>CM067079.1:11035312-11635312 GCA_033980235.1 Diadema setosum
CAGAGCACTCAAAAGCCTTAAAATGGTGAAAAACACAATTTACTTATTCATCAGCAAGAGGTGATTTCATTTCATTTTGAACTGATTGTGAAATTTAAAAGCTGCATCAGATCAATTTTTAAAAACCCTTTAGAAAATATACACTAAGTGGAGCAAGACTGCCTGCGTTGTATATGGATATCATTTCCAAAGGGTACTTTGCAGTCATCTGATAATTGCCGATGTACCAGGTATTTAAAACCACTGCTGGAACTGGTCATGAAAGCAACGAGTGGACAAATTAATCACTGTCTAAAACATGTCATGGTAATTAATTATATTTGTGCGAGTATGCTGCCATTGTTTTTCTTCTCCCTGTAAAGAAGTATTGATCAACCTGCCCTTTGACCTTTTGGTACGTAGGTAGGGGAGGGATGTCATGAGCCGCATTCATTTTGTTGGTACAGACAACCAGAATGGGGGGATTGATGAAAAAGGAAATGGGCGGATGGTGCTCTTTTTGTTTGTCATTTTGTGAAGGTAAAGGTGAAACCAGCTGCGAATCATCTGCCATCTCGGACTTCACCGGGCCGCCCGAGTGTTGCCGCGAGACACTCTAACCTGTCCGCGGCATGCCTGCAAACGAAAAGTCAGCGGCGGGATGCGAAGTGAATGACGCTTGAGCCAATTATCTTGACTTTGACATGGCCGACTGGTACTTAATTACATTTTCTTTACCTCATTTGAAGATAAAAAAGGTTGAGATGGGGGGTGGGGGGGGGGTAGGGGAGGAAGGGATGGTCCGAGAGAGAGGAGGATGCACGAGAGGGGGTTTTAATGAAGGTATGTGGCTGGAATCGCCCTCCAAAGGGGGTTACGGTGGTGACATATGTGCTGTACCACTTGCTTTGTGTGAATGCATCAGTGCACAAAGTAATCATAGTAAAGCTGTAATGGGGGAAAGCGATGCCTATATCTACAGAAAGCCACAGGTGGGGTAGGTATGAAACAAAGTGGTTTTAGAACAGAGAGAGATGCTTCAAATCATTTGTTGTTGCTTTTTTCAGTCATTTTACTTGCATTCAATATCTGGCTTTTACTCTAATGTCGAAGTACATTATCGTTTCTTATGTGTTTCTGTTGATTTTTAATCCGTTGAGGACGAATACGCAGGCGTTTATGGGATATGCATGTTGTAGCAAAATCAGTCCGTCCTCAACGGGTTGACAAATGCATTGTTCATTTGAAGTATATAATGATGTCATAATTTGTTGATTGATGATAATGTACAGGTGTAGGTAGATAGATAAAGAATTGCTTTGGTTGCTGCTGTTGCATTTCTGTACTTAGGTCAGGCAGATTACTAGCTGGGAATGTCCAGTGCAATATGTCATCCTAGCAGCACATCATGCCAAGTGCAGATAGAGCGTTATACAGAGAGGGGGGAAACCACAGAATTTGCATTATGCGTTGTTCCATTGAGGTGTTATCCTGCATTTTCCTTCTTTTGTGCTGACCCTCCCCTCCCTCTGATGACTTATTTGATGATATTTCTCTTTATCCCACTGAGGACGAGTCCCGAGTACATTCGGGCAGGTGTCTATGAGAAATGCGTGTTGTGGCAAAATCAGTCAGTCCTCAATGGGTTAAGTTCTAGCATATGTACATGCCATGTAGATTTGTGTGTGTGTGTGTGTGTGTGTGTGTGTGTGTGCAGTAGTTTGCTGAATTTTGTCGATTCCCTTCATTGGTCATGTTCTACAAGGTTGTATAAATATGGCTCAGACATGCATGCATCTCAGCTATTGCTCCCCATGCTCCACCCCCCCCCCCCCACATCCCCAATATATACAACTCCAACAATAGCCAGAAAAAAAAAGGATGCAGAGTTTGATGAAGAGATCAGTGAGATCAAGTGGAAGCCATTGACGTCTGTGTGGGCCAATGTATTCCGCACACGTAGTTTGTGATGATTTGCAGGTCCACGAAGACCGCGCCGCCGATCTCCCCGACTCTCCGTCCCTCAGCCTCTCGCTCAACCACGGCGGAGTCATTCGCTTCTGTATGGGTGCACATGCTTGAAGGGAGCAAAAGAGGACCCCCCCCCCCAAAAAAAAAAGAGAGTGAGGGAAACCGAGTAGGATGAGGAAATCTGATTCGTAATTCGACCACCAAAATGTCACTTCCTGCGAAATTCAAATTCACCTGTCAAAGGGGGGCGGACCACTTCTTTGTTGGGCCAGAGGGCAGAGATAGGCCAAGCAAGAATAATTGGTAAGCCGATCTGGCCGGGCCAGGCGTGTAACGTGAATAAATATTGACCATACCCTTCAGGTCGGCATTGTCCACTCCCTAAGATGGTCCCCCGATGAGTGGGTCTTCTTCAGCAACACGAGCGTTTGTGAGGAGGGGAGAGTACAAGAGGGAATACAGTGGATGTAGGGTGAAGTTGCAAGATTGAAATACCCATTTCTGACCACCCAGCTCAAAACCACAAAAAGTCGGCCAAGATAAATTTCCACTTTTCTTCATGGTTTAAAAGAGTAAGCTGTAAGCTTTAAAATGATATATAATTTGTCAAAATTGGACCTTCCTAAAAGTGATCGAAATAAGAGATGAGTTCGGGGTGCAGTTTCATAGAAAATGGAGAAAAGAGGATTTAAAGATTAGGGTCAATCAGGCATGCTGTGCAGAAGCGTCGGATGAAAATACAGCGTCTGTTTATATCCATTTTCAACTGGAAAGCAGCATCTGTCTGAAAAATTATGGTCCAGATATAAAGTGCTGATATCTCAATTTCAGTTTTGTTTAAAGCTGCCAGATTTTGACAGTAGGTAGAGAAAAGATATTACTCTCCCAGGTAAGATGAAGTTGAAAAACAAAAAAACAAAAAACAGAATTGAGTCAGTCAAACCCAAATGACATATATTGGCCCATTAAAGAGAATCGTAATATCTGACTTTTTGTGGGTTTTGAGCTGGGTGGTTTCATTTTACAAGAGATGCATACCCCCTGAACTCTTTCTCAAAATGAACAATGAAAAAATATTTCCTTTCATGGTTGTCAAAGACTTATGGATATTATCTCTTCATTATAATTGATATTTACATGTTTGAATTGCTGGTTGGCAGCTAGTTCAGTAAAACTCTTTTTCCTTTCCTCTGGAAACCAGAGCTCTAATCATTTAAACTTGAGCTGGCCATCTTTCAAATCCCATCTGATAAATGTAGTCAGGGCACACCAACTGACTCTAATCAACAATGTACTTTCATATCCATGTATCGGTATCTCAAATTCTATGCACCCAAATTGCACCAAAATCACAGGATAAACTAAATACTAGTAGCCTGTTTCCAATCACTCTCTCAAATTTGAACCAAATCAGTCATCGGGAAGAGCCAATATTCATGTTGACTTTCATGTCGTGGCTCAAAACAACTCACTCTTCGTGGGTGATTGCAGCGAACGCTGCCTGCACAATCTGAGACTAAGTTAGCTGTATAATGTTATGTGACAGTAACCAGGAACAAAAATCAATGTACAAAATGATTTATGGTAAGTTGAATGAAGTCAGATGAGAAATACAGTTCCTAGATTGCAACAGCACCACAGACTGACAGACAGACAGACAGACAGACATACATACATACACAATAACCGACTTCTTTCAACTCGCCACAATCATTGCGCCTTCATTTTAAGCTCCCACGGTGAGTCCTGTTTGCATTAATATTAGACGGCCAACTACAGTTGCGGGCAGAGGCCACGATCTCGTGCCGAGAGCGAATTTGTTTTTTGAGGGACAACTTGAAAATCACTACTGACGCTTTCCAACAGCCAATTTGAATCAAATTTACATAAATGATTGGAAATATTATTCAGTATATCCTGTGACTTTGGTGCAATTTTTTGGTTTAGTAGAATTCAAGATATCTATAGATGGATACAAAGTGCATTAGCGCCCCCCCCCCCATGCACCCTTACTTGTAGGACTGTTGAGTGAATGATATAGAGCTCACTTTCATGTACCAACTTTGAATTGAACCAGAACTCCTTTTTACAGAAGGCCAACTCTCACTTCATGGCAAAGATATTAGGGATGAGCACGCAGGGATGAGAACCACCCACTACTGATGTGATCCTAGATGTAATATTTTTTGGATGAAGCAAGCCTGTTATTGCATTTTTCTGGTGGGGAATTTCAAATATTGCTCAATTGTTCAATATGTTTGTATTATATCTATTGCAATATGTTTTTTGCAAACTGTGGAAAACAAAATGGAGGAAATAATATTTTCAAAACAATGCCGAGAGGGAAAGCAGCCGTATTCATACATCTATGATGCAGGCTCTGGAGAAGGTTGAGTGGGGGATTGCAGCTGCAGAAAATGTACCCATTTGAATAAGTGCTTTTACATATATATTGGGAAACCCCCGCTGAGTGATGCATCGCAGCGCTGGGGCTAAATTCCCGGGCGCGTTCTGCACACGATCCCGGCTTTCCGAAAACATTGGGAGGAGTGATATTGAAGGGTGAAGAAAGGAATGTAATTTAAGCAAGCCAATATGTGATGCATTTAAGGCACATCTTGCTCCTATTTCGTCCCTAAGTCGTCGGGGCAAAGTAATATCGGGTGATCTGGCAAATTTTCTCGTGCCGAGTGCCGACGGAAAGTGCATGCCTTTGCATGGAGCGTGGCATTTCTTTGTGTCGCAATAAACTGTTTCTCACTTAAAGGGTATGATTGAGTACCTAAAGTGGGAAATATATCCATTCAGTTTTATTTGTTATTGCAGCAATGCCAGTTTATTGCGAAATTGAGTTGATCAGAATTGTTGAAAATCTTGTTGTAGTAGGCAAGATGCCACTGAAAAATGAAAATGTTTCGACTTTTGTAAATGTTTCAAGCTTTACATTAAATTTTCATGAAGAACAAAAAAACAAAAAGCATTTGTCAGAGAATTTGCAAGTGGTTGTATTTACAATTGACAACCACAAGACAGGAATAAGGAATAGCTATTCTCCCTTCTCTGAAGAAGGGTTCGTGATTTTCCATCTCTGAGATGATGTAGAGCCCCATTAGGCAATAATTTTGCAAATATCAGTTTACACACAAAATTTCTTAATGATTAAGACACTGCGAAATATACAGCATACAATTGTATACAGTATTGCTTCTGTATCCACGTGTACAAATGTATGTGCTGCTTTGTAAGTTTGGATTTGGTGTGGATTTTATCACAGACAAAATAAGCTCACAGTACTGAGATACATGCAGCTGCCCATCCAGTAATCTTGTGGCATTGTCCAATCACTGTATCTGCCAGCTGTTTTATTCTTTAACCTGATTCTCTCTTTACATAATATCTAAATGTTTAGCATTACAAATGTGAGAATTAAATGACAGAACATCTCTATGACTATTAAGAAGATAAAGTAATTGAGCTGCGGTATAAATCCTGCAATTTGAAAAGATACACACCTGTACTTGAGCTGTAGTGAAAATCTTGCCACTTGACGAGATGCACCAGTGCCAGATTAAATCTAGAGATAATTTGAGGGCTTGAAAATGAGCATGCCCCACTTGAAATGCTGCCAACGGTTCAATACACGGTTTTAGAAACTTTATCTTCCTTTTCTTCTATTCCCTCTCCTTCCCCCCCCCCCCCCCTCCTCTCTCTCTCTCTGAACAGAAGTAGCCTCAGAGAAGCTACATGATAGTGGTTTATTTCCATCTTAAGAAAGGTCTCCCTCTGAGCGGAAGTGAAGTATGTCTTGCAGCCAGTTCAACATGTGTTTACTTTGTTGTCTCCTTGGTCTGGATAAAGGTATTTGTCAAGAGCAGGAGACAGAGAAAAAAAAATGAGAGAGAGAGAGAGGAAGGGGTGAGAGATAGATAGAAAGAGAGGGAAATGAGAAGAGAATAGAGAGAGATATGAAAAGATAGATAGAAAGGGAGAGAAGCGAGAAGAGAAAGAAGAAAAAGAAAAAGAGACAGAAAGCCATGGGGGAAAAAAGGAAAGAGGTACGGGGGATCCTAAATTTGATTTTCATCAACCACAAGGCACTAGCTCTGATAAATTTCAATTTGTATAGTAGGGCAAATCAATTTGTTCTGCAAGCCTTGGCAATGGCTGGCATTTACGATTCAAGGCGAAATACATCAAATCACAAATTTGTAGCAATATAGGCTAGAGCTCACTCCCGGCTCTCTACATTCTGATCCCCTTTCTCCTTTTCCCCGTAAACATGTCTTTTTGCTTTTATGTTTTGTTTGCTAGCGTCAGCAAACATGCAACAATAACCATTAGATTTTTCATCTTTTTTTATGGGGAATCCCAGCAACCGAGGCTACGGAGCTTAATCTCAAATTGTGATGCACTGTCCCGAAATTTTGGATCATTTTTCATCACTTGTTTTGATGGAGGGTTTCATGCACTTACGAGCTGGCATGGTACCTGTAAAACGACCAGCAGCAAGCATGCAACAACATATTTGAGACGCCTGCATAAATACATATGTCCATAGCAAAATGAGCCTGAGACTGTTTAGTGTCAGAATATGTACCTTGTAGTTTGGGGGGGGGGGGGGGGAGGGGGTTATATTCTAATATTGGAATGCAGTTTACCTACGACAGAGGAATAATAAGCATAGCCCATCCTCTCCTGTTTTCATTGATATCTGCACCTGATGTGAAGTTTTTATCAAGTCGTATATTCATTCCAGGTTGAATCATTATATAGACCCACATGAAAGTGAATTGAAAATGGTATTTTTTCACCATTGATGTTGAATAATAGATGGCCTGGACAAAGAAAATGTATCACTACCAATAATCTCAGCACAGTTTTGTTCTGAGACAAAAAAAAAGAGTGAATGAATTTATTGAAGAGTAATGACGATAATAAAAAATCTGATGTGTTAATTGTGTAAAATGAATTTGTACATATCCTAAATTCCTAAGGTAAAATGAGATTAAGGTAAAAACAAATGGATGAGATTTATCAAGAAATACATGGATAAAAAAGAAAGCAATGCTGAAGCATTCTCATTTTTATGTCTGTTATTCTTCTACACTATGTAATCTTGTATCTTTATTCCCTTCGTGATAGTTTGTTTGTCTGTTAGGCAGTCTTTGTAGCTTTGCATCGCCCCTCTGTCCTGCAAACCCATGATTTGATACCATATATCGAGTGTTTTGTGAGTGTAGCAAACTTGAACACACAGTCCATTTCACGAATATGCATGCAGGAAAACAGTGCGTCCGGGAGGAGAAACACGATAGACGTCGAGATTTCGAACAGTCGTTTTCGTTCCCTGCTTGATGGTGAACAAAGATTTCCTGCGCAGTAGACTCATTATCATACTGTAAAACGAGGAATGTTCGTGTTCATTTTAATATTACGGATTTCGCGAGAGCGAAGATTCACAAAATTGAAATGCACATGAAAGTTCTTGTCGACACTATACGCCTTGAGTGTTAGAGGCAACTGGTGAAAATTTCATGCCGCGAAAAAGGCCGTCTGCTCCAATTCGCGAAAATTTCATGCCGCGAAAATGTTATGTTTTACAGTTCCCTCTCCTTATCAATAGTGCATCCCACTTGCAAGCAAGACTGGAAAGTTCCTAGTGATGTATGTGGAAGACTGGGGCCAAAGTACACCAGTATGGTAGACACATATCAAATTGACAGAGTTGGTTCTTCTGGGGGGACGTCAATCATGTGGTTCCCTCCACCCATCCCAGGAAAGTGCAACCAGTGATCCCAGAGAAATATATCCTAGGATTTACAGGGGTATTAGATGGATCCACATTAAAAGCAGCCTGAGGAACATTGGATATTAGTGGATAAGCTCTGTCTGTCACTCATGTTACATATATGTATTTTGAGTGTATACAGGGATAAAGCCAGGCTATTTATCAAGTGACTGTATTAAGTCCGAATTGTCTAGGAGAAAAGGGAAAAGGAGCTGGGCATGTACACAGTGGAATAAAGCGCAGAAAGAAAATAACCCATTATTGTATAATGATTATTAAAGGGAGAATCCTACACTTGGTAGTGGACATTGAATATAAGGCAGTGATTAGGGGCATTCATATTGATATTACCATTGGTGGTAAATGATACCGTGGGAATGCATTGTTGTTGTTCTCACTGGGGAAATACCATGGTAATAGATGCCGCGGTATTTCAGCTCGTACCTGTTCTCATGGCATTTCTGCTGTGGCATTTCCGTCCCGAAAGTACGCCTTTGCAAGGGAAGCACTGTTCATGTGGGAATCTCAGACGTTAACAAGACGGGGAAGTGTGTCGGGTCGTTTGAGAAACATACCGCTGTCGGAAGGGTGGTATTTCGTGACAGGATTCACCTTTAAATGTCGCGTGCATAATTTGCACGAGCTTTTACTGACCACCCTATATACCAGGGTATTTCGCAAGGTATTTGTGTTCGCGTTACGAAACACTGCGCAAAATACTGCGGCATTCTGCCGCAAGTGTGAATTGCCCTGTTGACTTTCAATAGGGTACGTGCAGTGTTGGTGGACAGGTGCTAGCCAATTCTCATATTAATCATGATGCACATGAAAAGCTGTGTGTTTCAAGATAAGACAGATGACAGATGACAGATTGAGATGAATAGATAGCAATCCTCTGTTTGTGGGCGTCTCCCGTGGATGATCCATCGCTTCGTCTAAAACTTTGCCCTCGTAGTCCCCAAGGAGAGTTTAAAAAAAGGATTAATATGCATCTTTTTGTCAGTGATAATAGTCTTCTGTCTTCTGAGGTGCAAGTTCCTCTGGCCATCCAATTCAAATACTTTGAAAGTTTCCCTCTAAAATGATATCCGGTATCAAGATGGATGGTTGGCCTGTTGAGATCAAAATTCCTTCAGGCCGTTAGAAATTATTGTATTCTCAGTGTAATCAATCATTTTTTCTTTTAGCTTTTATATGTATATATTTCTTTCTTTATTATCATCTTTTTGTATTGAGAATGGCAAGAGCAGATATTTATCAGACTGCAAAAGCTGTTGTTTTTGCAAGAGTTTAATTTTAGCAAATTTCACAAATCACCATTGGGCTGCAAACATAACAGCATGCAAAAATATTGCCACCTGATGGATGCACTTGCGAAGTGAACAAACAGGCATTAGCAGACTAATGATAGCCTCGGTATCAACTCGCGAACATGTCTGTGAACCTCCTCATTCATGGAAAAATATTCATACAGTATATGTGAAAATAACAGCTTTTACAGTATAATGTACAGTGTAATTGTAGTGGATTGAGTGTATCTGGTATAAATACCATGCATATGAAGAATTGCAAAATGCTCAATAGACATTGTATAACAAAAATCATGTTAAGTGGATGATTGAAAATATGACATTGTAACCACCTACTATACTACCTCTCAACAGAGAGTCTCATCTTGGCTGAAAGATGACAACTAAATATTAACATTTAAATGAGACTTCTTTTTTTTCAGGGAGGGGGAGGTAATAAGTGGTGTGACCCTTAACCTTTAGGGAGTTTATTGATGTCTGCACAAGTACCCTGAAGGCATTGTATCAGAGAGACCGTGGTGAGTGAGGCAGTGGTTGTAGGAGCAAGAAACGGTGACTCATTCCGCGTGGATCGGAATGATACATTCTGTGTAGGGATTGCGGCATCTCAAATTTCAGCTCTCTGGAAATCCTCAGCCTGTCGGGGAAGCGAAGCGCTGTGTTGCTGAGCGCGACAAGTAACAGCAAATCTTGGAAATAAAGGCCAAGATTTAAGCGAGCAAGGAATGTTGCTATATATATATATATATATATATATATAGTCAGATTGATATACTTGGAAGTCTTTTGCGCCGTATGATCTACAGACTATAAATCACTGTATATTTACCACATGTAAAGCTGCAGGAAGCTCGAGAAGAGTTAGTTTTAGGTCCATCTTAATATCATGCGGGAAATTAGTGTGCATGTAACTTGATATCTGCAAGACCTCAAGCAGTGTACAAGTCTGACCGCACTTCACTGGTAACGAAGTGTGTTGGTTATCGGGTCTTACCAATCAGAAAGATGGACATGATTTCCTGTCAGTTTGTTGGCCGGAGTTCTTTAGCAAGATATGGAAATTATCTCTGTAGAATATTAGGTCATTAGATTTGTTGGCCATGAAATTGATGGCATGTTGTATGATAAGCCAGTCAACCTCCCTCCCCTACCAAAAATGCTGAGAAAAAAACAAAAAAACAATGTCAGACTAGATGTACGGGACTGCAGAGGTGTATATATTTACAAGAGATATTTAACATCGTGCAACAAGGAAGATAAATTATCACCAAGAGGTCATATTCTCCAAGGAAGTTCTACTGCAAAGAAAATCATTAAATTTCATTGGTTATTTTAATCAATGAGCTGAAATTGTATGGGCGTTCTTGAGAGCTGTTTAGAAAAGCCTATGAAAGTTGTGTCATTTGTTGTTCATGTATTTCTGTTGTACATGGTATATTTACATCATTGGTACATTAAAGAGATGGTTTTGGTATTAAAAATGGTTAGACAGATTCATTGGGAAGTGCATTCCAACTGTCACAGATCATCTGGAAAATCTGGAATGTCATTGTCAACTCTTGGAACACAGCATGCAGATACATGTTGTATGTGTGTTCTAAAACAAATATTTCACCGAGGAACAATGCTGGGATAGGCTTTTTAAGAGATGCACTGACCATTATTACACATAGCTCTTCTTTTGGATGGTAACACCCCCCCCCCCAAAAAAAAAAAAAAAAAAAAAACAATATATATATACATATAATACATTATATCTGTTTCTCTTTCTGTGGCTTTCAAGTATGAGATAGAGAACGGTTCAGGGGAGAATATATGTGTGATATGATTGTGTGCATACCTAAATGAAGATCCAAATATCACTTCAGCTGTTTGATGTGCCACAGACATTATTCTTTTGTTTGAAGATTGGCAGTTTGATCCACGACATTGTACCTTCAAAGGTTCTTACTTCATTCTGGGACAATGCGTAGCAAGACAGCATTTGCAAGTGCAAGTATACACATACAATTGTATCTATATCTAGGCCCAAGCTCCTCGTCAAATTTTATGAATGTGCATTTGTGCGGGAGATGTGCTCGTATGATACACAGCGGATCTCCAACAAGACATTCATAACATCGTGACCTTTCCAGCTAATCTTCCCCCATACCTCCGGCGATATTAATCTGTCTTGCTCCCCGTCTGCAGACTGCACTGCGGCTCTCGTCTTGAGTGTGCTCCCCTGTATTGGACAGAGTGCATTTGTCACGGTTTACCATGATTGTATTACGTCTCCCATGGAATATCAATTTGTTTGTTTGTTTGTTCATATTTCAAAGATGCAAACCCAGACAATAGCCTTGATTCAGTCTTCACCAGTAGAACTTATTTTGAATCAGAGGAATGACAAACGTGCATTTCTCTTCGGCGTCATTTTAAACTCTGTTTAATATGGCAATGAAAGTATTTCTCACTAAGTTCCTCCTTTGCTGCCTAGGAAAGCATGATACTACAGTTGAACCTCTATTATCCGGACGCAATCTCGCCGTGATTTTTTAATCTTTTTTTAAGAATTACGGGAGGAAAGGGGGATTCCTACTCCTTGAGAACTCCTACACAAACACACATGAATTACATATACTTGATACATTTCTTAATAATTATTTAGGTAAATCATCCCAAGAATTTATAAAAGAAAATGATTTCATTCTTGCAAACACGAACCTCTATTTTGGGGTCTGTTACTGAGTGTAACAATGAAAAGGTTGCAGTATACACATTACTACATGTGGTACTACAATGGGCTACATCAGTACATGTGTATGTATATGTACATGTATAAGCATTGAGTCTCCCGTATCCGGCCAAATCCCTTATCCGGATGAGCCCCGGTCCCGACTTGTCCGGATACGAGAGGTTCAACTGTACATGTATTTCTAGAAAGCAACTACTCTCACCTTTTATCACATCATTTCACAGCTTACTAATGAATTCTAGCTCCTTTTTCTTCCCTTCTTTTTTCTTTCTTTCTCTCTCTCTTTTTCTGTCTGTCTGTCTGTCTGTCTGTCTCTCTCTCTATAAGTGTTGAAATCTCAGTCATTCAATTTCCCCTCATTCATGGTTGTGGAAGGGCTGTGAAGCTAGGAAATGTGCAAACAACAGGAAATGTATAAATGTCTTGCTGGGAAATGTGCTAACTTCTTGCTGCAAAATGTTCAGATGTTCAATTTGGGCGTGAAATATGTAAATGCATCCTGTAAATGTGCAAAAGACTTCCTTCAACAATATTATGTATAGATGGTGGATAGTGTCTGTGTCAAAGCTTTTGGTGAAAATCTGTGAAGGGGTTTTCAAGAAAATTAAAATGGTAAGTTTCATTATGCATTTGCAGGATGCATTGGCACTTATTCTGTCAAAACTGAACGTTTGCACATTTCAAGGCGTCATGTTTGCACATTTATCATTAATGAAGTTTTAGAGATTTTGACAGTCATAGCAAGATGTTTGCACATTTCCCATTGTTCACACATTTCCTGGCTCCACAAGGGCCAGTAAGAAGTTAGTTACCATGGCGACAGGCAGACATCCTAGTACCACTATCATGTCAGTGAGTGAGTATTAATGACCCCTTGCAATTAATGAGATTGACAGGTGTCAATCAACAGCCCATCACACTGGGCATCCATATGCTGTGTCATTAGACTATAGATACATATCCAGATCAAGTACATCACCCAGACCATAATATTATCATCATCTCTTACCATCTTCCCTAAAGTCCGCCCCAATTTCTCTCTCTCCATCCCTCTCTCTCTCTTCATCTCTTTCTTTCTCTTCCTCTCTCTCTTCCTCCATTCAATTTCACTCTGTCCATCTCACTCTCTCAGCTTGAATTATTATACACACACTCTCAATTGGCCACTCATCATCAAAGGAACACTTGATGCTATTGATTTTCATTTTGTGTGCCGGTGCACTGTGTAATTAAGCAATTGATTTGGATCAGCTGTGGAGAGCTGCCATTCATCCTCTTGACCAGTGGATATATTTGGGTATATATTTTGATTCATCAGGTACTGGACAGTGGTGTTTTGCATGGATTAGGAAGAAGAGCTCAGATTAGAACAGCAGGGGTTTAGTATGATGCTTATTTCTGCAAACTGAGGCAGTTGTACTTTTTGGTCTCCAATCAGAGCACATGCATCAAGTACTGTGTACAGCGTAATTTTGTAAGTCGGGTGCTGTTCGTTTAAATTAACAAACAGCACCTGACATGCCAAATTTTGACCCTGATTCCAATATGTTTGTGACATGCACGTGTACATTTCTCAGTTCAGTACTTTACTCCATGTTCACGAATTTAACCACTCACAAAATCGTCAGGAATTCCTGATTCGTGAAAATTCATACTCACTAAATATATGGCATATACAGTACACTGGAAATGGGGGAGTGGACAGAGTTTTGAAAAACACTGCCACTGTGTATCCTTAGGCCAGTACAGTGATAGATGTTGTGTGCTTTAAGTCATGAACAGCTTTACTCTGACAGGACATCGTTGTTGCTAAAGAACACATTGTGTATCTTTGACAGCATAATATAGTTTACAGAATTGTCAGTATTGTGACAATGACATCCATTTTTTTTCTGATAATTTCTGATGTCAATTTCCTTCACAGTGCAGATTTTATAATGTAGAGTATGAGACAATTAGAAAACTGCAACCCTGAAATATGCTGCAGTGTTATTGCTGAAACCTTTCGAGAAGGGGCTTAAAACTCTGCATACCAGCCTTGGATAGCAGTAAAGGTCAATGTTTTTAATGAAACAATCTGTCAAAGGATTTAGATTTGCTTCTTACATCACAGATGATGGAAGATACTTGGCAACTATCACATGCTTTGTCATGTGACTGGGATTCGGTGTGAATCACTCATGAAAAGAGCCGAATTACTGTAAAACCAGAAATTTTGTGTGTGCATGAAATTTCCGCGAGTTTTGTGAGGAGTCAAGATTCACGAAAGTAAAATACACGCGTAAGTGTTTGCCTACACAATGCATTGAATGCCAGTGGCATTTCGCAAAAGGGTCATGTAATGAAAAAGGCTGTCGGCTCCGATTCACAGAAATTTCATTCTGCAATTGTTTCTGGTTTTACTGTAGTGCTTTTTTTCTTTGTTCACCAAAAACAAGAGCAAGAAACAGAGAGAAGAGAGAAAGATAAAGTGATGCAGAGAATGGGCTTTTGACATTTTATGACATGGTATTAGAATTAATTCTGAGATTGATTTATTTTTCATTCAGTCGAAAAAAGAGAAATACAGAACAAAGATGGTAGCATTTAGATGCTTTCAGACAAAATCGTGAAAAACTTAAAGTAAGTACTTGTAGTAATCATAGAATTCTGCAGTTCTTTCTAAGAGTCTGTTTCTGTCCTATCAACCTCCCATTGATAGGATCCTTTTCATCATCATTGGAGCTGTTATCAGCAACACAACTTTTACTGACCGTGTCTGCATGACATATACTTTGTCTGTTATAAGAATAGCACACATTCACGTATGTATGGAGGCGAACAGTCATTTTCTCATGCTCATGTAAAATTGAATAGTGTGATTAGTGTATTAGTATGTGGCATGCATTAACCTTTAGTAGAAGGAAATAGTGTCAAGCATGTGGAAGCATGTCCTTGCAGTTGCCAATTTGAGGAGCGCTGAGCCGCTATGTGCAGAACAGTGATACTTAGAAATTGAAAAATACATTGAATATTTCTAGATTCTTTATTTTCTAACAGTTCACATCAGGATATATTATGTTCAAGTTTAGATTTATTTCGTTATGCCACAGTAAAATAGTATATAAACTTAGATCTCACATTCTTCAGTGACAGAAATAATGCATGTAAATTTGTACACAGAAAACAACATTAATTGAAAACTTACAGTAGCGATACATTGCAATGGTTTCTGAGGTAACAAAAGTGAAATAATTGTCAATATGCACTGTGTGAAAAAAAACTAAGGGACCCACTAAAAAGACAAAGCTTTTAGAGTGTGGGCCCCTCTTGGATAAAAATTTCGATGCAAAAATTGATTTAAAACAGCAACAAAGCAGCACAGAAGGTTTGGGAGCCCACTGAGAGACAGACGGACAAACATTTACACATAAAACAACAAACAAACTAATAAACATGAGACAAGACTCGGACTGCAACAAGACTACTTGTAGGAAAAAAAAAAATAGAACAGATACATAGGGTGATTTGGCATTTAATTTTTATATCTATTTTCTTACAGTCCATGTCAGGGTGTATTATCTTCTGATAAACAGATACAATGTATTTAAAATAGCTGATTTGAGGAATTGATAATAGATGCTATGTCAAAGATGAATTAACAGATAACATGAAATAATGAATAATCACTATTAGCTAAATATTTGAACAATGTTCTGTACTTTAGCAAACTAAGGCTATGGTATTCATTGGCTTTTCAAGAATATCTTATCTGTATTCCTTGTATTTTTGTGCAAGGACACTTCAGGCAAGGTGCTCTTTAAGCTGGTAGTGTTCCCTTTCTTTCTTCTATGCATACCGATTATCCTCTCCTGAGCCAGTGCATCAACCCCGGCTAGCATCGTATATAAATGGTGTGCTTGGTACATTGAGATTTCCCAGCCGTATAATGTTATAGCCTCTCCTCCTTCGTATCACAGAAATCATAGCTCCAGGCTAGATTACAGACAATGTCTGACTGTCATCGGATGCATTCTCTTCTCCTCCTTTTTATTTTTTGATGAGTGAAGAAAGGGAAGGAAACACCTTTCTCCTTGACATTTGGAATGAAATTGAAGCCAATTCAGAAAAAAAAAAAGAGCAAAAAAATGTGAGCGGGGGAAAAAAATGCTTCGGTGTGATGATGGTGCCGAGCAGAACAATTTCGACACAAAGAGAAGCTGCGGGCTTCCGAGCAATCGTGTGGATATTTGGAAGATGGTTTGAATGAAATGTGAAGAAGATATGAAGAGATGGATGGGAAGAGAGAAAGAGAGATGGAGGGGGGGGGGGGGGGGGGGGGAGGTGGGGGAGGAAGAGACTGAGAGATAGAAAAAGGGTGATCATATTTCCAAATGTGGTTCTCTCCAACAACGTCTCATTCACGAGTGATGGAGTGATGAATGGGAATTCTCCCCAAAACCTCAGTGCTGGTTCTCTATACTAAAGGCCGCTGGGCAAATAATGATAACGTTGCCGAACGTGCAGACGTAGCCCACGGCATTCCGGCTGCTCCGAATTGCGGCATCAATTCCTTTGATGGGATAAGGCTGCCACCTCGCCTGTAGTAGTGACTTTTAGGGAAAGTGGACCAATCAGAGAATGTGAAATACGATTCAGAAAATACTGAAATGCCACTTTATGCTGCGGGTTACTGTCTGGTGTAACATCTTAATTCCGCGGGCAGAGGGAGAATTTATTATTAAGCAACCTGATCAGTATACTAGATTAGTGTGGGCGTATCATTTGGAATTAAAATATCGGATGTGATAGAATTATTAGCACACCGGTGGTTCATGTAAAATGGTGATGTTTTCTATATAAACATTGTACTTTGAGAAGTGTCAGCAATTTTTTGCATAACATTTTGGTATTTCAAGTTTTGTGTAACAGTCTACATTGTTTGATATGTCGTTCTTCCAAACTCTATTGTTGTGTGTCTCAGAGTGGCTGTTGCTCACTTTTTGGTTATGTTTGCACCTTAACTTTTGATAATAGGGAGCTTTAGATTTTGACACGCGGATGTTTGAGACAATAAGTGCATTGGACGTGTTCCTCTCCCTTGCGTCGTGATGAAAAATAGCTTTGGATTATGCTTGGACGCAACATATAAAAATAAAATGGCACCCGCATATGATCGGTGCATCTAGTAGCTCTCTATGGGTGCATTTATCAACTCTTTTTCTTGGCAGAAACAGGTTTTCCAAACGGCATTCAGGGAATTTTTACGAGATGATAAACGCAAAGCTGTTTTGAAAGCCTTTTCGGAAAGCCTTTTCGAAAGCTGCAAATTTGTGCCTTCCGAAAGAGGTTTCCTAAACAGGTTTCCAGAAATCTGTTTCTAGAAGCCTTTTGAAGCGAGATAAATGCAAAGCTGTTTTGAAACGGCTTTGTACTGCAGTTACGAACCATGCACGCCTTATATGACCTCTTCTCCTTGGGTCGAATTGCGCAATGCAGCTGTGCAGTGACAGGCCAGTTATCGTGTTCATGAAGAGTTGATAAACGCAACTATTTTGGAAGCCGTTTCTAAAGGGCTTTGGAAATGGCTTTGGAAAGGGCTTTGGAAACGGCTTTTGAAAGCCATTTAAACAGGGGAAAGATGATAAACGCAGCCTATGTCGTGGATCGAGCAAATGTAAAAATAGCCCAGAATGCGTAGTGAAAAACTCAGTCGACGCAAGCTATCAATAGATCAACTTGACGCGCACTTCTGTGCATGCTCAGAACATGTTTTTTTCCTCTGAATGTCCCCCGTTGCGAAAATCTACAGCTTCCTATTGCTATGATATTCTGCAACATAATCCTTTGTGGCCAATGAATCCAAGTTTGTTTGTTTTATTACGGTTGTTTTTCATATTTGAATTATCTTGTAGATTAGAACTACAATGTACAATACAGGCAAAAATATCACCCACTCTTCTGTTATAGTGCTCACCCATGTCACTATGTATAATGTATGAAGTTGCCACACCATTGTATATCCTATTTAAACCGCATTGAAGTATATGTTCTCTTCCAAAGTGCGCTTAATTTTTTGAAATATAATTGCATGCTTTATTTGAAATAATCCTAGAGAGCACTGAAGTTACGATGAGTTTTAGCAAATTCATTGTGAGAAATATCTGTTGAGCTGATGAGTGTATAACCCCTTTCGATGATCTATGTCGTTCATGGGGGCATTGTGCTTAAAACCATAGTGTAATGTAGACAGAACCAAGTTATCTCCTACATTCGTGAAGTGTCTTTTCCCTTCAATAAATGCATACTGTAAAAGTGGAAATTTATGCGGTGTTGAAATTTTCACGCATTTCGCGCAACCAGAAACTAGCGCGAATATTTTTGCTTGCCATACGTTCCTGTGCGTGATAACTTGATTCCGCGGAATTAAAAACACGCGAAACTCTTCTGACCCGGCCTAGCGCGAAAAATTAGTCGCGCGAAAATATCCACTTTTAATGTATACACTAGTACAGGAGAAACCCTTACAGTGAGCTTGCTTATAATGAGGTACCACTTGTAACGAGGTGAATCTGGGGGCCCCGGTTTCTACAACTGTGTTTCAGAAGAAACGTTTTTAATAGAATATACATCTGTGGCATGCTCACCAGTACAGGATAGTTATAAATTTTATACACTAAACATGGAGCCTGCTTCGACCTGTGTGTTGCGCGGGAAGTGGTGAGGATTTTGGCCGCTCAGCAGGGGGTTTATTTTTGGTGTCATCGAGGATGTCCAAGCTGTCCCCCTGTGGTCCCTTGTTGATCCCTAACTTTGTGCTCATCTAGACCATCATGCACAATACAACTCTATCTTTCTTTCTATCTCAAAACCTGAAATCTGAAATTATATCCAAGTACAGCACCCTGCTTGATGTTTCACAACATATCCATCTCCCCATCTCCCCCCCCCCCCAAAGAAAACACTAAAAGACAAACTACTCACACAGAAAAGTCTAAGGACTTTCTTGCTCTCTGACAGGCAAAGCAATAAGGCAGCTTCACTATTCATATATCATATATATACAATCAAATGGAAAGACTGGTATATTTTCCCACCCTTGGCCCGAGGGTTTACACAACATAACTTGTGTCAGGTTTACGTTTTCAAGGAGAATATACAAAATGTAGGCAAACAGCAAATCCTATCATACAAAATATATAGTGATATATATTTTCTCTCTTTTTTTTTGGGGGGGGGGAGGGATGGGTATTGAAAGTGGAATAGAGATACCTGTTTTATTTTTCAGGAGAAACAGATGCACGTCCAGTCGCAGTGGACATTGAGGGAAGTATTGTGGGAAGATGGGAGGGAGGAGAGACAGGTTAAATTGTAATGGGATCTGTCACTTCTATCACCATCCTGGGTAGACACCCCCTGACCTGGAATGACCCCCTGTCAACTAACTAGTCTGTCAAATCAGACCCCAAATATGTCCCATTGTTTCATCTGGCAACATCGCCACAAACATAACGAACAGATGGATGCACAGTCCAGCCATAAAAGAATGTTGACAGAGTTTTTATTTGGTTTGTTCCACCTCATTTTGCCATATTCATTTAGACAAATAAAACATCACAGGTCTAGACTGTCGACACTGATTTGATGAACCAGTGCACAAAAGAAAAGAAAAAGAAAAGTATATAAAAGCTGATTAAGCTCACAAAACTCTTGAATAACGTAAATGCCAAACCTTCAAACATCACTGCAAATGGAGATGGCATTAACAAGGTCATTCAACATATTCAGTGATAGCAGTGTTATCTTCATTGTAATATTTGCCCCCCCCCCCCCCCCAACAAAAACACACAAAAAAAACCCAGAGAAATTGGGTCTCGACCCAGACTACGCCAGGACGCATGTGCTGTCTGCTTCTGCTGCTGTTGCTAGTTTTCACTAACAGCTGTTTGCATGTAAGATCATAGGATAATCTGATTTGCTCTTCCAAAGATGGGGGGAGGATCTGTACCAGAGATCCATGCATACACACATCACACACACATACACATACATGTACATGTATGCACGCACACACTGGTGGCTAGACACACCACGGAGGTACGATGTAGCTCCTTGGATACACAGATGCCTTTGGAGTTGTTCTCCTGGTCTTGTACTGAGAACTTCATAGATCAGAGTAGAGACTGTGCATTTATATGTTATTGTAAGATGTGAGGATTGTTTGAGACTTGCAGCTGGGTCTGTAGCATCAAACATAGTACAGTGAATTGAAGGCTGAGATGAGCATGTGCAGTGTATTCAATGTAGTAAGTATTGAATGCTTGCTTTATAAAGTTTCATCCTTTATAGCTGCTGGTTTAACATCCTTAGCATCATTATCCAGAATTGGACTTTGCTCAGGATACTGACTTATGGTGTGTTTATGCTCAATTTGCGAAGGCAGAATCAGCGTTTTGAAACGCTGATTCAAAACGCCGTTCACGGGAGTACTGTTTATGCTCGCTTTCTTCGACTTTTGCGATTACTTCACTGACCTCAGCAGAGGCAGGTCAAATTGGGGCGTGTGCTTTTTTGGAAGTTCTGTCCTGAGTGTGTGTATTGTTCATGTTCCGTAGCATGTCTAATATAATTTCGATTGCTTTACTAATACACACGTACATGAACTGAAGACAATGATAGGAAATCCGAGTATTTAGTTCATCGACAAATTGTTGACAAAATCGGAATGTATAACATGTTGTGAGCTCTCCATGCATTAATATGGCTGTCACCGTGTACAGTAATGTACCAACAGGGAGCTCGAGGGATCAGCACACCTCTGCAATTTGTGTTTCGAAGCACAGTAATCGAAAGGTCGGCTGGCCTGGCGCGAGAATTTCAAGTGAACCGGAAAGGCGATGGAGATGACATATGTGATGTAAGTTGCGTTTATGCTTCCCCGTCAAACGTGATTAGTCAGAAACACCGATCGTAAATGCACTTTTTTGTGCATTTTGAAATGACGTTTTGAAATAACGTTTTGAAACAGCGTTTATATCAAAATGACCAAGGACACAACCGCGTTTTGAACTAAACGCGTATCAAAATGCTGATTCTGGCCCGAAAAGGGGAAGCATAAACACGGCCTTAGATGTAGATGACAGGTCATTGCATGGCACATCATCTCAATGTAATTGTGTGCAAGCAGTGTGTATTGGCACATTGAATGCATTTATCAACTCACTTCTGGTTAAGAATCTTGGTTTTCAAATGACTTTCAGGGAAATTTTTTTGCAGTCGATATTAACTTCAAAGCTGTTTTGATTATGGGGTTAGAAACTCCTTTCTGAAACGGGTAAAAAAGTGCGATCAAACGCGTATGAGCCAGAAATGTGTTTCTGTAGAGATGATACAGGGGTCGCACTTAACTTTTTTTTTCAACTAGCCAGGTGGACTACTTAGAATCAATTTTGACACTGAAGCAATATTTTGGCTAGCCAGACGGACTAGTAGCTTCAAAATTTTATGATTTTTAGCTAGTCCGACGTGATTTTGGGTGGCCAATGGCCAGTGGACCATCGACAATTTCAAACCCTGTGATAAATGCAAAGTCGTTTTGAAACGTGTTTAAATCTCGTACCTGCCCATGCAAACACGATCTCTGCTCCTGGGTTAAACAGTGCAATGCAGCTGTGCAGTGACAAGGAACTCCTGTTGTGATAATGAATACAACAACTCGAGAAATGCGATCTGAAAGGCCTTTGCAAATGCGTTTTAACCCGTTGAGGACGAGTCCCAAGTATACTCCTGCAGGTGCCTATGGAAAATGCGTGTTGAAGCAAAATCAGTCCATCCTCAACAGGTTGATAATGGGTATTGAAACATGTTTCAAACATTGTAAATATGATTATTCGCAGCCACAGTATAATGCATGAATTCTCTATGATATTGTAAAACAGATCTATGTGATTATCCAAATTTGCCAGTTTGAAGCAGGCATAAAATGACAACATATTATGTATAAATTCTGATATCAAAGTAAACAAATAATCTTAGGAAAGTTTATCATCAAAAATATTATCGATGGTCTGTAATAAACTTTTGTAAAGCAGTGAGACAGAAAATCAAGAGTGGCTTTACTTGACCCATTTTGAGGGACAGTGTTGAAAGAGGATTCGTAACCAGAACTGACAGAAGTGTTTGATACAGAACATATCTGGGATTTGGGAGCGTGGCATGTATAATTATATAGGATTTCCTACTAAACCATGCGGGCATGTCATGTAATGGCAATATACGCTGGATGTGGAGTAGCTGAACTCAAGTTTGTCTTGAGCTATTCATGATTTATGCATGAGGTACTTGTGCTTTAGTGTTGCTTCTGATATTGCATCCCCAGAACTTGCAGGTGATTTCTCGAGGAGTCTTACACGAGCGGCCCTGCTCAAGTGTTACGCGACAGTAGTTGTTGCTATGTCAGGTGAGCCGTTAGGCAAGATTTCTGGATATCAAGAACAGTCCTTGTTGGAAAGGCATGCATTGAATTGAATATTGAAATCATCCATTTTTTTTTAATAGTAAATTAGTAGGGTTATATTAAGTAGCCACTTGCACTCAATACAGCAGATAGACAGGTTCAACATATTGATATGCCATATTTGTCAGGAAACCGACATTTACGCGACAAGTGGGACCCATTTCTGATTTTTATCAAAATTAATGGATGATTCTGGTTCAAATGCATTTTGCTTTCCCCTTCCAGCAAAAATTTCTAATAGATGAAATTTGTTTTGCTTGGGTTTGATGTTTCTAGGTCGAGCAAGCCTCAAGCATATCTCGCGCACGCTAAGCTGTTACTGTGGATCAAGCTTAATAGTGATAGATACATGCATGCAAATTAAACATACATACAGGGGACCTGTTCTCATAAATCTTGGGTACCATGTTTTCTTGTGAGAATATTTCTGCCAGTATCTTCTTATACTTTTCTATTTTTTTTTTTCGAAAGTTGATAGCTGAGTCTTTGTTAGAGACTGCCCTACGTGTTGCAGAATCTGCTGAAATTTTTATTAATATCTTAAGTATATTATACTTTTGGTGAAGTGCATTTTTGTGCATCATTTTTTCTGTATATTTCTACACTATTTTCAAGTTGTCCTTGATACAGTAAAATCTTGAATAAAAAGAATGGTAAAGGTTTCTTAAGAAATTGAATTCAAAATTTGAAGTTATGGAATTCAAAGTTTTTCAAAGCTTATCTCTTTGTTGCAATTGAGATGTTGTGACAGTGATGCCATCTCTAAAGTGTCCTGTTAACCTGCACTAAATTTTTTACTAAATTTCCTCTTTGTGCCATGAAATAAAAAGAGCAACTTATTCCCTTATCAAGATTTTTGTTTGCGTGTTGCAGAACCTAGTAATAATTAAACGATTTTCTTTTTCTTGGGAAATGGGGGCTAGGGATTGTAGTTTCCTAACTGTCAACCACAGCCATGACTTTAAAAATATTTTTTAGATGAAAATAAACTTATGGGGGAGTTGTCACAATGACAGTTTTGTCACAAACTATTGTAGTCTTTTCATCTAGCTATGTCAGCACTGAAATTTTGAATGGATTGTCCAATTTTCCTCAAGCTTCACTGATATGTTCTACAAATATTGCTACATTCACTCAATCCAGGTAGTGTAGGCTCTATGTTTGGGCATCGTTTCCCTTTAATTTAGAAACAAAACAAAAATAAGCAGAAAGTAAGGAGCAAAGGTTACTGCGCACTGGAGATGTGTTTTGCCCAAAGGCAGCTGCATCACCAGACATGTGGGAGAAGGTTAGAAGCTGCTGAATTCGTTTCAGGCCGTGCTGCGAGAACCAACGGAGCAACCGACTAGGAGTGCTTCCCCGCTTTAGCATTGATCCTGGCCACCAGAAGCATCCAGAGCCATCAGAGATGCCCGAGAACATAAATAAATAGTGACCGAGGCTGTCTTCTTCACGAGCAGTCACATATAAGGGCACTTGAAATTCATGACGGCGGTTCAATGTCCGCCTGGCGGTGCTTGCACCCGTTCCTCTCCTCGTACTTGTGTTGCTGCCTGTATCTCAGATTTACGGTCTTGCCTTGAGAATCGGCTGATTTTTCACCTCCTTGCTTCTGTTGCTCCTCTTGTTCTCTTCTCCCATTCATTGCCATACACTCCTGATAAAGCTTTAAATGCTGAGTTTTGTCAATGTTTACACCACAGCATCCTTTCGGTTTCGTTACTTTTATGCCGCTCGTCCACAGCATTAATTTCATTCAACTCGGTTCACTTGACCACCAGATGTCACAGAGGACAAGCAAGAGAAGATGTTAAAGAAACTTTTCCATTCCCTCTTTCGTCACTTCAACTAAACTCTTGACAGAGAATGAAAGAAAAAGAGCATCACTGTCTTTTCCTGCTGAGTTGAAGTTGAATGTATATCAGTGATCACCGCGTGATTACCAGTGTAATCAATTATAAAACATCATGTACAGTAGCAACCACAATTGGGTTGGCCCTATGCTCTGAGAATGCAATCCTTCCTGCCTACCTTTGTGGCTAATATTTCCAATTTTGCCTTTGTATACTGGAAATTGTTTATCACAACATTATTTCACATATTTCTTTTGTATATGTGTTCAGTTTAGAACAAAAATTGACACTTTCTGCAGGCATATGATAACCATGTTTTCCCTTAAGATTTAAAAAGATGACAGAATGACTCTCAAAGAATAATTTATTCTAACATTAAGATAAATCATACCTATTTTCATTTACATAATATTCAAAAGATGATAGTGTTGCCTGCCCAGCAGAAGGGCCCTAGCATGAAAATTCAAGTCTAAATTTTGTTCTTTACATAATTTGACGAGTTTAGAAAGTTTTTTAATATGATACAATCATCTTCTTTTTTTTTCCTTTTTTTTCGGAACTCACAAGCTGTAGGGTCCTTCTGCCGGGTATGTGACATGTATAAAAGGGCTCAAATTTAAAGTCTTCTTTAATTTTTCCATGATGAATTTCACAGTTTTTCATATAGGCCTATAGGACAAGTGTCAGAACCTTCCATTTTGCATGCTGACACAGTTTTCTCTCAGTTTTGTTTGTTGAAGCAAGCATGAGGGTTCCATTTGGCATCAGTATCATTGCTCCGGCACAATCTGGCTCTGTTCTCACAGCCTAATAACAACATATTACATCTGCTTATTCCCAGCAGTTTTGTAGTTTCAAGTCTGACTGACGTAGCAGTCAAGCAGTAAAGCCATTTCCTTCCTCTGGCATTCTTTGGACAGACAGATGGGTATCACAGACTGTTGGAATGTAGGCTGTGTTAAAGATCCAGTAGTGTGGGGAGTTATGGGTGGCTAGATCAGGGTACATTAAAAAAAAAAAAAAAAAAAAGAAACATGAATAGTACTGGTTTGAGTGAATATGTTCACCGAAGTGCATGCTCATCAGTAATGGTCAACTACAATCAAGGTTCTTTGGCTGTGCAGGGGCGGATCTAGCTTTTTATAAAGGAGGGGGTTGGGGGGCGGTACATGTATGCGAGGGAGCTTAGCGACCGAGCCCGAGCGAGGGGGGGGGGGAGGGTGTGGGAGGGGGGTATCCCCTCTCCCACAGTAGGGAGAATTTTTGAAAATCTGTGTGTGAAAATGGCATTTTTATATCCCCGACAAACAAAGTTTGAAGGGGGTATATAGGAATCAGCGGACGGTCGGGCTGTCGGGCGGTCGGGCGGTCGGTCGGTCGGTCGGGCGGTCGGTCGGGCGGTCGGGCGGTCGGGTGGTCGGGCGGTCGGTCCGTTGCAAATCTTGCGTCGCGAACTACTTCCTCAGTTTTCAACCGATTCCCATAAAACTTGGCACAGATGTGTGCCTTGGGTTGTAGATGTGCAAGACGTATTTTTTGACAGTACCCAAAAGTACGTTGCCATGGTAACGGCATATTATGGGCAAAAATGGGTACAAATCTTGCGTCGCGAACTCCTCCCACAGTTTTTGATCAATTCAAATGAAATTAGGTACAGATGTTCATCTGAATATGTAAATGTGCAAGACACATATTTCCGCAGTGGCAAAAAGTGCGTTGCCATGGTAACGGCATGTTATTGGTAAAATATAGGGCAAAATGCTTCATGGCAAAACTGCTTCATCAGTGTTCTTCCAATTCTCATGGAATTCATATTGAATGTTTGTCTTAGGATATAGGTCAGCATGACACATTTCTTGACAGTGACAAAAAGTATGTTGCCATGGTAACAGCTCACATATTATGAGCCAAAATGATGGAAAATTTTGTGTTGCAAACTACTTCCTCAGTTTTTGCCCAATTTCCATGAAACTTGGTACAGATTTGTGCCTTTGGTTGTAGATGTGCAAGACGCATTTTTCGACAGTACCCGAAAGTACGTTGCCATGGTAACGGCATATTAATGGCAGAAGATCAAGGAAAGATCTTGCGGATTTAACTACTTCTTCAGTTTTTTGACCAAAGCTTATGAAATGTTGTTTGGCGGGGGTATAACCAGTCGCTGTAGCGACATTTCTAGTCTTGCATCTAAAACACCACTGTTTTTGGTATAGAGGTCATTGCCATAAATAGAAAAAAAAAATAAAATTAGAAGTTTTAAAAAAAAAGATAAGATAAAAAAAAAATGGTCCCCAGATTTTTTATTTTTTATTTTTATTTTTTATTTTTTATTTTTTTTTGGGGGGGGGGTTGCAACCCCCCCAACCCCCCTCTAGATCTGCTTCTGTTGTGTGTGTACTTATTACAGAGATCAGTGATCAGTTGTACACAGTTTGTTGTGGGTATTCTTGAATATATCCAGGCCGGTCAGGTCAGCCTTCACACTCCATGGTATCCCCACACTACTGAGTCTTTAACTTTATACAAAGTGGGGGTTACTTTTGGAATGGAGGTTACCTCTCCAGAAACAGCATTGTGATGTAAACAGTAGGCCCATTCATACTCAATCTTGAAATATTGCAGTAATTGAAATACCATAGTAATTTGCGTGATAATGTAGGCTTAATGCAAAAGCACTGCAAAATACTGTACATCATGAAGTACTGTGCTATTTCTGGGATGGTAATGTAATTCAAACTTACACTGTAGTGCAAAATATGCATGTGGCATATGAGTACACGTTCATTTGTGTTGTGAAATACCACCCACCACAGACGTTGTATTTCTCATGTGAACTGACACCACTTCCCATCTCCTCCCGTAGGAGATGCATATTCGTAGTGCTTACCTCAAAGAAGTGTGCTTTCGGGCCAGAAATACCAGGGAGGTGGAAGAAAGATGGAGATGGCACTCTGAGAGCTTCCCTCAGAGAAAAAATCAAGTGGTCTTACACCGATTAACGTCTTGAAATCCAACCCTCATTCTGTGATAAATATGTCAAAATCTGGCCTTATCGGTCCACCCATCACCCTCCAGCACACTAGAGTGACGCAACATGATCTCCTTTCCAGGCCTTCCATAAACACACGCTCGTAAAAATCGGGCTTTGAAGCGATGCGTGGCACCGACAAAATGACGTCATATTCAACATTTTGGCAGTCTATTACATTCAGTGAAAGACGTCCCCCTTCGAAAGCTACAACTTATGGCTCAAAAATTGGGTAGCGTGGTATGTCTATACCTTTCGCTGGTTCAGCAGACTGTGCTGAGGAAATTGCCGTTTGAACCAGCGAAATCGGTACACAAACAATGGAGTTACTGAGCAGTTAGTTTTGTGCGCTAGAGATGTCATCATATTGTTTCTGTATCGATTATGAGAAATTCCGCACATTTCCGCAATTTTTTTATAGTTAGAGAGGTAGGCTTGACCTTGATCTTCAAAATGATATAAGTTACATGAGCGTGTTCGAGCGTGTTTTCAAACAGTTCGAGTGTAAAAGTAGTGCTTCATAGAGACCGAAGCGGGATTTTTTTCGTCTGCACCCGAGCGAGCTTGGGCTTTTCAGCGCTCGTCGGGTTGTTGTAGGGCCGCCGCGTAGGCGTCGGGACAGCGTTCGTTGCCGTTGTATCGGTGAATTTGAGTTACTAGTAAATACATATTGGAATGGAAAGTTGAGTGTTAAAAAGTGTTAATTAGACATATCAGCCTTGATTATAATAATTTTCCGTGGAAAATTAAAGATGATATCTATAAAAGCCTAGATGTATGATGCTGTAAGTATATTTTAGGGGGGAAAACGGAGCTTAGTATACAGTGTTTCGCCTCACTCTCCCTCGATCATTCATCGGTAAATACCAGTAATCGGCTTGACTCTACCCCATGCTAACGTTACAAAAATTGAATTAAAAAGTAGTAGAGTACACCCTGGAGCTAGTAGAATCTAACGTTTAACAGTGGTTAGATTCTAGTTTGTGAAATACTAGAGTCTACTAGCTAGGACTTACGTTAGGTATGCTTTTGCTAGGCAGCATACCTGAGGTGACGCTGCGCTATTAAACAGTGTCCTGAGCCTTGCCCTTGCCTTGGCCTCCAATTTCCAAGCCAAGGCCCAACTAACTTTCTGAGTTTCAGTTTCAATTGTAAATCAAATTTAGTTAAGTTGCTGTGTCAATGTGATTTTGAATTTGCTAAAGAAGCAATTCCTCCTCAACAAACTCGTCTCCGTCAAAATCACGATCGCCAGAACCACCACCACTGCTTACACCACTGCTTACACTCTAGACTTCTGTGCTCACACCGTAGGACGCCATTTTATTCCCCGACCACAATGCATTTCGCGTCGTGAGTTTCCGCCACAAGATTTACGACTTGCAGTGCGCCGAGCGTGAGTAATGGGATTACGGGAGGGGGAAAAAAAACGCTGTCGGGGCCACGCATGACTTCAAAGGAAACTCAAAAGAGCACACTCCATCTTTTCCACCTCCCTGGAAATACCATGGTATTTCTCAAATAAGAATGGTACCAACTGGTGGTATCTGTTACCATGGTATCTATTTACAAAAGTTGTACCATGGTATTTTGCTACTCATGAGAAAGATGGACTACAAGTTACTATGGTACGTAGTAATAGTATCATGGTAATTCTTATGTGAATGTACATTGTGCTAGTGGTACAAATTTATGACAAGAGGAATTGGGTCTGATGCTACAGAGTGCTGTATGTATCCAAGGCTGCCTAAGGTCATGGGTCATGTTTTGCAGCTCGGGTTTCTAGGTTGCCTCTGGAACAGCAAGAAGGGCCTTGTCAACAGCATCCAGAAGAGTGGGGAGGGTTTGAATTACTTGTGTTTTAAGTGATTAAAGGCACTGTAAATCTTCAATGTATTTTATTTTCTTAAAACCTTGTAACATATGTGTCTATGGAGAATCATTTGCAGGCTTGAGATCTGTACTGTGAGTATGGCTTTCTCATGTTCTTAGTATAAGACTTTCCTTTATTTAACTTTCATTACCAAATCAAAATACAATGTATAGATATACGAGAACTGTCTCTGCATGTGTTAAATGTGCTTAGCATATTGTAACCAATTTGTTTTACAGACTGAACAGACCAAAAAAAAAAAATCATATTTAAAGGGTGGTTACGAATTCATTTGTTCAGTGGATATTTCAGGTGACTTTGAGCAAGTAGGGGGATGATAAAGGTACATATACTTTATAAGTCATGTGACAAGTTTAGTCTTGCTTCAATGAAAGAGACATTCTCATTTGATCATGAGCAAGTGCATCATAATGTGAATGAAGTTATGACCTATAAAGATAAACTTAAAAACTCCTTTCCAGTTCTGCTACTTTTACTGTAACTTCTCCCTAGATTCTAGGACTTGGTCATATCGTCGGTTGAGAATGATAAGGGCGTTAAGTTGCCACTAAACCCCTAGTGTTCGGGACAACTTAACGCCCTTCTAATTCTCAACAGACGATATGTTTTCATTTGAAACAAATTGAATGTATAAACTAAAGGGCTTTTTTTTCTCAATTCATCCGATCTTTTTTTTTCTTCTAATCATGCACTAGCATTGTTTATTAATAGATATGGTTCTTACAGAGTTTTTGGAATGTTTGATGAAAATTTAAGTGAAAATTTTCATATACTGATTCCATATTTGTGGAATTAAGTATTATTTAACAAATATTTTGAGATTAACTGATTAGTGCATTTTAGTTTGAAAGAAGGGCATTATTATCAGTATAGTTATACATTGATCCCTTACACATTTTTATTTTCTGACTCTACTGTGTTTATGGAACTTGCTTTGATTAGGCTTTCAAAAATGTCTTATTTCTATTTTTTCTTTGATAGAATGAGTATATTCCAATGAGATTGTTTGTAGCAGTAAAATCTTTATCTATAAAAAAATGTTGGATATTATGTGTCGAACTTTATGAGAAAATCATCCTTTCACTCTATCTGAGCTGTAAGTAATTGAGGCCTTGGAGTTGCCGGGAACCAATGGTTACATCACTGTGATTAGAGTTGAATTAATGTAGCATTACATGACTCACGGCCAGTAGCAACCAGTAGATGAATCATGGGTGTTATAACATTAGAGGTAGAAAGGCATTGTCTGAAAACACAGTAGTGTTGTCCTTGCTCTTTTCCTGTCATGATATGTTTAACCCATTGAGGATGGACTGATTTTGCTACCAACAGGCATTTCTCAGCTATACACTTGCCTGAGTATACTCGGGACTTGTCCTCAATGGGTAAACAGGGCTTTTCAATAATGTATTATAATGACAGGGGAGACTCCAGGGCCAGGCAACTTAGTGACAGGTCCCATTTCCTCTATTACAAGTATTACAACTACCTCTGGCAAGGAGGATATATTTTTGATGGTATGGGTTTGTTTGCATGCTTTTTTTCTTTATTTGTTTGTCTCTTTGCAAAATAACTCAAAAAGTTAGGAATGGATTTGAATGAAATTTTCTGTAAAAGAAAATTTGATGTCACAAGGAACAGATGTTTAAATTTTGGTGGTGCTCCAGATTGATCACCATCTGGATCCAGGAATTTGAATTTTTTGAAGGATTCTTTATCATTGGAAAATAGGGTCGAGAAACAAGGGAATTCAAGCTGTGTGTGTTCTGGGTGTGAATGCGCAAACTGAGCGTGCAAGAAACTTAAGGGTACAAGATTGTATAGGAGGAGATACTGAAAGAGATTGTTTATCATTTAGGAATGGAGCCACTTTTAGCATATGTGTATATGGGTGGAAATGAGCTGCTTTGTGGAGATCTGCACTCTCTGATTGCTTTTCCAGTTGTTATTGCTCTTATCATTATTGTGCAAATCCAAAACATGATAGATATGTTCAATCTCCTTCCAGATTTAATCCAATAGAATCGTTTTAATGTATAAAAAATGAGGTATGACTGCAAAGAAAGCTGGTTTCTCATCCATAATTATATCTATTAAAAAAAAAGTAAATCCAGTGTCTTGGTTGCAAATACTTCATTAACAGAAGAGGTGCATTGCTGTAAGGCTGATATTTTAGAAAGGCAAAGTGCTAATGTCTTGTACATTGAAAAGATTCATGCTAGACTCAAAACCATTTCCACTTTGGTACTTTTGGAGCAAGTAATTCTAACAAATTCTTCTACTCTTTGATATGAGTGTAGCATAATTTGCTAGTCCACGTTATGAGGAACGTATTCATAACAATATATGAATTTGAACAATTCAGGACAAAACTTGGCCATTTTCTCTGCCATAATTTCAAAGTAGGTCTCTCTCTCTCTCTCAACATTGCTTTCTTGGCAATGTATCATCAATTGTTCATATTTTTGTTTCCACTCTAGATAGTAGATAGGTCTATTGTAGTTGATAGCCATTGCCTAAAGCTACAATAAACCGCAGCAAAAATACACAGTGACCAATTACATCACGGAGCATTTTGAGAGCCAACATTTCTGTTGGGATTTGCAACTGATGGATGTGCCATGGGCTTTTGACAACATGTCTCTGTGAACGGATTACGCTGATTCCCTAAATCCTTATTGATGGCAGGCCTTGCCTGCATGTTTTATTTGATTTCTTGGATGTATTTGGTCATTAATCTACCATGATTAGTTTCCTTTTATTGTGAGCAGAGAGAAACAAGGAGGTAACTTGACATATGACATCTTTTCTAATGTTCATCTCTCCTTTATCTCTCCATTTGTACTCAAATTGCCATTATTGCTATGAACTTTTCTTCTCTTCATCGTAGTTAAATCAGACATTTTTCTCTTTTGTACTGTCTCCTCCTTTGTTTCCACTTTTCTTTTTTCTTTTCCTGTTGTCTTTTCACTTTGGTCTTTATTATTGTAGTCAAGAATCTGTAGTCTTTCCGTTTCAGTTGAAGCACATCTATCCTTTTCCTGCTTATTTGCCAAATTGTCCTTCTTGGATCCTCCTTTTTCTGTGTCTTTCGTTAAATCCATGCATTTTTGTTTCATTTGTTTCAAGTTTCATCTCTTCCCCCTCTCTCTCTGGCTGTTTTTACGTGTACCTAGAGTGCATAATTTGAAACACTATAATGTAATTTGACACATCACTTTAATCATCATTTAAATTTGAATCTCGATTCAAGTTATGCATTGTTGCTTTGTGAATACAAACCGTAATCGTGGAGGGTGATTTGAATTGTTATTCTAATTGATTTGTAACACGGTCAGGAGGTGTTTTCCAATCATGATTTGCCCGAATTGTGGAACAAAACAGTCATGTGTATGGATTGACCTTCGAGTCATGTTTTAGGGGTGTAGCTTACTTTGACCTTTCAACCACATCTGCAGAAAAAACACGCTCCTCAAATGCTTGCACTGCAGTCAAAGGGGTGCTACTTACTGCTAAGAGTGATCTGATGGGAACTCAGAAAGAAGCCACACCTCTCCTTGCTCTGAAATTCAAATTGCCAAATTTGCAAAGCCTTTCTCGGTCATGTGTACAGACATTAATTCAAATCGTGATTGTAATCGTTATTGTAATTCAGCATTGCAATTGCGTTTCTCGACCCGTGTGAAAAGGGCCTCTGTATGCCCCGTCTGTCTATCTGTCTCTCTGTCTCTAGAGCTCTCTCACTTTAACTCTGTTCATATGCATCTTTTTTTTTCCCTGTTTCTTCATTTCATCCTGTCACATGCTGATCAACCATCTTCTTTTCATCCCACTGCAAAAGTTCTTTGAAACCTGCGGTCCCTGCATCCATGAATTTCAGTCTCTCTCGAGTAATATTCCATTCGGCATTGTCTCTTTCATCTGATTCTCCATCTATCACTGCTCCTCATTCCATTCCGTCTCTGCTCCTTCAATCTTGTTTATCCCGCTCTGTCAATGAGCATGTCGGATGTCCCCTCCCGATATCGGATTGGACTTGAATATTCATGATGTAATTGTAGACACTTGGCCGGTCTCCTGCAGTGCTTCTGGGTTGGGTGATAGAGGAAGGTGAGCTTTGTCTAATTAAACTGTGCAATGATTAGACTGTCGTGGAGATTTTTTTTTTTTCTTTTCGGTACAAGAACAGCACCTGATGAAGTGAGATGCATTGAGGTGCATTTGTTCTGTCTTTAGTCCGCTGTAAGCTGTTATTGGTAGGTTGTAATCAAGCAATCTGTGAGAGATGGTCATAGACTTAAGTGTTTTATCTATATTCCACTCCACTGCCCTGTACATGTCACAAGTGGGTTAGCTTACACAATTTCTTTCATGTGGGACTACATTTCAGCATTTCAGTCAGTTGACCCAAATGCAGTTACGCGATAACTGGGTTCCAGCTTTGGTTCCGCTGCTGCTGTCACTAATGATTCACAGAGATAGTGTGAAATGATGTTAATGAATTGAAGTGCATGTGGTCTTTTTCCTTTCCCGCTAACCATCGCAGTAATTCTCCATGGATGGTTACACCATACCCTTTTAATGTTTCTTCAGAAAGAGCAACACGAAAGAAAAGTGAGATAAAAAAAAACAACAACATAGTTTTCCACCCTATGTGATCTACAACAGATAGCATGATACTTGTGCTACCCAGGAAAGATGAATCATCTAACTGTCCACACTTGTTTAATTGTTTTAGCCTGTGCATTAACTTTAACTGCAGAGAGGAAAATACATGTGGTATCTTTGAAATACTTCCCAAAATGCAATATGAACCTTTGCTAGTAAAACCTATTCATGAGGTCACATGTCTGTGTGTAATTAAGTGCCTCACTTTACAAGATTACATCACCAACCACAGTACAATTGTAGTTGAATACAGGTACATTTTGCACATTAACTATTTTGATATTGATCGGTAATAGGGGCTTCCCCAAAGTTTGCCATTCGTATTGTAAAGGTAAATTCTGTGTGGCAGAGCACCTCAGCCTTGCTCCTTGTTGAGGGTAACAGGGGAATAGTCATCATCATCATCATCAACACCATCATCATCATAGTCATCATCATCATCAACACCATCATCATCATAGTCATCATCATAATCATCATCATCATCATCGTCACCATCATCATCGCATCATCAATCATCATCATCATCATTAATCATCATCATAGTCATTATCATTATGCTCATCCATTGTGATGGATATAATTCCACCTGTTGTACATTACAATGACATTGTGATTATTTGTCTTATCTGGCTTTAACTGGTTTCCTACTCTTCTTCTGTCAGCAATGAATCAGGAAAAATGCCCCTGTTGGAGTTCATCTATTTCTCAAGATTGTCTATGTTTTTCTAGGCAGCATTTTTTTTTTTTTTGAGTGCAATACATTAAGAGTGTCATTCTGTACCTTGCTTGAATCCTGCTTTATTTCTTCAAGTTGTCTATGTTTTCTAGCATTCTTTTTTTTTTTATTTGGAGTTCAGTACATTCATGGAGAGTGTCATTATGTACCTTACTTGAATCCTGCTTTATTTCTTCTTCATTTTTTTTTTTTCTCGACAGAATGACAAATTGACGAGAGAGGAACGGGCTGCCGTCCGCATCCAGGCCTGCTACCGGGGACATCTGGCACGCAAACTGTACCTGCAGCTTTTACTGCAGCAATTCGACAAGGTATGAGTTCGTTTTTTCCGATCTGTCACAAGGCAGAAACTCTTGTCCGTAATTTAGAGAATTAGCTTGTTGCCAGGACATTAGGAGTTTGTTCGTGACTGCATGTGATTGTCTATAGTGCATGTCAACCACTCTCCATGCTTTCATTTTTTTTTCTTTTGTGAGTAAATGTTGTTGGTTATGACACATGTTTACCCATATTTCTCCATATTCTATCAAATGTCACAGAGTTGATATCTCTGCACAAAATCAATTCATTGTTCATACATATTTGTACATACATGTACATATACGTACATGCATGCATACCACATACATACACATTTATATGTTTACATGAAATTAGTAAAACAATATAACAAATCCTGGTGTTGTTTGGTCATTCAAAGACACGTACATGGCTATGTTTTCAAAGACTATCCCATCCTCTCACCCAGAGCTTCTGAAAAGACCTTGGAAATATTTCTGGTGTATTTTGATCATTTTCATGTGATATCAATATTTCAGAGCTACAGTGTATGCCACACTTCCATTTCCCAGTACTGTGATAGTACCCATATACTTCTGTCCAATTAATGACTCATCAAAATTGTCTAATAAGGGTGAATAGGCCATTTTTGACCATTACACAAGGTAGCTTAAATTTGAGGGGACATTATTGGCATCAGAATTTGTCAGAATTCGTCGAGAGTCCTGTTACTATCATCATAAGATGTGGACCAATTCCTTTCAGTTGGTACGTACCGCCACACACGGTGAACTGGCGTCTTCCACCCATTAACCTGCTGAGGACAGGCTAATTTTGCTACAATGCGCATTTCCCATAGACACCTGTCCGAGTATACTCGGAACTCGTCCTCAACGGGTTAATGCATTCATGCTCATAGTGGGTCAATGACATCATCTCAAATCATGATGATAACTCCCCGCCAGCTTATCTTGGCAGATTTGAAGATCTTTGGGATGATAGACAGCAGCGTGACAGTACTCCGTATCCTCAGAGATACCTCACGTTCCATCCTTGTCTCCGACATTTTTTAGAAAAGGGAGAAAAGGGAAGAGTGCGAAGTAGAGATGGATGGAAGACAAAATTCAGAGCATCGCGGAGATGAAGTGGAGTCCCTATTTGAACATGCAAATCGGGAGATTTAAAGATAGCGCGGCGAGCGGCAGGGCAGAATACCCAGTGGGGTTTCCGACATACTCCAGGCTTGAGGAGTGCGTGATTACGCCTACCTGGGGGGGTCGCCGTCCCCCCCTGGTGGTGCTCGTCGGATTGCGGCCAAATAGTCAGTGACGCAGGCTGCATGGCTTATTGGCTACCCGTCCTCTCAGGTTCTAGAAGAGGAGTTCATCGTAGAGACACACCGGTCCTTAAAGGGATGGTACAGTTTTGGTTGAGATGGGGCTTCAGGTTTCCAACGTGTTTGATGATGATTTTTAAGATAATAAGATACCCTGTTATAAAATGATAAAGAACATATCAATGATTTTAAAAGGAATTCAGAGTTTTGCAACTGATTGACAAATTGCCCTACATCGACGTAAAATAAATTTCATGAATTTGAAGAATTCAGAGTTTATTAGATTAGAATTGGTTTGTAAATGGCTGAGATATCGTAAACAAAGTGATCCTAATAAAAGGTGGGACCCACCTTTTCTTAGGATTGCTTTGTTTATACTTTGTTTTTGGATATCTCTGCCATTTCAAAACTGATTTTCTTCAAATAAAGTTTGAATTCCTCATAGAATTGTATTTGCTCTTCAACATTTCATAAAGTTGTTTCTAAGTATCTTGCAAAAAGTTAAAAGTTGAATACTTACCTCAACCAATACTATACCATCCCTTTAAAGGTGATGATGTGATCTTTATCTCCCTCCAAAGAGTTTCCTTTCTTTAACCTATACTTTGCTTCCTTTGTCGATTGGTACTGATGTTTGGAAACTAATTGTCAATGAATGGAAATGAAATCACCTATTTCCGTACTCCCTATTGTATCATCAGACCCATGCTCTTGTACTGAAGCACTGGACTGAAGCCCGTTAAAGACGAGTCCCGAGAATGCTCGGGCAGGTGTCTATGGGAAATGTGTGTTATATCAAAACCAGTCCGTCCTCGATGGGTTAAGTTAAAAAATGGGGGAATTCCTGAATGCTCATTGAAAAAAAAAAAGTTTGGCAAGTTTAGCCAAGTGCGTAGGCAAAAGGGTTAACCCCCCACCCCCCAAAAACCCAAACAACAACAACACACACACACACACACACACACACACACACACACACACACACACACACAAACAAACAGACAAATAAAATAAATCCAAAGTACCTGTCTCATCAGGACACGATTAAGATAAAAAGCCTTTTGTTTGCTAACCACCATTTCTTAAAGCATTCTGTATTATTGCATGGAATGTATGTAGGGAAAACATCTTTCTTACAATATTTGGGATTTTTTGAAGGATATACACTGTCAACATTGTGTATTAAATGATATCATCATCCATCATATTAAGTTAGTGTACATGTTTGTTGATTATCTCTGCCTATTCTGCCAGTCCATCCGATTTTGATCCAATCTCAGCTAATTCCATCAAAAATGTTCTGACCAAAGCTGTCAACAATAAAACTTTTGCTATTGCTACACAAAATTTTTATTAGATGTAGCAATATGCTTGCAATAAGAAAGGTTTATTATTTTTTTTAGCCACTAAAAATGAAGAAGTTCTCAAATGTAAAGGCAGCAAATTAAAAAAAAAGAAGAAGAAAATACAAAGATTGGTCAACAGAGCTCTAAAAATAAATGAGAGAGGGGACATTACACAAATCATGTTCATTTATTATTCATTCATTTATTCTTGGGCTAATCCACAGCTCTGCTTCAGTAGCATGCAGGATGAAAATTTCTTCCATCATATGAATGGAGCCCCCAAATTTGCTGAAGAGAATCCCTCCCCTTCTCCCCCTCCTCCCACCCTTTCTCTCTTCACTGGAATCTGAGTGTGAGTGTAAGTGAAGTCTCTTAAGGGAATTCCCCCCTCTCTGCCCTATGCATGCTGATAACTGTTGGTATTTAGTCTCCTTAATGTTAATGGCTATACCCTTTCCCTTTTTTTAACTCCCAAGAAGACATCCTGTCTACTACAACATCATGCAGTGCATGTATATGGTATTTGTAAGCCTGTGCCCTGAATCTTTAAATGTCCGGGAGGGGGGGGGGGGTGGGGGGGGGAGGATGGGTGCATATAAATATCTGGAGCCCATTTCATAGAGAGTTCAGTCATTTTGTCATTGTGGTACATAAGTTAGACTCACGCAATGGTTCTAATTTTAAAGATTAGCTCAACGTTTTAAACTTAAATGATTAGCTTGCAATTTAGCACTGTGTGGATGCACTCAAAGGTTAGCAATCATAAAGATTGGTCAATGATTATAAGCACAAGACATCTATTTATGAGCTGTGGGGGTCTCCGCTCATATAGTTTAGTGTCACGTGAAAAGTATCAAAATGTCATTCATGTCACATGACATGTGAATGGTCAAATGGCAAGAAAGCCATGATATGATGGTCATTCCGTCACAGACATCAGTTATATATACTTCTTTTCATTTCATTACATTTATTTCCACATGAAAAATATATATATCCATACAACGAAAGTTGATTTATGTTGGCTGCCCAGTTTGACCATCTTTTGAATGTTTGCACATCTTATGAGCCCCATGCAACCCCCTTCTGTTGCCATGGCACTAAGATTCATCTATCCGTCCAAGAGCACTGGCACTTCTTCCTTCACTTATGTATCACCCCTGATGTCTAATTCCTGCTTGTACATGGTGTACATCCTGCCAATCAGTTGCCACACACAGGTGTCCCGGTGTGGGCTCCATTCCAAGTCAACATAATACTGTATACGGCAAATATTTCATGAGGTTTTTTATTTTCGCGAACTTGGCGAGTCAGGTGCTATTCGCGAAATTAAAGACACGCGAAAATATTGACTCTGATCCTGATGTGAATGTGAGGTACACGTGTACTCTTCTTTGCTCAGTCCAGGACTCCACGATTGCGAATTTAACCACTCACAAAATCATCAGAAATTCCCGATTCGTGAAAATTTACACTCGCGAAATATATGGCGAATACAGTAAGTCTAGAGGAATATACAACACATTTCTTTTTCTCTTTCTCTCTTTTCTCTCTCAGAGGGCCATGTTTCTCTTTTTCCATGTCTCTCTTAAAAATGCTTTTGCATTATTCTGTTCTATTAGATGATATACTACCCTTTGATTGTCTGGCATTCAGTATGTACCTCTCCATAGTTGTTTTCCCCGTGCATTTTCCATCCTGCCCTGAAGTATATTAAGAGTGAATCTTCATTGTTTAGCACCCGATATCATATTTCTCTTCGCTTGCAGGTCACTTTACATCTCATTTGTATTGTGATGTATATTTTCCTTCTGTAATATCATGTTTTGTTTGTCTTGATTTCATGTACTTAGTATCCTTCTCTCTCTCTCTGTCATTTTCTATTTTTCTGTTTCTCTGTCTCTTCTCAAGATCTACATATATGTTCATTGGTAGCATATCATTGTTTGTATGTTTACACTTATGAGTTTGTCTTATTACCTTTGGAAGAATGGACAGTTGAATAGTGGAATGAATGAGACCAAGGCAAAATATATCCATTTACTTCTGCGTGATATAGCTGGCCTAAATCAATACATGAAAAGATTTTTCCCTTCCATATTTAACCATTCTTACTTCATCATCAGTGTAAAGCCCCTTGCTAACATTTGCAGATGGAAAAAAAAAGCAGCTTTAGTGCTTCAAAATGGTTCTAAAATCTGAGCTCTATAGGGATTAAAATAACCAACACAAAAATGTTAATCAGGAGGCCTATAAACAATGTCAAGTATTGTTAGATGTAAAAATGTGAACAATAGTTGAATAAAAAACCGTTTCTAGAGTAAACCATCACCGTGATGGTTTATTGAGAATATTATTGATATCTCCCTGTATTTTTGGTTTTATTTTTTTTTTGTAAGGTTTTTGTGATGCAACTGAACTATACATGATATGTATTTAATGTGACAATTCACTGCTCCCAATGTTGAATAGTGACTTGAAATGTGCTGTGAAAATCTCTCCCTCCATCTTTTTCATCACATGCTGTTTCTATCACTCACTCCACCCTCTTTTGTTTGCACCCCAAGTTCCTGCTTTCTTTTCCTTACACACACAAAAAAGCACACATTCCACTTATCTTCAGTGTATCTAGCCAGTCTTCAATCAGTATAGTGTAGTCTCAGAGTGACTCTGCCACCATTTTCACTGTTGAGCCTCTCCATCGATGCTGCCCAGCCTGTTTCTCGAGGTCGACTTTTGACCCAGATTTTTCTCTTCCCTCGCTTGATACTCTGGCAAAATGTATTTCAGACGCATTTCAGACAGACTTTTCTTGAATGTCTATAATGTGTTACTTTCAGTTCAGGTTGTGTGTAGAGAGAGAAAGAGAGAGAGAAAACACACACACACACACACACACACACAGACCCATCTCTGTGGACACAGATTTGAGTTAGTTTATTTTAACTGCACTTTTCTTGCACTCTACTACAATGTACATGTTTGTCTTTGGATTACAAGTATGTGTGGTATCATTTTCCAAGGTAATGGCATCCAATTACAAGTTGTTTGGGAAAAAGGAAAGGCATACTGTCATCATCTGTAGTGTTTGAAATACAGTTGAACCTCTCGTCTCCGGACAAGTCGGGACCGGGGCTCATCCGGATAAGGGATTTGGCCGGATACGGGAGACCCAATGCTTTATACAACTGTACATGTACACATACAAATGTACTGATGTAGCCCATTGTAGTACCACATGTAGTAATGTGTATACCGCAACCTTTTCATTGTTACACTCAGTAACAGACCCCAAAATAGAGGTTCGTGTTTGCAAAAATGAAATCATTTTCTTTTATAAATTCTTGGGATGATTTACCTAAATAATTATTAAGAAATGTATCAAGTATATGTAATTCATGTGTGTTTGTGTAGGAGGTCTCAAGGAGTTGGGAATCCCCCTTTCCTCCCGTAATTCTTAAAAAAAGATAAAAAATCACGGCGAGATTGCGTCCGGATAATAGAGAGATCCGGATAAAGGGAGGCCGGATAATAGAGGTTCATCTGTAGATGCAATTGCGTGTAGCAAATTATAGGATCACTTATTTCCAATAATTTCTAATAAAACAAAGCATGACATTGTGTCTCCCATTTTCTTTTGTGCATCAATAATTCACGTGAAGACTATATTTTTATTATGTCTGATGTTGATTTATGTTGCCGTTATTGTCTTGGCTTGTGTAATGCCATTGTAGGTGTTGATACAATGCATAGACAGTCAAAATATGTGATCTTATCAGTATGTTATGTGTAATGTTCCTCAATACTGCCTCACCATGGCACATGCTTGGTGCTTTTTTTTTTTACAACCTTGGCTTCTTTGTTATCTAGCAGATTGCAGCTGTAGACTGTACATTTCACCCTGTACTGTTCAAATGTCTAGTGAAATTTAATATTACTTCTTTTTGTTCTTTTTTTTTTTGGAGGGGGGGGGGAGTGGAAGATGGAGATCAAATACAGAAATCTCACAAAGAGGATATGAGAAGTGTTAGGGGAGGATATTATATTGGTTGGTATGTATATGTTGCCCAGGAGGCAAAGTGATGATGAATGCCGTCTAGACACTGAAATGAGCCGCCTTTACTACAGAGCTATATTTCCAATCAAGTTGCATTGTGCTGTGCTGGCGCTATTTGAAGAAAAAAATGAGGAAGCGGTATATAAGGAGAGATGAAGTGTGATATATGATTTATTGAAGAATTTCAGACCATGACTGTTAAATAAAAGAACACAACAAATGAATTCATGTACACATCGACTTTTGCACTTGCATGTGTATTCGTCAGGATGTTCGTTTTAGCATCTTATGAAGAGATTTATGTTTCTCAAAACAAATCATGACGATATGATGAACCAATGTATTAGTTATGGTCTCTCAAACAATAGTATCTGCAGTTTTGACTGCATTCTTTCTGCACAATATGCAGCAGGCAAGTACTGGTGCTTGATTCGACTTCTCACATGCCTGCCTTTGATTATACAATTGAGTTCTTTTCATGATGCCTTAAATTTGACTTTTGATTTTTAAGTTTTCTGCAATCTCAAAGGTTTTTGTTCATGGATTATGACCAAAGGAGTTTGGCCTTATTCTAAAACCTTTTACTTGTTCAAATATTTATAGTATTAACTTTGTATAACTTCATCCTTTCGATCTACGGCAAAGCCATATCACATATTCTGGGGAAGTTGATGAGGCATTGGACTGTGGGATTGAATTCAGAACTCTATTGTGTATTTTATTTTAATCCAACACCATTTATATTCAGAATGGGCCTGTCATCACCTGAGATGTTATCTTTTTTTTCCCTTGTATTGACTATGCAGGAGGAGGATCAAAGAAGAAAACGCATGCTGAGACAGTGTGAGGAAGGGGAGTTACTACTTGAAAAGTAAGTGCAATCAGGATTGAAAGAGACTAACTTTAGTCACAACTTGGAAAACAGTAAGAGTTGAAACAGACTAACGTGAGTTGCAACTTGAAAAGTAAGCGCAGTCAGAATGCAAAGAGACTAACTTGAATCTCGATGTGAAAATTAAGTGCATTCGGAGTTGAAGAGACTTGAAAAAGAAGTGCAGTCAGAATTTAAAGAGACTACCTTAAGTCACCACTTGAAAAGTAAGTGCACTCAGAATCAAAAGAGACTAACTTGAGTCACAACTGAAAAAGCAAGTGCAGTCAAAGTGGAAAGAGACTATGAACTTGAGTCACAGTGTAAAAAAGTAAGTGCAGTCAGAGTTGAGACTAGTTTGAGTTAGTGCCTAAAAAGTAAGTGCAGTCAGAATGGAAAAAGACTCACTTGAGTCAAAACTTGAAAAGCAAGTCTTCGCTGGGGCAGCAAGACCTCGTATCTGCAAAATGTCAAATGTTCAGGAGAGCAAAAAACAAAACAAAACATGGCGGCCAAAGCACTGTAGCGAATATGATAGCCTTTCCTTTGACATGCCGTGGTGGCTTCATTTATGGGGTAAGACGGTTAGGATTTGGACAGGACATCACTTAATCAATTATTTGATCATTAATCTAAAAAAGTCATTTTCACCAAAATTTCAGATACAAGGTCTTGTCACCCCAGCAACAAAGTGTATTTGGAATTCAAAGAGACTAGCTTGAGTCACAACTTGAAAAGTAAACACAATCAGTATTCAAAGAGACTAACTTGAGTCACAATGTGAAAAGTAAGTGCATTCAGAGTTGAAGAGACTAACTTGAGTCATAGCTTTAAAACCAGTCAGAATTGAAAGAGGCTAGCTCGAGTCACAATGTGAAAAGTAAATGCGTTCAGAGTTGAAGAGGCTAACTTGAGTCATAGCTTTAAAAGCAGTCAGAATTGAAAGAGGCTAGCTTGAGTCACAGTTTGAAAAGTAAGTGCACTCAGAGTTGAAGAGACTAACTTGAGTCATAGCTATAAAAGCAGTCAGAATTGAAAGAGGCTAGCTTGAGTCACAATGTGAAAAGTAAGTGCGTTCAGAATTGAAGAGACTAACTTGAGTCATAGCTTTAAAAGCAGTCAGAATTGAAAGAGGCTAGCTTGAGTCACAATGTGAAAAGTAAGTGTGCTCAGAGTTGAAGAGACTAACTTGAGTCATAGCTTTCAAAGCAGTCAGAATTGAGAGGCTAGCTTGAGTCACAATGTGAAAAGTAAATGCGTTCAGAGTTGAAGAGGCTAACTTGAGTCATAGCTTTAAAAGCAGTCAGAATTGAAAGAGGCTAGCTTGAGTCACAACTTGAAAAGTATGTGCAGTCAGAATCGAAAGACACCATCTTGAGTCACAACTTGAAAAGTAAGTTAAGTCAGAATGGAAGAGGACTAACTTGAGTCACAACGTGAAAAGTAAGTGCAGTCAGAATTCCTAGAGACTAGCTTCAGTCATGACTTAAAAAGCAGCCAGAGTAAAAAGGGACTACATTGAGTCACAACCTGAAAATTAAGTGCATTCAGAGTTGAAAGAGGCTCAAAAAAGAAGTGCAGTCAGAATTTAAAGAGACCAGCTTGAGTCACAATTTGAAAAGTAAGTGCAGTAGGAATTCAAAGAGACTAACTTGAGTCACAACTTGAAAAGCAGTCAGAATTGAAAGAGACTACCTTAAGTCACCACTTGAAAAGTAAGTGCAGTCAGAATCGAGAGAGACTGACTTTAGTAAGTGCAGTCAGAATGAAGAAAGACTCACTTGAGTCACAACTTGAAGAGCAAGTGCATTTGGAATTCAAAGAGACTAGCCTGAGTAACAAGTTGAAAAGTATAAAAGAATAAAAAAAGACTAATTTGAGTCACAAAAGCAAGTGCAGTCAAAATGGAAAGAAACTAACTTGAGTCACAATGTGAAAAGTAAGTGCATTCAGACTTGAAAGAGACTAGTTTTAGTTAGAGCTTGAAAAGTATGTAAGCGCAGACAGATTAGAAAAAGACCCTCTTTAGTCAGAACTTGAAAAGCAAGTGCATTTGGAATTTAAAGAGACTGCAGCCTAAAGCTTGAGTCACAACTTGAAAAGTAAGTAAAGTCAGAATCTAAAGAGACTAACTTGACTCACAACTTAAAATATCAGTGCAGTCAGTGTTTATATATTTTATTGTAGATTTAAAGACAAGTAATTGCGCACTTTAGGAGCTGCACTGGTAGACAAATGCTTGGTGTCGTTTGACTGTTTCTGCTTAATACCTTGGAGGGAGTTGCAATAGCAAAGGAACGCATCAGGCACACTTTACATCACTGTGATCTGTGTTCCAGTTATTCTTTTATCCTGTATGCAGAAGCTTGGCTGATGAATTTTTGATACATAAAAATGGATTTTAAGGTAATACATCAAGTGGAATGGACAGCCAGTGGAGGTCTCTAAATTGGGGTATGGTTATGTAAGCAATTGCTTTCATGCCCTTGCTGATATTCAGCAAACTTCTCCTCCATATTTCATGATTTCCTGCGTTGCCGTTATAGATTTGCCCTTCTAGGTGCACTTTGTGATACTTCAGACAGTCACAACTATTAAGACATACATGAAGAGAAAAAGTGCAATAGTTTGACAATATTCATGTTGTAACTCCAACCATAACAGCCAGCTATAGCCTGCGACACAAAATGTGGGTGGCTTGTTTTTTAGCAGAGGCTGCCATCCCGATAACAATTGAGATTACTTGCTATGACGCGTGGTGGCGTCTCCGATTGCCGACTTCAAGACAATCAGACAGAAAAAGAAACCCGTACAAATCCGCCACGTCAGAAACCCGGCCGTTATCGCAAACGGCGGGGTAAATTACAGTCATTGAAATGCACATGCAGTGCAGATAACATGGCAATTACTGCACAGAGAGAGTTGATGGGGATGGTAGGGTATGGTGGGGGGGGGGGGGGAGGGGATGGTAGGGTATGGGGGGGAGGGAATAGGAGAACTGAGGGAAAGGGAAAAGTAGAAAACAAGTAGGATTGGATGATGACAGTGTCGTCTCAAAACTCTTGAAATGAAAGTGGACGAGTTTAGGGGCTTTGTGCAAACTTGATTGGAGGGGGAGGAAAGTTCAAAGAAAGCAGGGCAAATGCAGAGCTGGAAGTTATGAGTTCAGAAAGCAAAAATTGATGATATGTTTAGCCACAATATTACTGATATAATGTTCACTCATTGAAAGAAGAATGAGGAAAAAAATGATCCTCATCAATACATTGGTAACATCAGAGGGGAATAAACCATTCCTCATCAGATGAAAATAGGGAGCTTTAGATTTGCGACGCGGACGTTTGAGACGATTGCATTGGACGTTCTCCTCTTTCTATGTGTTGTGTTGCAAAGTAGCTTTAGAGGACACAACCTATAAAAAATAAAATGGCGCCCCCATATGATCAGTACATCAAGTAGCTGTCTGCGTTGTGAATTGAGCAGACGTAAAAATAACCCAGAACGCGTAATGAAAATTCAAACAATGCAAGCTATAAATAAACTGCTTTTGATAAGCAATTTTGCATATGATCAGAACAGGGTTTTTTTTTCCTTTGAAAGTCCCCGTCGCGAAAATCTAAAGCTCCCTGATATTGGGCAAGGTTAAACAACAGCACTGGAAAAAAGTTTCTGCAATCAAAAGTTGTTGTTTTTTTTTAGGTTATCGTAGTAATACTAGCAATTACTAGCTTTTTAGTACCATGCAATATCAGTGGCATTTATTAGTGTCCTGAACTGTTGTGAAGGAATTTGATATCGGTGCGTTTTCATCAAACTCCATATAATTTTTTACTCTTGCCTTGGCATTTCTTCACAAGTAATTAGGCCAGCGTTATATAAAAAGCAGAACTGCTTGCTTGGCAGTAATCACAAACTCCTGATCATCTTGTGGTACATTAACCACTGTCTGGCTGACATCAACTGACGTAAAGTCAACTCCTTATTCGCTGTACAGACAGATTTGATTTTCCCTTGCACAAGCCAACTACCAAACTCCTGCATGCCTCCTATTCTGGTGGCTCTCGCTGTCAGTAGAAACCGAGCGGTTTCCAAACTTGTTTACTCCCTGCGACACATACATGTACCTTGCGTTGCGTGTGCGTACTAAACCTGGATCATATCGTTCCAAAGATGGGACAGAAATGAATGCAAATATGCAATAGAAGCAGGTAATTGGAATAGGTACACACTCTGTTTTCCAGGGGAGCTAATCCGCTCTATCATGGCTGATGAATATTTTGATTGCTTCAAAGCAAGGGGCCCGACGACTTTGTAATGTCTGCTTCCAGGCCGTTAGTTGTTCCTAATGCCATGATTAGTTTGCTGGCAGGTTTTTTTTCCTACTCTTCCCTTTCTCCCCCTCCCCCATCTATCTGTCTTTCATCCCTCTATCCTTCCATCCTTGTGTCCTTGTGCATTGTATCCATTTCCATCTCTTCCCTCGTCATCAGTTCTTCTGTCTCTCCCATCTCTGTCTTCTGGTTTAATTTTCTCATACTAGCTACGGTCACTTCTATTTTTCATTGCAGCCCACTGCTTGCTTTAATTTTGTATTGCTTTAATACTCCATTTCGTTAATATTCCTATTTACCTCCAGTGTTTACTCATATCTCATATGAACCTTGTGTGTTTTTCTAGGCTTCTTTCTTCTCTCTGTCTTTCCCTGTCTATCTGTGTGATTATTTTCTATTTCCTGAAATCTCTTTTACGTCACAGTTCTTTTTTTTTTTTTTTTTTTTTTTTTTTTTTTTTTTTTTTTTTTTTTACAAATGTCCTAAATGATAGTGCTATGCCACAATTGCACTTGTTTCTACCATTCATATTTCATGGGATCCAAAGCTTATAATTATTACCTGGAGTGTATGAATTTGATATAGATTCTGCTGGCTTTGTTTGGTTATTTGATTGTTTCTTAAAAGAAAAGTAAGGCAAAGTGCGGAAGTGTATGTAATTTCTATTCTAATAGATGCATAGCAAATTCAAAGTGATATACTGGTCTAATTTTACTGGTCTCTCGATGATAGCATATCAAACAAGCAAAGATATTATAATGTACTGTACGAGCTGAAATTTTCACGTACAGATATTTTCGCGAATTGCTACTTGGAGGATATTTTCGCGTGTTGTTAATTTCGCGGTTGCGAGGGTCTAACTGAACTTAGTTATTTGCGTGTTATTATTTTCGCGGTTCAAATGCGATTCGCGAAATTCGCGAAAATTTCAGCTCATACAGTATTCCACCGTTAATCAGGAGCACTTACAGATTTACAACTTCACGCCACAACCGATTCAAGGTGTTTTGGTTTTGTTCTTCTTCTTGTCCTGTTTTGGGGTTTTACAGTGTTGGAGAATAAGTGCTAGGTTGAATAATTTTTGTTGTTCTTGTAGTTTTAAAGAGTTAAAAAGTAAATTGTTAGTGACATGCAAATCCCCCAAAATAAATGCACTTCAATAGTCTTGTACAAGTTTACCTTTGTACAGCATAGCCCTCAACATTTTAAACGGATGAAACCGAAAGTTCAAAGTAAAATGAAAATATGTAATAGTATTTCGTGCTGTATAATACTACAAATTTTTTCTTTTTTATCATGTTGTGCATACTTCATGTGCTTGAAAATTGTAAATTGTCAGCATACCATTTTTTTTTTTTTTTTACTCTCAGGCTTTCACAATGTCAGAATGGATAAATTACTTGAAATCTTTAAAGGAAAATTTGATATGACATGCCAGCATGTATCTGCAATTGTTTCAGTTGAAAAATATTGTCTTCTCATCTATGTCGAAACAAGTGAAATTTATGATTTACAATCTAATGATCCATATTGTCTGTGTTTACTTGTGCGCAAATTTGTTCATTGCTGGTCCTTTCAATTTCCTCTTCCGAAAGATTCCGTATCGTCGTTCTTAAGCAAGGATCCTCCTGGCATGGTTTACAATCGACGGGCTCGGCAATGTACACAAAATCCGATACATTTTACGGTGGCGCATGATTAATCAGACAAGCAAGATATCTATGCTTATCGGGAAGAGAAAATGTTTAGACAGCCTGAGTAATAATGGATGATAAATTACCATGCCCTCAATTTTATACATGTATTTCTGCATCGTGGGACCAGGAAGTGTACCTTGATAACGTCCCATTGAGATGAGCCTGCGAATGGATTTTTGTGGTGAAATTAGGGCCAGTGTTATGCAGTCTGATGACAGAAGTCTGCTTGGTGCCAACTTAAATATGGATTTTTTTTTTTATGCTTTGTGAAACATTTCCTGCTTGACAAAAAGAAACTTTTAAAACATCTCTGCCTTCAAATTTGTTCTACAATATTGTGTATCGAATATAATCATAGTATGATATTAACAAAAGGCACTTATTTTTATTTGAGCAAGTGAACAGCCATAACATGAAGATCGTACACTTGGAAACATCAGTATTAAACACTATATATTAGTGTTATTCATTATCATTTATTATTATCAAATTCATAATATTTTTCTTCTGCTTTGTTTGTGTGTATATGAATACAGTATACACTATTGTGTTACCCATCGCCAGAATTGTTGAAATCATTGCATCAGGAAGGAACGTGAAAATAACTTAAATACGGTTGCTATCAATTTTGGAAGTACATAGATTCTACTTTCTGAATTATCCAAGTTAACTCTCTTCATTGTTCAAATCCACGAATTCATTCTCTGATTTAAGACAGTGTTTAATACAATAGTATGGTGCCTTTAAACTACAAATTATCAATCTTTACCAATCAAGCTGTGTAATAATGTTAGAATAGATATATGAACACTGAAATGTGAAACAGCAGTTACACTAGCATCATCAAGATAACTGTGAACAAATATAACACTGCTAGGTAGCATGCAGGACCTTGCATGCAGCCCAGATTCCTCACACTGGGAAACATTGTCAAAACAGTGCTGTAGAATTTGAGTACATGGTACCTAGACCTTTGTATGGATACCGTTGATGGCTTCGAGTCAGTAGCTATGTAACAAGCTACAAAATTATCGCTTTCATGCCATTGTACCAGAAAAGGTAGGATGAAAGGCACAGAATGGTGTGCTGCAGAAAATCCTTTCTTTTCAAGTTCCCGAAGCAGATCCACTTTAAGAATTAGATAAAGGTCATTGATATCCCGTGTAAATGTCAGAGTTTAGCCATTACTCAAATGTTGTGGCATGTTGAGCTAATGATTTGTCATTTGTCTATGGATAAAGTCCTGGCTTCCATTAGCCTTGGATGTAAACTACTTCAAAATTAATGCAAGGAGTCAGTTAACATGAGGGGGAAAAAAATCATGTCACTGTGAAAGTAAACATACCTAAATACATGGTACTGCTTTCTTGTAGCACTCAATTTATGCCCCTTGTGACATGTTTGCATGAAGGAATGTGTAGCTTTTGACTGCTTGCTTAAGACCATAATGAGAATTCCTGGTAACTACCACTTAAAAACAAAAATGAAAAATACATTTTTTTTTTTTTTTTTTTGGTGGGGGGGAGGAATCTACTGAATGAGAGTCAGAAATTTAGATTTTGGGAGGTTGCATGATTCTGTGTATTCTCAGTGATCTATTTTTTTTTTTTTAATGTCAAGTTTGGGGAGGCTTTGAGTGTTTGGAAATGTTTGTTGCATCTTCAAGATGACTTTACTCACAAAATGAGCACAGTAAGTCAAACAAAACTTTAAGAATTGATGCAACCAGGATATTAATTTCTTTTTCTCAATTCATGGATAAAAAATATAGCAAGTATGTTGGAATGTAAATAATGAAAGTCTTGTGAAGTTATTCATTCAGCTTTGAAGAGAAAGGTTTGTTAAATTGAACGATCTCTGTACCCTCCTCCCCCTCCTTTCCTTCACACTTAATCTACTTTCTTCCACTCCTCCCCCCCCCCCCAAAAAAAAAAAAAAAAAAAAATCTCGTAGTACTGCATCTTCAGCGGGGGTAGAGTCTGTTTTATTTCCTGCAGCCAATAAACATCAATCTGGTATGATAGCAACCCCAAGAATGTGTCTTGAACACAGCTTGATGCAAAAATCTTTTGTGTCAGTTGCTCTCAGCATGGTAACAGGTGCTCCACCCCTCCCCACTTAGAATTACCCCACTACCACTACCAACCCCAGATTGAAAGATTGCACTTGGTGTTTGCAATGAACTTCAGTCACTCACTGTCACTTTAATAATTCGTTGAGGATGGACTGATTTTGCCATAACACACATTTTCCATAGACATCTGCCAGAGTATTCTTGGGACTAGTCTTCAACGGGTTAATAGGGAGACATATTTGACAGTTGGCTCTCGTATTACCCATATTTCTATTTCCCTATATTACTGTTAGACCCCTGAATGGTGATTAGCTTCTCCCTGCCACTGATAAAATTTACAAATCCAAAACAATAGCGGAATTTTATCTCTCTTTGTTTTTGTTTTCCTCTTTGTTTTTGTTTATGTAAGAACTTAAAGATAAAATGCTGTTTAATACTTCCCATGCACTTAATGTTAAGGCCGATACTTGGATTGCTAATATTTCTCGGAAAAAAAAAATCAACTTACTTTCGCTTGAAAGTTCTGCAAAATAATGCAAGCAGGGCTTATTAATGCTCTTGAAAGTGTGACTGTCATGTCTGATAACATGAAATGTTGCATAATATACAGAATCCAATTGGCTGTTTTGTTCTCATCATGTCTAGTCACTCAAAGCGAAACATACATTACTCTCGTAGCGATACAAACTCATAATGTGTTCTTCCATAATCTGCAACACCTAAAAAGTAGATCTGAATCCTGCAAACATCACGCAAACTGCTTTATGGTGTGTGATCATCGTTACTTGCCCCACTTTCAATCAAGCGAAGGACAGTGTGAAGTAACTGGATATTCCACCATGAACAGAGTGAATATTTTACAGCTCTCATGAAAAATGGCAAGCCAGAGTACTTTATAAAAGCCTTCAAGAACAAGACAACATGATAAATAAGTTCCCGTTATAGGCTTATTGCAACGTCTTTCCTCTCGAATCACACTTGCGAGTTTTCTCGTAACAGGCTTGGCATTGCAGTGAAGTTGCCATGGTGCCCTTGCTTTATGGCTGATTCCACCATTAATCATCCTCATCGAGCCAGAAATTGGGTCATTATCCCTGCCTTTTCAGCTCCATCCCAGAAATCAATGTTTGAACGATCAAATAAAACTCCGGGTGGCGCCAAGCCTAAGTGTGCGATAGAGATATCATTTTGATAGCTCGTCTATACTATCCCTGGAAAAAAAAAAGATAGTCCGCTGCCTTCCTCAGATCATTTTTATACACCCTAATCATTACTTCATGGATGAAACCCTCTTTTTGTTGTCTGTCTGCAGATTGCCATTTCAAATTGGCCATTAATGTGATGATAACTTTGCATCTCAAAGGTGGTCTAGGCAGTATACTGTACTTGCATACAATATATGTGATTTGTTCGAAGATACTGTCATGTTGGTGCCAAATGACAACAAAAATAAAAATAAAAGAACTTACAAAAAATTGATATTCACCCAATGATTTGTCTGGAGTTCTTTATGTAGAAGTTTCAATAATGTATCAAGGCTTTTTCACTTGGAGCTGAGTATTCAAATGTTACAGCTCTAAGTGATTGCTTAGGAGAGTTTCGAATGCTGTGGATTATGTACGACTGATAAATGTCAAAACCATATATGCGTTGTAGGCTTGAAGGATTTGAGTCGGTGTCAAATGCATTGTAACCGATGATGCCGTCGAGATGTTGATCATGATGCTGATTTCTAATCGTTATCTTGCAGCACATTTTTGTCATATATGCAACCAATACCTTGCAGTGGTGTCAGTGGTATAATCTTATGCACAGCTCAATAGAACAAATACCATTTCACATACAGTAGTGCACAGTGCAAACGTAGCTAGGTCATTTTCTTATTTTTGTCAAGTCACCATCATGCAACATTTGTAGCTTTGTGTAGTACCCGACTGTAATTCAGCAGTTTCGACAAACATTCATATAATATTATACTTAAATGGTGGTGTTAAGGTGTACCACATGTGCAGGTATTCAATTTTGATATAATTTTCAACATGCAATTTATAGTTCAGAGGTGAAGAGTTCACATCATGTTGAATTGTCATGGGATTACCATAAAGCTGCTATGCATATATGAAATGTCGTTCTGCAGTTGCAAGTCTCCCCTGAAATTTGCTTTTGTTTTCCAACTGCTTAGCATATTTGAATGATTGCTTGATATATCTTATCTATTTTTCACCCTCTTGGTTTCTATTTCTTCCTGTATTTTTCAGTCACCGCTTACAAGTTGAGTTTGAGGACAACAGATGCGTGAGGCGCAACAAGCTGCAACGATATGAGTCCAAGATAATTACGTAAGTGAAAATGCCTGGTGAAAGTGATGCAGTGGCATTATCGGCTGTTGGATGAAAATTGTTGTGTGCCGCAACCTCGGGAATGTGAGGTTTGAATTAAAAGTGAGCTGAAAAAGTGCTGATACTCACTTAGAGATCTGTAATAAGATGTGCATATAAATACATGGAAAGATACTTAGGTCTATAAAGATAGACAGAACGAAGATTGAAAATGTGCTGCTCAACTGCACCATGTGTAGATTTAAAACTTATATGAAAATAAAAAGCTGACACCAGGGGGGCGTTTCATGAAGGAACTTGTCGGATAAAATGTCAGACAAGTCAATTATATCCGACAAGTTCAGAGAAATCTGCCAATCGAGTTAAGAATTTCTCAAAACCTGTCGAATATAATTGACTTGTCAGATATTTTATCCGACAAGTTCCTTCATGAAACGCCCCCCAGGTTTGCAGTTGCATTCACAGAACATGTGGCAGAAAAATGCAGGAAATTTTGGAAAGATCATAAAACAAATAGATCAATAAATCATAGTTGAGAATAGGTGGGTTTTTGTTTGTTTGTTTGTATAGATGGACTGGATGATAGATAGGTAGATGAATTTTTGAATAAATTGAGTGAGATGCTGATGGATGAAAAAAAAAAGTTTGGTGGGATAGTTGATGGATTGATTTTAGTATTAAAAAAGAAAACTGTTATCATGGAGAGGGAACGAACGAGAAACAGATACATATATAAAGCGGTAACCCAACTTGTTCTGAAAAAAAAAAATGTTAAGAGCGCATGTGTTTTTATCTTCTTCTTTACTTGAAGGGGGGACCAAGGGAGAATACAGGAAAGAGGTCGATTGAACCCATATTATTTTCAGGTACAGATTACAAATAGGATCCAGGTAAAGGCTCAAGTCAGCCCATCTCATTTAATAGGCCATAGCTGTCGTAAATGATTCCAATTGTTTACCTGATGTGCCATATAGGCCCCTCGTACGGATCCATTTCTGTGTCACCTCCATATACTTCCTAACCACCGGCCACCCAACTCTTTTGCCATACTGAATTCCCCCCCCCCCCCCCCCACCTTCCGTTGATGGACATGGGGCAAGGGAAGGAGGGCAGGCCAATAGCCAAACGTCATGTGCGAGAGAATCGCGAGTGTTTTAGAGTAGAGTGCCCCCCTCGAAAAAAGGTTGACCTGCTTTCGGGAGCAGCAAGACAGCAGCAACGCAAAACAGGCAATGCCTGCGTCATACGTACCGAATCTTTGCAGAAGTGCTGCTGCATTTGCCCCCCCCCCCCCCCTCCCCCATTAAAAAAAAAAAAAAAAAAAAAAAAAAAAAATCATTATGGTATAAATTGACCCCTCTCATAGGTAGAGATCTTGGCTGAGATCCTGAGAATGGTTCTCACCTGTGTTTCTAGTTTGTGTACTGTTTTGTGTTCGGGAAGACTGTGAAGAGTGTGGGCTAAACCTACTCAAGTTGAAGTGACATACATGGAATGCAACCATTTGCATTGTGTTAGAATGGAGTATGGACTTGATTTGCAAGCAAAATCCTGTGTCACAAAAAATTGCAACTGTTGTCTGCAGTATGGATTACTGGTAAGCTCGATTTGATTTTAATGTTTCGTTTTGTTTTGTTTTTGATTAACAAAGAAAATATCTGACAAATAAACTTGCGGTTAAAGGAAACCAAAACCCAAAGAGAAATGTAGATTGAGTGAAAGCAGCAGCATTAGTAGAACACATAAGTAAAGGTTTGAGGGAAATCGGACAATCGATGCAAAAGTTATGAATTTTTAAAGTTTTGGTGTTAGAACTGCTGGATGAGGAGACACTAGGGGTTATGGCATCATGTGTGGACAACAATATAAAGAAAATATAAAGGGAATTCCACAAAAATTCATTTTTCATACTGATGTTGCTGCTTTCACTCAATCCACATTTCGCTTTGGGTTTTGGTTTCCTTTAATAACTAAAAAAAGTGAATCAAAGGAGTGACTGGCGACTGAGCCCAATTGGACAAAATGTTGAATAAGTTGTTATCTCTTTGGTACCAGTGAGCCAGTGAACCTAATGTTCTTCAGACCTGTCAAAAGAGCCTCCACAGTAGTTTGAGTATGGTATTGCGTGCTCAGTTCTTTCCATGTATTGTCATAATTACATGAAATGTCATACTTCAAAGCAACAGATAATGTGCCTTTCTTAATATATAAATGTGGGACCTTATCATTCTTCACACTCCCTGGACAAAACAAAAAACAAAACAAAACAAAAAAACACCAAACTCCTCATTTGCATGTAAATTTGGCAATTCTGTTCTTTTGGGGGTCACTTTAGTGACAAGATACCTACATGTAGTAGAGCAATGTTCTAAAGAAGTCTAGTTCACATACATGGATGTGTAGTTGATAAGACTGTTTTGAAAAAAAAATCATTGGTTTCTTACCTGTCAGCAGTAGATATGAAACAATACCATGACTAATTGATACCTTGTAAGTGTAGACCATGCAAATTGCAGTGTAAGGATAATTTCTAAACTCTTTGAGGTTTTTATCTCGGCTCTCTTCTCGATGGAGCCTGCAACTTCAACATGCATTCTTTGATTATATGGAGGGAAAGGAATAGGTACTATAAATGTGGAATACTAACACTAATATGTACACCTGTGCCTGCACCTTCATTTTTTCCTGCTGTTATGGCAAAGATTCTAGGAAAGGAGATTGGTGTTAGCAGACAAGCCCACTGGTTATCTCCCCCCCCCCCATCTCTTTCTCATATATCATTTGTTGAAACTTCAGTTTTTTGATGCATTCATATCAAGCTGTCAATGTACAAATTTGTACCTAGATTTAAAACAGAGGAGGTTAAGTCAGTGTATATTTAGCTTGAAATTGTACATTTTAAGCACTTTTCTTGTTTCAATTAGTTTGCAAGTTCATAGTGTTTGAGTTGAATTTGAGAGTTACATTGAGACAGCGTCACACCTTTTATGAGCTCATCCTGATGAGTACTTTCAAATTCATTACTGGAAATATGGATTCTGAGAAAGATGTCATACAAAATGAATAGTTTTGAGAGATACAGAAAATATATATCGAAATGACACAAACTGAGGAATAAGTATTTTATGCAATCCCTCTTTTTAAAGCAGAGAGAGAGAGAGTGGGGGTGGAGGAGGATAAAGGAAGGTCATATAGTACCCAGTCAAGTAAAATACACTTTGTCATTTGTCACCTATCCGTACGTCCGGCTGACCGTTAGGGCACCACTGTAGATTTTACAACCAGCTTCTTCCACTCTGCGTGGTCTTCGGCTTTGTGCTGTACGCTGTTCCAGTCAAGCCCAGTCCACCCTTTGATATCATCTTTCCATCGTTTCCTTTGTCTGCCTCTTCACCTCCCTCCTAAACCCGTTGAGGCCGGACTGATTTTGTTATAACATGCATTTCCCATAGACACCTGCCCGAGTATTCATGGGACTCGTCTTCAACGAGTTAATACTGTTCCCTGTAAGATAGTCTTGACCAGTCCAGATGATCATGTGATGTGCCCATACCTCTTCCATTTGCATCTTTTCACTAAAATTTGGGTGCCTTTGTATGGCCGAATGGCATTTCCAGTTCTTTTTTTTTGCTATCTTGGTGGTTATGTGATTCCTAAACGAGATACCGAGGAGTTTGCGGAAATATTTGATATACATCTCACATCAAGATAAACCCATACATAGCATGTCAAAACAGAATGTCTGTGCTGGGTTGGTTTGACTGTAGTATGGAAGATGAGGGAGTTTGAAATGGAAAAGGCGGCAAGTAGTAATTGTGCAGTGTTTCTTGTGTGTTTTGAACAAATTATTGTGTGGATTTGTTTTCATATGTCATAAAGCCATGGAATAGGAAAAAAAACCCAAAGTAAAACAGAAGTATAATAGTATTCCTTATAGAATGAGAGATGTGCTGTAGTAGGCGTGTGTCCCCTATTTAATATTGCCATCAGGTATACTTTACTCACACCGCCCATCACTTCCTGTATGCAACATGGAACGATGCTATGCAATACCTTAGGGTGCATATCTTGCACCGGGCGTGTCACGCTTCAATTAATAGCAGGTGGTGGATGCCGCATACAGGAGGGGCCCCTCTTTGAGTCAAATGAAGGGGCTCAGAGATGACAGAAACGGAGGTTGAGGATCGATGTAGTCTTACAGTAAATAAAAAGGATTTAGTTGTGATTTCGCGTGAAAAAGTGCTCTGTGCTTTGTTTTCTTGTGTATGATGCTACGAGCTGACAGTTTCTTTTTCTAATGAAAGATATCCTAAATCAATCTGCTTCTCTACTCAGTCTTCCGGCGGGGACATATATTACGCACCGCGTAATTTCTACTTTTCCTTGTTACATTTTTAATGATCTTTGTATATCACTGAATCCATATCAAGACAAAAAATTCTCTAAAAAGGTAGAATTTTTGCAGATGAATAGATGATCACTTAAACTAATTGTGATGTTCTTTCTTTCATTTCCAAAATGTGAATATTTTGGTAAACATGTCCATGAGAGATGCGAAGTTACTCTTGACATGTTAACATGTTTTGAATCCGGTGAAATCATTGAAGGATGTAGGAGTTTTTGAATGAATAGAAAATTTCCATATTTCTTTGTTTCATCAATCTGCTACCAAACTTCAGAGCAAGTAAAATGGCCTCGGGGTGCCATAGTATTGCATCTTTCTGATTCTGTCATCATTGGAAACAAACAAGCTGATGGGAAATGTACTGTTCATTCTTAAGAGTATCTTTCTGTGGCACAATCTAATGCCTTAAAATCGTATTAATGCATTGTTTAATTGCAGTGGATCAATAAAAAGTTACTCAGATATGTTCAAGAGAACAAGGCCCACGTGTTGAGTCACACTGTAGAGTCACTGAGCATAAAAGCTGCATACATCAACAAACTTAGCAGACAGAAGCAAGAAATGATGTACAAATGAATCTGACACGTGTGCTTCAATGGGACTTTATAAAGAAGCACCCTCAAACCTGAATGTGCTACTGGGGAGGGCTAATTACTGAATAAGCTGTTATTTTCACAAGGGTTTAATCTTCACAAATTTCGCGAATCACTGACTGTGAATTTAGCAGTCAGTGATTCAGTGAAAATGCCGCCATACGCTAGGCTAATAGTGCACTTACGAAAAGCCTTGATGTTAAATTGCAAAAACAACATCTTGTGAAAATGTCTGTGACCTCCCCATTCGTGAAAATACATGTGCGCAAAAATAATAGCTTATATACAGTACTTCATTGGAAGCTCTTTGATATGGTAGTTTCAGAACATTTTAAGTATTTTGTATGGGTTTGTTTTTATGTTTTTATTTTAGAGACAGATGATGCATGTTTTGAATTTGAAAGTCATAACATCCAGATACTCCAGATATCGATAGGTACATTGTAAAGGTATCAAATGTAGATTACAATCCCCTCATTACTGATTACAGGGTGTTGCTGCCCCGACTTAGCCAAGATTTACGATTCGCAAACTTCCTCCCAAATGTCATGAGAGTAGTAGCTCTTGCATTTCTGTATAGGTAAAGGATGAGGGTTGATGGGATATTACCGATGTTTATATTCTACTCGGAGAAGCCTATGGGGGGAATTCTGTCAGTGTTGGGGCCCCAAAGTCTCAGCCAGGGGGGATGATCCAAGCACCTTCTTCATCTTGATAGCCCCCCTTCTCCCTCCCCCCCCCCCATCCCTCTGTCATCTCATCTCTTTCCTTGTGTCTATTTGTCAGGCTATCAGGGCTTACTTTGTTTTTCTTTTTTGATGTCTCGTTTACATTCAGTCTCTCTCTTTTTTCTTTCTATCTCTGTATCCTTCCTTCTTATTCTCTCGTTCGACGTTTGGCTCTCACTCCTCTTGACTCTGTTTGGCTGACGACGCGCAGGTAGAGTGTCGCCCCGGTGACGGTGATTCACCGCCGCTCACCTTTTGGGGTTGGCCGTGTTGCAGGTGATTTGCATCAGATGCGGCGGTGCCGTGGTCGGCTCTCAGTGGGGCGAGTTTAGGGGTGAACCGTGGGGCGAATTTCGGGTGGACTTTTATGGCTATTTTGAAAACTCCCTGCCATGCTTTGCACAATCTAAAACGAAGGCCTTTACTTGCAATCTTATTTTCCCTGAATCCTTCATGAACTGAAGCTGCCTCATCTGGGATGTTGATATTGATTCACATTAGAAGGTTATCATAGAATTTAATGAGATAGCACGCTTACCAACTATTGTAAAATGATTGTACTTCAGAATTTCTAGTGGGTCACTCAAACTCTTATCTCTTGCCGGAGTTTCAAAACTGTATGTCTAACCTTGTGCCTTTGAGGTAAAGACTGAAATTAGGAGAAAAGTTAAGATTTACATATTTTCTTCTTAATTGAGAATTTGCAGCATAGTATATTAAATACACACAGTTGATAATCTTCTGCCTATAATTCGCAGTATTAACATATTCCGTAAAATTTTAGCTCAGAATAAAAACAAGATGTTATCTGCATAATTTTATTTCATCAGACAAAAATATAGAAATTTATGAATTGTAGTCGGTCACCAATACCAATAACTGATTGCTATTCAAGTAATCTAAAATGAACTTGTATGTTTTCAGGGAATGTAGCTTAAATGTGAGCTTTATGAGTGAGATACTTTGAGAGCACAATGCTCATCACGATGCGATTGTGACCCCCATGAACTCCACTTCATCTTAGCATCTGTTTTATCCATTTCAGGAAACTTCAAACAGTGAACAATGCCCTGACCCTTTGTTGAACCCTGAGATGGTTTATAAATATGTTAGAATTCTATACAAGCAGACTGCATTAACTACTTTGCTGGATTCATGACAAATTTTCCATGACACATTGTAAGAAAAATAACAATGTGAGCTAATTGAAGAAACCTGGGGATGATGTAGAGGTCATTGTTGGCATAGTTCATACTTTGCCAGATGGGCCAGTAAATGCATTTATCTTTAATATCCAATATGCAGCAATTTTCACTCGTTTGTGTGGCCAGTTTGACGGCAATTAGCTAGATGTTTGAAATTAATTCTCACCCTTGTGATTGGCCAGAGTGTTTGAATCAGTCCGATATACAAAATAGTATTTTCTAAAAGTATGTTGCAAAATGTCAGTGCCACAACGGCTTATGTGGTTCGTGCTTCTTTGGATGTGCAAATTTATCCTTTTCAGCGAAGGCTCTGGTTACCGTTTCATGAAACTTGTCAGCCCTGACAAGTTGTCATTCTCTGACAATCACCGTAGTAACAGTCAGTGACCAGAGCTTCTCAACAAATCAGGGCACCGTTTCACGAAAGTTGTCAGCCCTGACAAGTTGTCAGTTTCTGACAATCACCATGGTAACAGTCAGACACCAGAGCTTCTGAGCCAATCAAAACCAAGAATTTTACTGAAGTTGTCAGAGACTGACAACTTGTAAGGGTAATGCCCCCCGAACCAAAGAGTTTACTGAAATTGTCAGAGAGTGACAACTTGTCAGGGCTGACAACTTTTTCATGAAACGGTGCCCTAGTGAGCTATTGCGATCATTCATCGTCCAGCGTGAGTCATGTGTCATCCAGCGTGCATAAATTTTTCACATTTTCTGCTTCTTCTTGAAAACCCTGTGATGGATTTTTACCAAGGTAGCATCCCTTAGGGGGATAAGATCTTAATTTTTTCAAATGAACACCATGCCCCCAAATTAACAAATTTTTATATCTTCTTCTCCAGAATCAGAAGTGATAGAACTAAGTTTGTGGTATCATTAAGTACAATGGTGACTGTAGTTTCAAGTTTGTTTATGGTGGATCTTGGATGGGTTCGGGGGGGGGGGGGGGGGGGAGCTTTAAATTTGGGCCCCACTGTTCAAGTTTTCATCTTCTTTGTGAAAAAGCATAGTCATATTTTTACCAAACTTAGCAGGTATTATCATGCAAGAGTGATTAAATGAGGAGCTTCTCAAGTCATAACAAATATGACTTTAATCAAATTTCGCTATATTGTTTCAGAGGTTAATTGAGCTGTCATCTTTTATACAGGGCTCATCATTAGCAGTGGCCTGTTGACCCGGGGCCACTAAAGATTAATGTCTGGCCACCAAATTTCCGAAAAGGCTATCTCTTGGTGGCCTGATTGGGCAGATAAAATTGAAAATGGTTTTTTTTTTTTGTATTTACTTCTGTTTCAGGCAACCAAAATTTCAAAATAAAAAGATTTAGTGGTCTAATCAGGCCACCAGAGAAAAAAGGTACAGATTGAGCCCTGTCTTATACTCTGCATGACATCCTCTGAGGTTAATGTCTCAATGGCAAAGTAATCATGGTGGTGCAGACTTTTTATGATGATCAATTTCACACCATCTCTGCATGTATAAAACACATATTTTTGTTCTTTCTGTATTTTCTCCCTAGCATCCAGCGTGCGTGGAGAAACTACAAGCGCAGGAAAGTTCGTCTCTCTCCAGATAACGAACCAGACTCGGGAGATGAAGACGACGACGATGATTTAGGTGAGCACGATGATCGGGACGATGACCACGGTGCCGATAAAGAGGACGACCATGACAGTACGAGAGACACCAACGACAGGGAGGATGTAGACCGTGACGTGAACGGTAACCATCAGCTTCCGAACAGTGACAATCTGAACATTTCACAATCGAACCAAGCGAGGGAGCCACAGGGGACCGGAGACACAACGGAGGGACAGCAACAAGACTCCTCTTCCCAGTGTAAGTTCATTCCGATGTAATGCTGCAAACCAGTTGCATTGCGCCTGCAGGGTAAATATATTTTTGTTTTCTGTCAAGCATTGACCACAGCACCAAGAGAAATGGTTAATTTTTTACAGTTGTCTCCTTTTTTATTCCTCCACTGCAAAGTGTCTTATGAGGCATTATGTTTTCTTAATGTTCGTCTCTCCATCTGTCCGTAATCAATTTTTTTGGACAAATGAGGTCAAAGGTCAGATGAAAATGTTAGAATATCACTATTTTTTCCATGTTGTGAAAGTGACGGAAAGAATTATGAGAATTGTCATATTGTGACCAGATAACGATTATTTACAAAAATGTACCAATCATGTGAAACTGTTGTCTCACAGTGGCAAGATGTACTGCAGACCTACAATGTATTGGGAGAATAATGCCATACAGTGCAGGAATACCAATCGATATAGCGACATTTCTCGTTTTCTTGACAGTAAAGTCAGTGAACATATTGGGTGAATGATCCTTGCTGAGTGTCTCATAGCAATGTGATGCCCCCACCAATGTCGGGAATGTTTGAGTTAGACTCAAACTGTGCGTGCCATTGAGCGGCATGCAAGTCTTCGAAATGGATTTCTAACAAGAAATCGATTGTTGAACCGAGCTGATGTCACTGCCATTTCGTGCACAGGAAGCAGACAGACTAGACAAATAAATGTCAGAAAATGGCCTCAAAAAAAGGAAAATTATATCTCATGAAAGTCTGCCGTCATACCGTTTTGTGAGACTAGCTCCAATATTCGAACAATTTTGAGGGGAGCATATCACATGAGAAAGTGAGACAGCATTTCAAGGAAATGAAATGATAATTTATGCATATTGCAAGTAATTTTTAGCAATTAAGTTGTGTGTTTTTTTTCCATCTTCTTGGTAACTTGAATAAGGGTTCCCTTGCATGCACTTCACTCCACAAAGCATTTTTTGTTTGGAGACCCAATGTTTTGATCACATGATAACTTCTAGTCAGCTGTGCTCATACCGGGCTGCATTTTGTGCTCTGAGCTACTCAAGATTAACCCTCTCTCACACGTTCATTCTATGGGGAATGGTCATGTTTTGGAGGCAGTAGCTCCATCTAAATGTGGGGGTTCCTCTCAGAAGTAGACTGGACAGCCGTTTTCAGAGGAGACAATTTCATTTGAAACTGCCACTCCTTACAGTTGCATTCACGTGTGTCCCCTTCTCCAGCGACGTTCTGTAGACAAAATCTTAATTGAAATTGACCCAAAATTGCCAGCTGTAGAACTAATTAAAAAGCATGTGTTTACTCCAATTTTCAAAAAGATTTTTCAGGGAGAGACCCATGTTTGTTTGTTGTTGTCATTTTTTCTGGGCTCTCATCACTACTAATGGAATTTTCACCTCATAACTGCTGGAGGTGTGTGGTAGCTTCTCCGTGCTGAAGGCCCAGTGTTGTGCCCACGATCCCCGCCGCACTTTGGCGTAATAAAAAGAGAGTGATATTTGACTCAATTTGTCACACTGTCGAATTTAATTTAGGCTACATTAAAGCATAGTTGAGAGGGAGGGGGGAAACGTGTTTATCACCCGGGATGCACGCTTGCAGTGGTGTGATCCCACGCAGGAAAAGAAGCAGTGCTTATCATGCCGCTTTGCACGCACTTCGAATACTGCCACCATCTACGACCAAAGCAACGTCAGCTAGAGATTAGCAACCAGTGTATTGATTGTTCTCATTGCTGAGATTATAGGTTGTAACTTACTGATTAACCATGAACAGAGGATTTTATTTCTTATACTCTCCGTATAAAAGTGAAATTCATTGAGGTTTATCACCTGAAAGTCAGCTGAGTTTTAAAGGAAAGTTGCGATGAACACAATGTCTTCCACATATGCAACGAAGTTCCTCCACACTGGGGAAATTGCTCTTGTCTCAAGTATCTTACAGAAGGAACTTATAAAGCCCCCCCCCCCCCCTCCCAAAAAAAAAAAAAAAAAAATTCTAAAGACTGCTTATAAATCCAATAGTGGTGAGCTAGTGGAGTAAACTGGAGTCAAAAGGGACTTGAGCTTCCGATCAGAGCAGAATCTTCATCAGAGGCTCAGACCCCTTTCGACTCCACAAAAGGAAGTTCTTGGTAATGAAAGTGAAGATAATCACGAGTCAAGTTGTTTAGGACAATATTCTTGAATGTGCTGTGAAATATGCTGTACCTTTAAGTCAAAGTCATCCATTTTTTAAGAATGCCCCCTGAGAATACCAGGAAAAGTAACCAAAGTAATACATGGACATGGCTATGACAACTTGTATCTCACAGAAGAAATAACCAGTGACATTTTTTCCTTCTTTAGTACCTCACTTTGGGAACTGATGATTCTAAGTACAGGCTTAAAGACAAAACATGCACACTTTGAACTAACTTAATGGAATGAATGAATGCTGTAGAATCAGGTTTACATTCATAACAGAATAAATCCTAAACACAGGGAAATTTTCCTTTATTAAAATGGCTGAAAAATGTTCAGATTTTCAGAAAGATTTTGACTGTCAACAGCCCTTCTGCAACACCTGTGGTGATGAGATTGGCAAGATGAAGTTAGAAATGTTGCGCCGTGTGAATTAAATGAGTTTGATTTGATACACAGCTTTTATGCTGCCACAAATGAGGAGATGGGTGTATTGTTTTTGATTTCAATGAAACAGAATCACTAGAGACAACTGTTTGTGATAGTGATGAGATACACATCAGATTTCATCAGGCTTGGCCAATTTGAACCGGCAGCATCATGCAGGGCTTCAGCTTGCTTCCAAATTAAAAACCCCCAAGAGGTTCAGCAGGGAAGAATGCTGTTGCTGTTGTTGTTGTTTTTTTTCTCTCTCCTTGAAAGTTATCAGTTTTATTTAAAGGTCCTGTTTACCTTTGGGAGTGCTAGTGATTTTAAAATGTTCAAGATATCACTTTTGATGCATATGTGTAGATCTGTTGTATCACAAAACATCCAACCATATACAATTTTTGCAATAAAGCCTAAAACATAAGGAGATATTACTCTTTTTTTCTCATTAAACCATAACTGTAGACGGTTTAGTCTGGAAACATTTTTATTATAACTATTGTTCACAATTTGTATATTTAACAATACTTAACATCGATTATACTGGTTCAAATTTTTACATTGGTTGTTTCTATCCCTAACTCACATTTTAGAACTATTTAGAGGCACTAATGCTAGGTTTTTGTTTCATCTGCAAGTGGTAAATTATGCCTTTAAAAGCCAAGCCTGGGAAGTGGAATTTTTCCTGCGCAGAGTCTGATTACCCGGAGTATACATGCATGTAAGCAATCATGTCTTGAAGGCATCAACATTGTCGAGTCCAACCCCCCCCCCCAAAAAAAAAAGAAGTAAAATGTCTTCCTTCTTCTGTAAGTGCAATAAGGAAGCTGGTGATTGATTTCATCCTAATTGGAAGATGCTGCCAAAATCCTGCGAAAGAATGTTGTTCACTGATCAGGATTGAGAGATATGGCTGTGCGCTGTTAGCATTCTTGTCTTATTTCGCTCATACCTGCACCCATTTCTTGACTTCTCCATGAAATCATTGCCGTAAGGAACCAAGCGGTGTTTTTTGCATTCTAATGTGGGTGTGAAAATCTCATAGGAAAATTGATAAGTTGTACTCCCTGCAGCTAATAGCATTGAAATATATCAACTTTTGTTGTCGTGTGGTAGGTAGCTCTGCTGTACCTTTTCCAATCCCTCTCACTCACTCCCTTTATTTCCCCTCCCCCCCCCCCCATTTTCTCCCTAAATGTCTATTTTTGCTGTCATCAGTGAAAACAATTGACTGGTAATTGTTTTGCTCCTCGGTCTATGTATTTCTTGCTCATGTGTTGTTGACGAATGTTTGTGTGATGGAACGTCTTTTGCTTTTTCTCTCTTTCCCTCTTTTTTTTTTCGCTTTCTCCTTCATCACCATTGGTGTACAGTTGAACCTCTCTTATCCGGCCTCCCTTTATCCGGATCTCTCTATTATCCGGACGCAATCTCGCCGTGATTTTTTTATTTTTTTTTAATGATTACGGGAGGAAAGGGGGATTCCCAACTCCTTGAGAACTCCTACACAAACACACATGAATTACATATACTTGATACATTTGTTAATAATCATTTAGGTAAATCATTCCAAGAATTTATAAAAGGAAATGATTTCATTCTTGCAAACACGAACCTCTATTTTGGGGTCCGTTACTGAGTGTAACAATGAAAAGGTTGCAGTATACACATTACTACATGTGGTACTACAATGGGCTACATCAGTACATGTGTATGTATATGTACATGTATAAAGCATTGAGTCTCCCGTATCCGGCCAAATCCCTTATCCGGATGAGCCCCGGTCCCGACTTGTCCGGATACGAGAGGTTCAACTGTATTCACAAAGTGTTCATCAGAGATGTTTGTTGTTGTTGGTTTTGGGGGTTTTTCAGCTACAATGCAGCATACAAAAAATATACATATCCAACTAATCCTTTGTTGGAAGCTTTAGATTTGTTATGAACTTTCCTTTTAAACACCCGGAAATTAAGTTTTACTGTTTGTGTGTTAAGAATCAACAATGGGGAATACGTTTATAAATAAACATATGATGGAATCTTGTACCTACTGTTATCCTATAGAGTGCATCATTGGAAAAAACAGTTGTAGATCTTCTTGGAATAAGGGGTGATATCCCATACCAAAAAAGAATACCATCCGATAGCCATCGGATGATCATCCGATGGTTATCGGATAGCATTTGGGCAGTGATTTGGTAGCTATCAGCAATCACCCGCTAGCCGATGTCTTCCTGATAGTTTCTAACCCAGTTATCAGCAAGACATCGGCTAGCTGATGGCCAATCGATAACTATCAGGAGCACATCAGCAAACTTGGTTTTTGAAACAGCTTCTCACCTAACCATCGGGCAAAACATCAGGTAGCTGATGTCTTTCTGATCGTTTCTAACCCAGTTATCAACAAGACATCGGCTAGCCGATGGCCAATTGATAACTATCAGGAGCACATCAGCAAACTCAGGCTTTTTAAACAGCTTCTCACCTAACCATCGGGAAGACATCAGGTAGCTGATGTCTTACCGCTGATGGCAAAGCATCAACCATCAAGATGACATTGGCAAATAAAAACAGTTATCAGGAAGCCATCAGAAAACTTGTAGTTTCAAAAATCTGATCATTTGTATCACCAGGAAGACATCAGCAAACATAGTCTCTGAAACCAGGAGTTCATATACAATATATATTTGTGTGTCATTAAGAAAATTTATGGGCCAGGCCAAGAGACTGGGGGAGAGACTGGGGGAGAGACTGTATGGGGTGATGATGACCTTGTGGTCAGACCAATGAGGTGCCCACCTCCCTGGTTAAACCAGCTTTGAAATAACCGTTGGCCATCATCATTCCTACACCACTCCATGCACAACTCCAGAAGGGTCTATGTCTCTCCTCCATCATTCTTATCAGCAGGTAAGCAAGTTTCTCATTTTATCCCATATTTTAATGTCACACAGTAACAGAATGTCCTAACTTTGTGTGAAAACTGAAGAGCCTGCAATTATGCCTTTATGGTGGATCAAGTGTAGCTGCAATGTTCAGTATTAGCCTTATATTAGTAGTATCCAGTGTCAGCTAGAAGATGATGAATCAACATGACTACCCGGTACCAACTGAATGGTGATTGATTGTGAACCCGCGAGATGTTAATGGTAGTCTCTAAATGGACCAAGCAATGTTACATAGTATCAGGAGTGGAGCCTAAACGTTTTTGCATCGGAAATTGTGTCAATTAACTCCTGCCATGTGATATGTTAAGCTCCATGAGACATATAAACGCAAATTGCTATGAGTGGGATTGTGTGTGGTTGTGCACTGGATATATACCTGCGCGATGGTAAGTCTTATATACTGATCGGACTTTGAGATATTGGTGGGAAGTGCTTTTATAGTACTAGTAGGCCTATTTCTATGAACCGAGATGATAGGGTCTCTGTATGGATTGTGGCAATGACAAATATATTGAAAATTGATCGTAACAGAGATTCCTGCAGAAAGGTGCTGACTTCGTGTGACCGGATACACCTGCCAGAAATTGTCCCATTACTATAACGTACAAGGATTGTGACGTGGTTTGCGGATGCATGCGGAAAGCCATTGGCAAATGTATACCCATCAGCAAGCCATTGGGAAATTTACCCATCAGCAAACCATCGGGAAATTCACCCATCAGCAAGCCATCGGGAAATGTACTCATCAGCAAGCCATCAGCTAGCGGATGGCTTGCTGAAGGTAACTAATTTGCATGTGAAATTGCTTTCCGATAGCCATCGGATAACCACCAGATAGCCATCGGATGGCCAGTAGGTATAGCTATCCGCAGTGCTATCAGCAAGCCATCAGGAAATGCACCCATCGACAAGCCATCGGGAAATTTACCATCAGCAAGCCATCAGGAAATTTACCCATCAGCATGCCATCTGCTAGCGGATGGCTTGCTGATGGTAACTAATTTGCATGTGAAATTGCCATCCGATAGCCATCGGATAACCACCGGATAGCCATCGGATGGCCAGTAGGTATAGCCATCCGCAGTGCTATCAGCAAGCCATCGGGAAATGTACCCATCGGCAAGCCATCGGGAAATGTACCCATCAGCAAGCCATCGGGAAATGTACCCATCAGCAAGCCATCTGCTAGCCGATGGCTTGCTGATGGTAACTAATTTGCATGTGAAATTGCCATCCGATAGTTATCGGATGGCATAGCATCGGATAGCTATCGGATGGCCTGCAGATGGCCATCTGCAGACCACATTTATTTCGCTATGGGATGACATGATACAGCCTTTTCTAAATCCATTCAGTTGTAGGAGAGGGTAGGACGACCAGATATTTGTAGTATGTTACCACCAAGATGCCTCAAAAATATGAAATTATGATTACGCATCATATTCTCTCTTCAATCTTTGATCTGCTGGCTTGCACACATGACTGCATGCTTGCTTTGGCATTGGTAATAACACGCACACACACACACAAAAAAAAAAAAACGCAAAACAATATTTGTAGTGGGTCAGGGGGCTCTTTTTGACTGTGACATTAAGATGTGACAAGACGAACAATACATGCAAAGAAAATATGTGGCCGAGCAGTGTATGCAATTACAGACTCGAGGCATTGATTTCCGAGGGCGCTCCTCTTTTTTTCTTTTTTCAAGTTTGTCAATGAACGTTTGCCCCCCTGGGGGCGAAAAGAAGAGAGGGAAATACTCGTGCTGGATTCAATTTTGAGGGGGCTGCCAAAAGACCATGGGGCAGAGGAGACTTTGTGGCAGAAATTGAAATTGATTTCTGTCACTGTTAATCAGATTTCTCCCGTCTGCCATCCCATTTTCGTCTGAAGAGGAGCAGGAATAAGTTGTGGTGTTGAGACAAGAATACACGGTGTCGCCATATTATTTGTGACAAGAGGTGTCGGTAGATCATCTCTTCAGAATGCAATTTACTCATCCTCTTTTTCTATCCCTTGTGAAAAAAACAAAACTCAAACTGGTTTCTTGTCTTTCTATTCAGGTTGGAGGGCAAAATTTAGGGCATCACTTCACAAATCTCAGTTCTGCTATTTTGAAGCATGTCTGTGCTCTTGTTGCTGTGTGTAACATCTTGAGTCAGATACGATTTTTCTAGTTTAAAGACTTGGAATCGTAAATGACGCATCAGTCTTTGGCCTACATGTAGACCTGTTGAAAGTGTATTCTGTAATTTGATGTTTTCTTTCCTTAACAATTAAATACTTTGATCTATCATAACTAGACAAAATCATGCTGAAATGAGTTCTTTTTTTTTTTCAATACAATGTAGAGTTAGTGAGTTTAGATATTGATTTACTTTGATTGATCAAGGAATAAGAATTATCAGGACCATAATGCAATATCTTGAATTGACAAAAGAATTTACAGGAGTAAGTTTTGCGTACTTTGTAGAGAACTTTCTTGTTTGGCATTTCAATGGAGTCATTTGTTCTGATCTAAAGAAGAGATATTGAGTAATGTATGCCCTTGTCTTATGTATGATACTTTAAAACCGTAAATTTTCATGTGCATGACACTTATGTGAATTTTGCAAGGAGCCATGGTTTGCAAAAGTAAAATACATTCAAAAATTTTTATCTACACAATCCAGTACATGTAGTAAACTCAAAATTTTTTCATGGTTGACGCTGCGAAAGTTTCATGTCGCGAAAAAGGCCGTCAGCTCCAATTCACAAAAGTTTCATGCTGCGAGTGTTTCTGGTTTTACAGAAGCTTACAAATAGGAATATATGCACATCTTCTTTTTTTTTTTAACATAATGGGTACATGTACTGAAATAGATAATATTTGTACAATATTTCTAATTTTTGTACAATATTTCATATTTTGTTTCCATTTGCCAGCTGGTGACAGCCAATCGGAGGCCATCATCATGTCGTCACTAGGGGGATCCAAGCGGGGGATCTCCATGCTCCACGATCTCGGCAGCAGCGTGGAGCTCGACGACAAGGCATGCTACGAGACATCACCAGAGACGCCGGACAAATGCCGGCGCATCAACCGTCTGAGTCTGGCCGAGGAGCTGGCAGCCATGGAGGAGAGGATCATGGGAGATCCCATCGACTTTGATGGCCAGAACTACGAGAGCGACTATTACGCCAGCTCCAGCTGCGTCACGTCTCCCGAGGGGGAGGGCAATGAGGAGGGCCAGCACGTCGGGAAGCGGCCGGAGGTTTCGCTGTCCAGGAACCACGGCGGCAAGCAGACGCCAAGTCCGGATGAAATAAGGACTACAGAGGGCTCCCCTCACATTGAATCGTTTGACCAGAACAAGAATGCCAACGACTTCAACGCGAATGCTTCCCAATGCCTCATGGAGGAGACTGAACTCACAGAGGCCCTGGCCAAACTGAAGCTCCGGTCCAAGCTGGGGACCGCGTACATGGACAACGAAACATTGTCAAGTAGCCTTCACCTCGGCGAGGACTTGAGCACAAGCCAGGAAGGGGTCGCGACCTGTGACGACCCCTGTCCCGTGCCCCACTCCACTACTTCCTTGGTGCGGCACAGTGCAAAGTCGGTGACTCACAGTCAGATTCCGCAGCACTACCCACCAGCCACCAGCACCGCCTCCACGTGTAACCGCGGCACCAACACGCAGACTCTCGTCACCAGCACGCAGTCCGTGACCTCGTCCCCCTGTGCGCGTGCCACGCTCCCCTCCCAGGGGAAGAAGCTGATTAGGGAGGGTGGGGTGATGTCGCGAACGAGCAGTGGGGGAAGCGGAGGGACCGTTGGCGGGGAGCCGTCCCTGCCTGTGTTAGATTGGGACTCGCTGGAAAAACACCTTGCAAAAATGGAGAAGGAAGAGGAGCAGCAACAAAGTGCCAAGCAGGTCAGAATGAGTGTGCTTGATTCTCTTCTGGGGTAACAACATTTGGGAAAGTTGAACCCACTGATGGGCAATGTGGGGTACACTTCTTGCAAATTTTGAACCCCTTCTGCATTGTAGGTAGGACTACTTATACCTTGTGCTGATGCAAACATTGGCAGAAGTCAACTATATATGTTGTTACAATTGCACCATGTGGAAAGTGTGTCACACTATGCACTGTGCACACAGAGAGGTGTATGATCTCATATTTACATTGTGCAGATCGAGTGCCCTTTGTTGATTATATAGTTAGAATTTACCAGTCTTAATACTCTATATTCTGTGAGAAGGTCATCCTATAGCATGTACTGCAATGTCGACTTCATCTGAACTGGTAGCAGTAATGATGCTATGCCCAGCAATTCAGCAAATGTAAGTCAAGGTACATAAGATTGTATATTGGGCTTGTTTCATAGCCAGCATCACGGCTATATCCCAGTGCTCTTTACCAATAGTTTAGGGAAATTAATCTCTCTGTTACACATGCAAGTCGAATGGAATTAGCCCTCTGGTGACCTGTGCTTCTTAATTTCATTATTGTTGCACACAAGAGTCTTGCTTTTAGATATGATTCTATTCGAGTTATGTGTGTGGTATTATGTGAACAGTCAAACTGCAGGTAAGTATACACTTGTAGATTCAAGCATGATATACCTCAGATGTTCCAAATATGTAACATAATGTGGTTTGTTACCCTTTACCTATAGCAATGAGAGCCAAGTGTGCGATATGGATGAAATGCTGTATCTTGTAGTTTGAGGGCTAGCTGTTGTGTATTGCATTGAGGCTTAAATAAATGTAGATTTGATGCCAGAGGAGACCATTATAATGTGCCTGCAGCTGTGAGATATCGTCATAGACCATGTGTCAGTTGGATAGTGTGGAATCAGTACAAACAAATTGGTTTCTTGGTACATGGCCAATTGCATGTCAAAGAGAAAAACAAATTACTGTATGTCATGTTCAATTAATGCATTCATAGAACAATACATGGGCTGTGCAAGTCCCTGAGCTTGTTTTATGATTTTTTTTTTTTTTTTTTAACTCTGCACAATTGGACTTGAAAATTATTCTGCACATAATGCATTAGTGAGTAACACAAGAATCTGCACATCTATGTAATATAATTTGAGTTTAGTATTAGTCATGGTCAAAGTAACAATTCTGGAAAGGTAACACCTATATAGTCAGATTTCAGCTGTCCAGTTTTAGCTTGTCAGTAATCTAAAGTAGTGTCATTGTTACAGATCATCCTCTGTCTCATATGACCTTTGGCTTTGTTTGTTTGGGTTTTGTTTTTCTTTGTTTTTCTTTTTTGTAATATGATATAAACACACTTGACAGGGAAATGATTCAGAAGTAGGCTACAGTTGGCGGCAAAAAGTCACTTCCTTCTTCTGTTTCCTTCTAAGAAATGCATTGGGTAGTTGTGAAAGTAAGGACGTATTGTCTGGCAGTCATGTGACTACCGCAATGACAAAATGTACTTTCATGCTGTACAGTATGCACGAGAGCAGCTTCCTTGGGGTGTACGAGGTATGTGTCTGTATCAGAGTCCGAGTGCGAGGCAGATCGAAAGCGGCGCGAGGGGAAATCATCATAATTGAGCAATTCGCTGAGGAAGGAAGTGGCGTTCTGCCGTGGTAACACTGTCAGGTGTAACAACATCCACGCCAGGAGCTTGGAGGGTGTATAGCTTGCTGTGATTTTTAGGGTTTCCCTCGCCATAATTAGGGCTAGTTTTGTGGAGTGCTGGTGCGATTGACATCTGCACGTACACGCCGTAATTGCCTACGGGGGGTTTTCCCCCATTGTTGCACTTCTGTGGCATTTGTCTTCCCAGTGTGTTGGAACTTTGATACCAGCCAACATCCATGGCAAGTAAAGAGGTCTGTCACAACGGTTTTGCTTCTTCACTTCCGCGTGTCTCAGAACTGACCAAAACTGAAAGCACCCTTCTCCATTTGACTGTGATGTGACTGTGCATGTACAAAACTACTTTGAGTAGGCCTATACAGTTTGTATATGGTGATACAATAGCCATAACTTGTAAACTTGTCAAGCCAATGAGAATAGATTGATCAATTAAAGGGCTAAATTTTTATCACAGAGCACTCATAAATTTGTGTGTTTTGAAAAGTTTAACTGGTTTCTTGATCATATCGAGTTTTAATTTCTTTTTATTAGTACTCAATTCTTATGCACTCATACATTTGTCAATGAGATAGCTGTTTTACTTTCTTTTTCAGTCAAAGATGGGATTAGATATGAGGTTAGATTTTCAGTGTGCATTCCACTGTATTAACATGCTGTACTTGTGCACAAAGTGTAGAGGTGAAGTCTGAGAAAGAATCTTGAAATTGATAATGTACATAAGCTGAGATGACTTCCAAAGCATTTTAACTTTGTTTCATCACCTGTGGTATAAGTGATTACTTGAGGTCAGTCTGACAAATATTTATGTATTTGAAATGTAAGCACATTGGTAATTGATTGTGAAACATCATGCTATAATGTCGACAGGTTGTGTAGTTCTTGTAAACTCTTTTTTTTTCATATCACATACTCATTTTTGTGCTGTATTGCAGAAGAAAAAAAAATCATGTAGAAAGTAAACTGTATTTCACTTCACACCAATGATAGAGGTCATGTCTGTTTTCAACATTTGAAACTAACTCATTTATTTGTTTATGTGTTTTTGTGTTTCCTCATGCAATATTTTACGTAGACTCAGAAAAACTCGCGGCAGGAGATCCTGCGAAAGCTGGCCATGGGCGCAGACGAGGAGGCCGAGGGTGACATTTACGGCAAGGGGCGGGACAAGCTGTCGGCCCGACTGCAGGGCGGCATGAACCTCCAGATCTGCTTCGTGAACGAGAACCTGGAGGAGTCGGACGAGGACGAGGGGTCAAAGGCCGCCGCGGCGATGGCCGCCGTCACGGCCAACATCCCGGGACCCATCATCGGGAACCGGGACAGCCGCCTTCTCTTCAGCCGGGAATGCAGCGCCAGCAGTACCGGGAGTGTAGCCTCACCCAAGGCAAGACTGCAGTGTAGCTGAGTGCTTTCTTGAGTGTCGAAAAACTATGCCATCACACAATATTCCTTTGAATGCTGTACATATTTAATAGGATTCTTGCTCTTGATTGGTTTTTAGAGACAAAATTGCGCATGAGCTGTGCATTAAAGATATGTGTAAAATGTAATTATAAAATGGACCTTAGAATCTGTGCAACCTGATTGTTCAATTGTCATGCATTGAATTTTACTGATCCACACTGAGCCATGCGTCCAGTAAAATCCGAACGCATGGCTCAAGTCTTGTATAGTGTTGTAGGTGTACTGGATGCATGATGGGGAAAAAGGTTGTATTTCATGAATTTACGGGTCCATTTTATGACATGAATGATGCACACACCTGTTTCGTGGATCAGTGAGAATTGGATGCTCTTGTTTAACTCTGGAACAGTCTAAAACCCACTTGCTGTGCTCGTGGGTTTAAACAGTTCCATAGTTAAACTCACGCTTCCAATTCTCACCAATCCACTCTGTTCTGTGCATTATTTGTATAATGTTTCTTGCTCTTGGTGGGTTGTCAGAGACAGAATTGCCCATAGACAAGAGCTCTGCATTAAGAAATGTGTAAAGTGTAAATGTGGTAGGAACCATTCTTTAGCAATGCAAGAGAGACAGCCAAAGCAGTCCTGAAGTGTTTGAGATAAAACTATTATAAATTATCTAAACAGACCTATAAGATGCACATCAAAATAAATTGTACATATTAGCCCCACCCCCTCCCTCATGACAGTGTGAAAATCCCGATTCCATTATGAGGAGCTGCGATGTTCATTTTGTTTGAGTAGTAAGAGTGTAAGGTTTCAATCACACAAATAACTTTATAGTATTCTGCATGTCTTTGTAATTTCCTGACCCGCAGGCTCCGTCAGTGACCTTTGAGGACATCGAGGACTTTGAGTCGAAGAAAGCCCAGCTGCAGGAAGAGGCGAGGATAGCCTGGGCCAAGGCTGAACCCCTCGCCAAGCTCCAGATGGAACTGGAGAGGCAGCAGCGAAAAAACTCACCCACGTCAGAGCTGGTACATATACTGTATACTGTAAAACCAGAAACATTCGCAGCATGAAACTTTTGCCAATTGCCACTGGCGTTCAATGCATTGTGTAGACAAACACTTTCATTTGCATTTTAATTTTGCAAAACTTGGCTCCTCATGAAATTCTCAAAAGTTTGAAGTATATGCACAAACTTCTGGTTCTACAGTACCCTCACTTTCGGGTAGAGAGTTCTCATATGTGTATATGTGACCCGCTACAACAAAAAGGTCCTAAAGTCGCGCACGGTCGAAGCCGTGAAAATCGAGTTTGAAGTCAGAGCATTAAAATTGGTCAAAACTTACGATTTTCTGATTTTGATGTATTATTGGAGTCTAACATGTCTTCTATCATCTGTCGAAATTTTGAAGCAAAATGATCAAAGGAAAGATTAAAAAAATAACGTTTTTCTGAGCCATGTTTTTTGGCGTTTCAACGAAGCAGAAACTGGTTCCAAAATTTGGATTGAGCGCCACAGATAGGTTCCGCCCCTTACAACGACCAGAGTGATCTCATTGGTCAGTTTGCTGCTTTCTGCTAACCGAAGCGTGAAGCTCGCACACTGCCCAGTCAACTGGTGCATGCGGGCGGGGTGCGCTATGCTCAGCCGCTTCTCACATCCTGGTCACTGATTGGTTGGTGAGGAGACCGCCGATGCTGATGTGCTTGAATGAACTCTTCGGGGGTTGCTAGGGCTTACCTTCTATTGTCCAGAGGTGAAAACTAACTTGCGTGTCCCTTGATCGCGATTGCGTTGAAAGGAAGACTTTAAGGGCGCTTTTCTCGAAACAGTGATTTTCCAGACGTCTCGACATGCTCTCTTTTAAACATTGATATCTCCGCAGCCAATTATTTTTATAAAATGTGTTATATATCAATTTAAAGTAGAAAGATTAGCGGATTATATCATGCAATTTTCAAATAATCGACCTCGCGCGACTTTAGGATCATTTTGTTGTAGCGGGTCACATATATCATAGCACATTTTTATGATTCTGAATGCTCTTATATTGACAGTGTATAACCATATGACATTTATTCATGTCTGAGTACTCTCATATCTGTACATTGTACGTACAACTTGCTGAATGTGTAAACAATGTCTGGCCATTTGTAAACTATTTAACAGGCCCAGGTGTCTGGACTTGGGGACTTCCCGACCAGCCTCCTCGGAAAGCGGTTCCAGTACAAGGCTCTGAGCAGGATGTCCATCAGTAAACTCCAAATCATCGTCAACGACCTCCACTCACAAATAGAAAGTAAGTCCTGCACATGTTCTCATCATTCGGTGTAGTGTTTGCATTTGTCTCCTCAAATCAGACATATAAGGGTGTTAAACTGGCTCAGCTGGTAGCATGTCTGCCTCCCAATCCAAATGACCCAGGTTCGGTTCCTGAGTCTAACTGAGTAATGTTGTGTGTAATCATACTGTCCCCTCTAGTAGAAGGCAAAACACTCTGTCCCTCGCATAGGACATAAAATGGAGGTCCTGTGTGTGAGAGAGTCACAACTCATGCACATGAAAATGTCCTACTTTATTCATTCATCGCAAAGAGCACTGTGTATATCCCGGTGAAGTGGCCTAGATCCAGCCTCATAGCCAACTTGACCCCATTGAAGACCAGCTAGTGCAGCCGAATACAAACTGTATATTGGCTAAGCAGCCATCTTCTCAGATAGAAATTTAAATAAACGAACAAACAATTGCACAAAGATCCGGAAAGAATGTATGTTATGGCAAGGTATTTGAAAAGATATTGAAAAGAGACATGACTACCTACCACTGCAAAGTTTTTTTATTCTTTACTGTCAAAATACCAACACAAACTGACACTCACTTTGACTGTTTACTTGTAACACAAATATTCATAAATCATATTGTAATGTTATTGTCTCAAAGGTTAGAAAGAAATTTGTAGTGTGAATAACTTATAAGTTGTGATCAGCTTTTGAGGAAATCCACAAAACCAATGACAAAATTTGCCAAAAAGTCATGTCACAAATCTAGACTGCAAAGGTACTGGTAAAACAAGACTTGTAGGTTGTTGATCCATTGTTTTAATTTGAACTTTTATAGTGCACTCATTTCTCAGACTGACTGAAAAATTGATTGAAAGATTGAAAAAAAAAAAAATAGACATCACAGAGGTACTGTAAGTCCATAGTTCGTAGATGAAATCTACAGTGTGTTTCACATTTCTTGCAGCATAAGAACGTCTTCTGAGCCATAAGTTGTGTCTTTCCCCTCCCTTCTTCAGGGCTGAATGAAGAGCTGGTGCAGTGTCTCCTGGCAAGGGACTCCTACAAGAGGGAACAGGAGTCAAGACTGATTGACATAGAGGACCTCAATAGGTGGATTCGCATGAGTGAGTCAGGGGGCCCAGCTGACCCCAGGCTGGGACACATCGATGTTAAGCCTCAGAACACCAGAGGTTGCATCACAGATTGTGCCTCTGGTTGTTCAAGGGTTAATTGTCCCTAAAATCGTAAAATGGGCTTACCTGCCAAATTACATCCAAATTGGGTCTCTCTTTTCTCAGGGTCAAACTATTATGTTGAGTTCAATTTACATTGTCAAAAAAATACCTACACCAAAATTCCATTTTGTTAGTAAATAAGTTCTGATTTTGGCATACATTTGAGGAAATTCTACCGATAATTATTGAAAAACAAGTGGCAAAGTGATGTCAAATACAGATTTTGTGACATTTCTGGTAAATCAAAACAAAAACAATAATAAATGGAATATTTCATGACTTTTTTGGAAACGCACACATTACTAACATCATATCGGAATGGAATTGATACTAATCTTTAATCGCATGAAGCTGCCATATGATATATAATTTTGATACTTTCTTATTTTGACTTTTTTGTCTTATTTAACATAAAAAATTATTTTAGATAAACATATGCTTGTTTGACTTGATTGTTTTTAGTTAGTCTGTACCAATGCTTTGACTTTGTGTTGAGTGTATTCAGAAATTTGCAGTGCACATCATTGCGCACTGCACATTTTACATACTTATGAAGAAATTTGATGGCTACAAATACTTTGTGTAATGCAATTTTTTCAGTACTCTCTATTAATGCAAAATTCTTGCTTTATATCATGATCTGCTTCTGCAGAAGTTTTTTTTTTTGACAACCACATTTTTTCTTTTAATACATACAGTTGTAGCCATAGTCATCAAGTTGTCTGCACAGAACCATGTTCAACATTTTCAAAGCATTTTGTTCTTGTATCTGTAAATTTATACTTAGTCAATACACAGTGTATATAATCCATAATCTGTGTTTTATTGTCAATCTTTATTATGTATACCTCTGAAATTTTGAAGTTTAGAATGAATGAAGTATTCATCTCATTATCTGTATCAGTCTCATTGTGTATTAAACATGCATGTCATTTCTGCACGCTTATTATTGCACCATGTACAATACCTCTGACAGCATCATTCCCCAAATGATTTTTTTGCTTGTTGCGCAATGTATGGTCAACAAAGAATATGCAGATCATGACGTTTCATGTGCCACTGTAACACTGTCAGATGATGCATTGATGTTGTAAGAGGGGGAATAATACCGTGCAGCTGGGATCGGCGGGCTGTTCCCTCGTTTACAGGTAATACGATGATGTTGTAAACAAAGGGTATAGATACCCTGCTCTTGGGATCGGCGTCAACGCATCAACTGACGAAGCATAGCAGTGGGCACGAAACATCCTGATCTCTATATTCCTTGTTGAATGCATATTGCAAGACAAGTGCAAAATTATGAGCAAGTGATTGCTGTTTCTGCAATGAGTAACATTTTAGCCTTGTGTAAAAAAAAAAAAAAAAAAAAAAAAAAATCTCAAAAGATTATAGCACCTCCCTCATCATTGTCAAATTGTACACGTTTGATAGCATTGCATTTACTGTATGTACAAGAGAAATTTCACATTACTCATTTGTGTGTTTGTTTGTTTGTTTGTTTCCCCCCTTTTGTTCCTTCTCCTCTCATGTTTCTTTTCATCATCCCACAATGTTTGTTCCGTGACAACTTTTTGGGACTTGGATACCATATCTTTATCCCTTGACCTGCATGTCTCCCGAAATCACCCCCAAATCGTCACAACTACGCTGCCTGGTTTATTGGAATCACTTGTGTTGATTTTTGGCAATTCATGGGGGGAAAAAAAAATGATGTGATTCATTTGGGGAGTGGGGTCGTCTCATTCTTTCTCTCTCACTTTGTGTAATCAAAGGATTTGATCTAGAAATCTGAAAAGTAAACAAAACAAAGACACAAACTTTGAAGGACGTATTGAAGGAATGACAACTTTTCCTGTACTTTCCAAGGAGTTTTGATAATTGGTAGGAGGTCCTTAGACTCTCCCATGCCCCCTCCATTTTTAAGAACATATATACGCGCTGCTTCACACTTTACACAATTTGCCTTTGCATTTTACTCTGTAGTAATCATTTAGAATGATAAAGCTTTTCCCTAGCTATATTACCTGTAAAGATGTTTGATTTCAAGCTTTGTTATGAAGTTTGTAATTGCATGTACATTGACAATCTATGAAAGGACAAGACAATTGAATATTACTCTAAATCAAAACATTGGCGCTCTTATTTGCACTCAATTGTATCTCACGTAATCGTGGTACCAAATACTTACTTCATGCAAAGAGAAATTAAATTTGACATACACAGATTGATCTGTTCAATATTTTCATAACTCCTAAATTCTTCACATCACATTCATGGTCGATCCCAAATAATGCACGTAGCTAGCCAACAAGTCAATAAAGGATGGTAGAAGCCTAAATCTCCCATTGTGTGATTTCCCCAACTGATGAAAGTTTTCTGCATCAATGCACATATCTATTCTTGAAACTAATGATTGCTTATATTATACATGCATCTTCATTATCATGTAACTGCACACACAATGTAGAAGGGAAATTATAGGACTGGTGTAGGGGAGATGCGTAAATCACCTGTCTGTTCCTGGTGTGTTTCATGCAATGCTCTTTTCAAATGGAGGTTACAGACTCTTGGCAAAATGGATGTAGTGCCGTTAATCCAAGACATTTTATGTGTACAGTGCTTGTGCCCAAGGGGGGCCTTCTTTTTGCATGATTGGTCATCAGCCAAAAAGGGGGAGTCCCCATTAATCTCGAAAGCTGTCTGGCTCCACCAAGATGGCTGACATGGCTGGAAGCTATACCACTGTGTCTGACTGTCTGGTTGTTTTTGTGGGTTGGTTGCATGTCTTCTGCAGGGTGGTACCCTGTTTCCTGAGAGGTTGTGGAATTCCTTTGGATGTTGCACAACCATGTATGTTTTAGGGAGTGCGGTTAAAGTTATCACAGATTTGTGATGTTATCATACACCAAAAAAAAAAAGAAGAAAATTTGGTTTATTTGCATACCTCTTGTGAGTTTCCATGAACCCAATTCTCAGTGTGAACCTGCTCAGGCTAATTTCTGACAGGGAGTCTTGACGTAGTTTGGGCATCTTTATTCCGTTACTCCATTACCGATACTCTTAAATGTCAGCAGTTCTCATGAAGAAATGCTGCTTTGGTACTCTCGGTGAAGGATTCACACTGTTTCTGTTTTTTTATTACCTGTCATCCATGTTCAGGTTAGAAATACCAGGAGGACACAGAAAGAGGTCTGTGCAGGGTGTGATTATTTGAGAAGTATAGATGCAAAAATCAGTGGTCACATTCATCATTATATATATATACAAAAATTGTTTGAACTTTAACCCTTCATGTACCCAAGCACTTGGCTTATTACTTGCCAAGCACTTAATATCAGCATTTAGCACCCCATGCAGGCATATGTGTAACTGAGCACCTCAATTCAATAGGAAGGCCATGGTGGCATAATTTAGATTAGGGGGATTAGGATATATCTGCTCATCAACAATTAGTTTCCAGATGTACATTGTATGTTCAGATTGACAAACCAAGCACACTAAAGGGTTTGAGAAATCATGGACTTGGACCTTTTCCAAATAGTTACGTGATATTCCTGTGACCAGTTAGACATGTTGGTTACCGTGCTGTAAGTCGCATTTCAATAGACACAACAACTTCTACTAACATCACATAATATGCATGTTTTATAGCATGTTTGCTTTATACTGGAAATACCATAACAGGAATTTAACCATGTAGTCTTGAATGCATTCAATTAAACTTTGCACAGCATGAAATCATCCGGATACATATTAATCCAACTGCAAACACAATGTAAGCATCCAAGAAATGTCATGATTTATGCAGAAAATGAAGGTCTTGTTGCACAAATAGTTTAGTGTGAAATCAAATATTGGAATCAAACATACGGGCTGTAACTTCAATTTTCATGGAATGAGGATACTGCATTTAGGATAGAATGTTTCATATGAATTATGACTAATCATTTGATTGAAAAGGCCCATATGAAAAGATCAAAACAACACTAAATAAAGCTGATGATCCTCAGATTTTGGAACTTTGAAGTTATATTTGAGGAGACCAACAATACCCTTGTGGAAAAACAAGGAGAAAAAAATAATGAATCAACAATACTAAATGTCTCTGCTAGATTCTTAATTTCAGAATTTTTCTTTCTTACCCCCCACCCCCACCCCCCTTGAGGTCAGATCAACTCCTGTCGATGCGCTCTATTGGTGGTCAGCTGTGTCCTCTGTTTCTAAAACAGGGCAGGTCAAATCTTTGCTGATATTGGAAGTAGCAAATCTATCATACTTTTTGGGAAGGCACATTGAGAAGTATTCACATGAAGTCGTAAAACATATGTAAATAATGATACTACACTATAACAATAATGTCATTAGCCTTCAAAGTCAATTACCAGAGTGGTGGACTCTTTTTCATTGATTTCACATCAAATTTTTTTTTTTTTCACTATCAGTGTCTGTCTTTGACCTGCCCTGTAATGCAATTTGCATTAATCTATCATTTTTATTTGAATCAAGACTTATCATATGTAACCATATATATTCCATTAATTCTACTTCTTGTTGGAAACTTATTTGGCATGAAAGAATGTTTGAGAAAGGGGCAAAAGTACAACCATAGCTGGACATACATACCAATAGCTTTCTATTTTGAATTTTGGGTTGTTTTGAGTCACACAATACTTGAATGGTATGCATGAAGACTTTTATGTTCCAGTTGCTCCCTTGTGGGGACATTTTGTGCTATTTTTTGACAGGATACTGCGACAACATTAAAGTAGCAAAATTCATGTACAATTCACATCTCAATGTTAAGCAGCGAGTAGTTAAAGTATATCTGTTGATTTGTAATCAAGATACATCTGCTGAATTTCACAGGATGATACGTACATACGTCCCAATACATTCTTTGAAGGAATTGTGGAATGTCAACAGAGCTGCATTATGGTCCCCTTGCAATGTTCCTACCACAGTATCGTGTCTCGCTGTCTTCGAGGAGAGTGAAACCCAAATACATAATTTATGTGGATTGAGGGCATGCAGCAATATTAGCAGAACACATCAGCAAAGTTTGAGGAAAATCAGACGTTCCGTTCAAAAGTTATGAATTTGTAAAGATTTTGTGCAGACATTGCTGGATGAAATTCTCCTTTTCATGTCAGTGGACAACATTAAACAAAAATATTTTTACAAAAATCAGTGTATTTTCATCATGAATAATCACTTTGCTTACACATTTTACTTCTTTCAGAAAACAGGAGGAATACAATGTATTTTTTCCCTAAACATACATTTTATGTCAGTGGCAAGTCAAGGAAATATGTACCTCTCATTGAAAATGAAATTTAGTAGAATTCTCTTTATATATGTATTTTCTTTTTATTGTTATACATACGTGACATCACAAACTGTAGCAGCGATAGCATCTCCAAAACTTTACATATTCATAACTTTTCAATGGATTGTCTGATTTTCTTCAAACTTCACTGATATGTTCTACTATCACTGTATGCTCTCAATCCACACGTATATATTTGGGTCTCATTCATCTTTAAAGGGATTGTACAGTACTGGTTGAGGTTGGGATTCATGTTTTGAACATTCCTAAGTGAGATAATGAGAAACCTCTTATGAAATATGAAAGAGCATGTAATTTTACGAAGGATTCAGCATTTATTTGATGAAAATTGGTTTTCAAATGGCTGAGATATCAAAAAATGTGATAATAATGAAAGGCGACAGGCCACGCCTTTTATTAGGATCTCTTTGTTTCACCTTGTTTATGGATATCTCAGCCATTTCAAAACCGATTTTCATCAAATAAACTTTTGATACCCCTTAGAATGGCATGCTCTTTGGCATCTCACAGAGTGGTTTCTGAATATCTTGCAAAACGTTATTAAAGTGCAAAGTCCTCACCTCGACCAGAACTGTACACACCCTTTAATCTCAAGGAGTGTCTTTATATGTGGGCTTCATTGCTTTCCACTGTACATGCATTCTGCTTTAGCCGTCACCTTTGCATTTGGTGTTCACCTCTTCCAATATCCTTGCAATCTTTTTCGAAGCATGTCCATGTACAAATATGTCTACACCATTATCAACAGCTACTGCTGTGTATGTGTTGGAGGGAAGGCAGTTATACGTCCGTAAAAGCAACCCACAATCTTTCTATATCAAACTTGGGCAAAATGAGCAAAGTCTGTCTCGCAATTCAGCAACTCTTTTGGGGTCCTCTTTAAGACAAAAATTGTGTGTATTTTTTATTATGGTGGAAGCTTTGCTGTTCATGCACAAGTTTTGTGCTTTCTTCGGGGGAGGGCCAGAACTGTGGTGTTATCCATGGACATGTTATGCCACTGATCAAAGACTTGAGTGTCATTGTTATGCACATCAAGAAACACTATTTGGTTTAATAATATGTGGGTTTGTATACTTTCGTTTCAGAGCGTTCAATGGCAATATTCATATGGACCACAATCTCTGAAACTATTCCATAGTAACAAGAAATGTGGAAATAGCATGTGGAAATAATTTAGATTTAGTTTGTAGATATACTGAATGTCTTGATTTGATGGTTGAACTGGGATCAACACATAAATGTGTTGGTTCATCTCCCTGGTCAAAGTCTTCTCACTTTGGTATACAAGAAAATTGACATTCATCTATAGGTTTAAAAAAAGCTGTAGCCAGTGTAGGGCAACTTCCTTTTGAAAACAAAACAAAAACAAAAAAACAATGATATTCCATTTTTTTCTTTATAATGATACCCATTTTTTTTTCTTCTAAAAATCTGGGTCCAATATGCAGTTTGATGTACTTGTGTATTGTACTCTGTATGGTATTATTAGTGTCATGTCCTTTCATGTGCTAGCAGCAGTGTGTATTGTATGTGTTCTCATGCTGCCATTTTGCTTTAGTTATCAGGATCTTGTGTGATATGCTCCACGACCATGACATCACATAGACATTGACTGTCTTTGCAAGGTGTGCATAATTCAATCTGGATTAACCAATGTCCGATTTCTTCTGGTCCCACGTCCTCCTACCACTCTCCGCCTCTCTTCTGCAGACTTACAGCAGAACAACAACAGCACGCTCATCAGCAAAGAGTCGCTCGGGGAAGACGGCCGTAAACAGCGCCACCAGTACGAGGCCCTCCTGCGGCTGCTGGGCAACACCCTGCCGGCGTCGGGTAAGAAGTGCTTCTGCGGGGTCAGCCGCAGCTCCTCGGTCGTGTCCAACCGCTCGGCGTCCAGCCCCGAGCCGGACACCATCGGGGTGCGGCCCCCGCCCCTGAGCCCCATCAGCCCTGGATCCTGCCGGTCCGAGTCCACCGTGAACAGCCTGACGGAGAGCCACGCTTCCAGCCCCGAGATGACGTGGGTGCGGCAGGCCATCGTCCGCTACTGGCACAATTGACCTGGTCCATATCACCCCAAAATTCCTCCTTCTCTCTCTCTCTCTCTATCTCTCACAAATACAGACATACACACATAGATACACTTGTATTTACAACTTTATGACCTCTGTATCACTGCATTCTCATATTCAAGCAATCTTTTTCACACATTCTGAAGCATACCCAATAGATCTGTTACATTGTAGGGCTTTGCTGCACATTGTAGTTGTAAGGCTCCAAAAAATATCCTTCCTGTTATTATCTCTGAAGACAAAATGTTTACCATGTCTAAGAAATGATTAGTTATGTCTCTTGCCCAAGTACAATATTTTTTAATCTGTTTTTACTGACAACAAGCTATGGTTTTTTTTTTTTTTTTCTGGAGTCCATCTTGAGGGCAGAGTGGGAATCACCATGGTTACTGATGTGCTTAATCAATGCTGTCAGTGCTAAGATCCAAGTATGATTTCATGTGATAGGGTAACAATCTGTCCAATCTTTACTGTTGTAGGTGCTATTACTTTTACATTATGTTTCCTGTAAAAGCTACAGTTGTGAGTAAGTCATGTAGACAGGTACATGTACAATGTAAGTGGAATCTAGGCTGCACATATAAAGTGCATTCAATCAATACGACTATCAAATTGGACAGAGGGAGAGAGAGAGAGAGATGAATATTTTAGGAAGTGAAGACATGTCAAATATTTGAATCGAAAAAACCCACACAAATTACGAAATTTTATCTTCTGAGATGTAAAGGTTGCCCTTTATATTGTACACAATGTGTCCTCGTGAAGGATCACAAAACTAGGCAACTTAACTCTGAAACTTCTCACATTAAGTATTGCATATCAAACACATGCTGTATAAAGAGAGACATATATTTGTAAAACGTTAGTATTTATTCATCTGATATTAATATGTATTCACGAATAATCTCTTTCCTGAATGTCAAACATGATTTTGCTCTTTTTACTAGAGTGAAGACAATGTTGAAACCGATATCAATGAGATGTTTAATAGGTAATGCTGCATGAACATGGTATAGGTTAACCTTTTTAGGCTTGTTTCTGGTACAAATGGGCTAGGGGGTAGGAAAAAAATATGTGTTGAAATGTAATGGTCTCCAATGGGTTACATTTGATTTTTATTGTATCCAGATGTCTTGTATACAGTATAAATTGGACACGAATAGTGTTTTTGTGTGCTACAGTGTGACTTGGAATGGTTCAAATCCAAGTATGAATTTTGAAATGTACGAGTGTACAATACTGTGTTGCGTAAAGTGTGCAGAGCATCAAACCAAATCATGTCTTAAATCTTTTCTATTGAGTCAAGCTGCAATTGTGAAATATAGATATGAAACAAAAATCCACTCGATAGAATCCAGCAAAAAACTGTCCTTGGCAGCAGAAGAAGGGAAAAATGAAGTACCGGTAGTCAATTATGAGCATACCTGATTCTAATGGCAGGGCTACAGGGTGAATGAACTTGTTTCTAATTACATCTATGGGTGCGTTCAGCGCTCTCCCAAAAGTGTACCATACCCGCGCCAGTGGAGCACTCAAATGCGCTTTAAGTGTACAACATACCATATCGTACTATGGCAAGCCAAAAGTGGACCGCTTCCCAATATGCTCCAAAAGTATACCATAAATGTACCAGAAGTTGGCATGAAAGAATGCGCATGACATACGCATACGTCATAATGCAAAGAGTTCATTCCTTAGTTCGGGACATCTAAAAGTAGCTTTAATGGGCCCACCCGGTGAATGACCCTGGATGCTACAAAATATGTGACCCCTTTTAAAAGTAACTCATGAGGTACGCTTTGTCTACAGGGTGCTTGAACGCTCAAAATCTTGCATGGTATGGTACAGTATGCATTGGATTGGTTCACTTTGGTTGGCTTTTGAGCACTCAAATGCAGCCTACTTGTATGTGACTTAACCCATAAAATGCCATTCTGTGAACATGAAATAGTTTGCTATTTTGAACATTAGAAAATTTATGCACTCTGCATAACTTTAGTGGGAAAAAGACTAAACAAACATGCAAGTATATTTGGAGATACATGTACTACAACAGGCACAAGAAATCTATAATCTACAAAATCATGAACAAGCACAGTTCATGAAATTGGCCAAGTGCAAAATATGAATCATGCAAAAGCTTTCACTTTTATGGTGTTTAATTACAAAGTATGATGAATGTTCAAAGCTTTCAAAACAATGTGCTTTCTGGGTTTCAAGTGAAGTCTACAAAATTCAAGAATGGGCAATTTTATGCGAACCATGTGCAGATAAACTCAAGTAATACCATTGATTTTTGCCCATATGCAATGATGCATTGCTGCCAAATCTACATCTGTTGACTGTTTAAACCTGTTTGAAATATCATCGTTGATGATCCTTCATCGATCATTTTGATCATAGTTTGCCAATAAGCATAATCCACCTTGCCGTGCTGTGCATTGTTTGTGGTTTTGAAAACCATGCTGCTGTAGAGATGTTAATGGACTTTACAACTTGTAATAGTACAGGTGACTGGTCTGTCAGTATATCATTCAATAATTGTGCTAACAGTTGAGTCTGCTCTTCTTCACAGCATTAAGAAAGTCACGGTTACAGGCGTGCTGTCATTGCTTTTACTATAGTTAACCCGTCAAGGACAGACTGATTTTGCTATAACACACATTTTCCATAGACACCTGCCGAGTATAATTGGGACTAGTATTCTACAGGTTATTTCATCAGTGTCAAAGCAGACACTAGACAATGGTGAATCTTCAACTCTCATTTCGGCATTTTCGTCCCCACATGATGGAGTTTTGTTTTGGCAAGCCACGGCACGTCCTTTCATGCACAGTGGCACATCTGTGCAGTGGCTGGCATCTGCAGCATTGTCGTCTTGGCAACATTGTTACCATGACAACATCGAGCTATTGATGTCAGGACAGTACATGCAGCTATATGTCTGTCTGTACCTTAAAACAAAACAAGTCAAGAGAAATAGCTATGTTTTGTATACTTAGATCACAGTGGATAGACCGTTGCGATTGAATGATTTTTCTTGGTGCACCCTGTTTCTAACTTAAAGGACTCCGTACCAATACAACAGTGCTACAAAGCAGAAGAGCATTTCAGAGATGATAAGTTTTGCAAATGAGGCGTAAATCTGTCGCCTATCTTTTACTGTCAAATGATGTGATGTGAGTGTTCTACATTGTATGTAGTGGAGCTTTCTTTGGTATTATCAAGCTTATAAAAAAAATGAAATAAATTAATGTCTGTCCTAATAATGTAAATAATATCATGTTCATAATTTACTATGTTTCAACTCTGTCAATATTCTTTGCAACATTGTGTTTTCAAGACTTACACAAACAGCAATAAAACAACAGCTTGCAATCTGCTTCACAGAAATATTTTTTTGCTACATTACTTTGGCATGAGCAGAAGTGTTTGTGCAAAAGCTTTTGTTAATTAGGTCATTTAGATTGTATTGTGTGATGATAACACAATGTACATTATCAGACTTCGTTATAAACAGGACTTTTTTTTTTGCTTCAATGATGTGTATATCATTTCTGTGACAAAAGAGTGACTTCATTTTTTTTTTACTTGTTGAATTATTTGCCTCTGCACGAAATATGCGCTTAAATGTTTGTATATCAGCATAAAATCTCACCTACGTATAAAATAAGAAAATATTTTGCTAATGAAAATTGAAATATCTATCTGTATACTTGTGTAGAAACGTATAAAGTTGTATATCGCAACAGTAACGGCAAGAAAAAAAAATGTCCATGCGCTTTCGTACTCTGGGTTGGCCATGTGCATTTTTCTCTGAACCATGTTGAAAGTGTGCTAGCATATGCATTTGCTTGAATGTGATGTCTGAAAATGATAGTTACCAAAAAAAAATCTGAATTTAGTGAAGATGGCCGATATCAAAAGAAAAAAGAAAAAAAAAATGTATAGCCATTATGAAGTCGTACACAGAGAGCATCAGAAAATATCTCATCAGCTTTGTTGGAAGAGCAAAGATACACTTTTTTTTTTGTATTTTAAGTGCAGTTCTAGTTCAGACTAGAGAGCAGTGAAGTAGAGGGGGGGGGGGGGAAATCTTTTAATTCAAAACTTGTCATCATGTGGGGTGTACAGCGAGTGCACATGCTATCTGCAACTACGTCCTGCTTTTGTAGACAAAACTAATGACTAACGGTGGTTAGGCGTAGCTGTCATTAGCGTGTAACTGTTAGAGATAATTGGTAATAGACCATGTCAGAAATTAGCTATTAGTTAACTTTTCTTTTCTTTGCTTTGTTTTCATTCATGCAATTGTCTTCCAGGATATCTTCATTAAAAAAAAGGACTGAAAAAAGAAGAGGTAAACGAACACTTGACACATAAAAGAAAAGAAATTGGTCAAACTTCTGTGCTTACTGTCCAAGTATTGTATGGAAATATGTGTCATACACCACACGACTGTTCAAATGACACAGAGTTTGCAGGTTTATTTCTTTCAATTTTTCTTTGTGGATGACTAAGTTTACTGTAATCTATGAAGTGTGTTAAAAGTGTGGAGAAAACAACGCATGGCTTTACACATGTTTTGGTGGGATTTTTGAGTGGCTGCATATCTTGCAGAGTGGCAGAGTTAAACAGCGCCCTCATACCCTTCATGAACGACAGGTAAAACAATGAGTAGCCACACGTGTTCACTTCCTTGCGTATTTGGACAAAATATTTCCCAAAACTTGACTAATGGTATTTGTGCCCTGTTCCCATTACACCGTGTGTGTCTCTGTGCCCCTTTTGAGTGTTCTGACGTCAGATATGCACCGCCGAGGATCTTAGATTTCTTCAACCCGAGTGCGGATCTTAGATTTCTTCAACCCGAGTGCAAGAACAAAGACCAGGTTACGTGATACCTGCGACTCTTTGCAACTCTCTCATACAAATACCTGTAAATCATTGCAGTCGTCGCAATCTCTTAAGTCGTATGAGACAAGATGGATAAGTAGGCCTAAAGAAAATCAGTGATAGACTTCTATCATTTTTTTTTTTTTTTGAGGGGGTGGGGAGGATGGGAAGGGGTAGTTGGAGATGCGCATTTTGAGGACTGTTTTATGAGAAGTGATGATGATGCCTTATCTGACCCCAAAACTTGAGCAGTTCTGTAAAAGTTAATTTCACTCTGTAATCCTACCTTAACAGCCCCATATTTATTTATTTCTTCCTTTTTTTGTCACTGGATGATTGCAACTCAGTTTGCATCTTAAATTCTGATTATCCCCCAAGGGATTTATAAAATAAAATAAAATGAATTTGAATTTGAATTTTCTCTTATCAACTCAATGGGGTCATTATACAAATGTATCTGTGTGGAGTCCAAATTTTTGGATATGGTGCTCTACAGAATGCATCATACTAACTTTGCAGCTGGAAGGATTGAAATGGGGGGAATGTGTATCAATCACATGACCAAAAAAGGATAGTCAATCTTCTATCAGGTGAAAGCTACATGAAAAACTTCACTACACTCTGACTGAATGCTTGACAGTATGTGTCTGTTGAATATATCGTGGCTTGAAGGCACAATATTATCTCATTTGCAAAGGATTTGACTCAGCGTGAGCATGAACCTCACTGTTGATAGGGACTGGTACAGTGTAATTACGAGAAGGATGAGTTTGAAGTTCAGAAGTATAATCATATATCCATTGTTCATGCCGCTGATTTCAACACGAGTGCAATGCAAGGTTAACTGCTGCACTTTGGGCAGATAGTGGAACATGAAATGCCCAATTTCAAAGGCAGGTTTACCATGAGGTACAAAGATTATGATTTACATGTTACCAACAAATCGGCTCACAACAAATGGGTTTTTTGCCTACTTGCTGTCGTTGTGATAGCAATAGAAGATGGTTATGCTTGTTTTGCAGAGTGGTCGAAATGGGGCCCAGCAAGCAAGGAAGGGGTTTGTTGCTCTTTTATGGTAGCATTAAACCAGTCATCATTTTCCCCTTCTTTGCGACAACTATTGCAGCTGTGTACAGTGCATCTTGTTCAAAAGAGAGAGGATGAAACTTTGATATAATATCGTGAAAGCGGAATGTACATACGAAAGAGTATCAGGTGGGGTAAGAGCTTTAAATGGAGAAGAGATTTTGTAAAATACTGTGAATATTCCATTCCACCATCCCAAATACCAAGAGCACTCTGTCACCCCCCCCCTTTTTTTTTCTTTTTTTTTTTATTCTTCCAGGAAATGAGGACAAGATAATGTCCTTGCTCAGTTGTCCTTGTCTCCGAATCTTCTCTGAGTTAGAACTTATTTTATCATTTGTTGCAGTAATCGTAATGGCCTTGTTGATTGCTGTACTTGGTGCACTCCAAGGGTGTTGTACTGTAATATGAGTCCATGACTTCTCAGCAGCTTCGATGGGTGGTAAAAGGAATGACAGCTTTCATTATTCTTATATGAAGAGAGTGCAAGAAGGATCTTGCATCTTCATCTTTTAATATTTTCTTTTTCTTAATTTTCAAAGATTACTGTGACATCTTTCTTGATTCACCCCCAAAACTGCACTTCTTGATCTTTAATACCAAAAATCAAGTAACAGAAACTGAACAGATTTTGAACACGATGCTTGTACCACATGTGTTCATGTACAAATACGGTGATTAATGTGTTGATTACCAACCATGTTGACGTGATACGAGGACGCCGTTTTTTTTTAAAATGATGTACCTGTAATTATATGTTGTAATATTAAAGGACTTACATAATTACATAAAAGTGACTTGTAAAATTCATTATACACAAGTTCTGCTACCTGTCTGCTTCTTCTGTTGTTTTTCAGTGTCTGAACTTTGGTGATGTGAATGTGTCAAGCCATGATGTACTGAAACATTGTGATTCCAAATGAAAAATGACAAAATCGGATAAGATATTGAAGATACAGTAGTGTATGACATTTTTAAATTTCATATTTTTGGGGAAAGCATTTCTTGACCAGTCCTTATGAATATTCAAATGAGTGAATTGATGTTATACCCTCACAATTTCTCATGTATGTAGTACAGAATTCATCGCATAATCGGGCATCTGATAATCGGGAACCTCGCTTAAATGACATACGCTTCCCAGAAACATTTCCAATGCATGTAATTTTCACTGGATAATCGGGCGGGGACATCTGATAAACGGGACAATTTTTCTTCAAGCGATCTTTGATTTTGTTGATATTTTACACAAAAAATCTACCAAAATACCACAACAATATTTCAAAGATTCCCTATCAGTTGTCGTTTACATCGAACTTACAAAGCAAGCTTCGGACTGGTGTGTTTTGACCTCCGTACATGCATACCCACGAAAGCGCCGTGTATAAGTATCCATGCCATTGCGAAACACATGCTTTCGCGAACATTCTTCTCCCCTACATATAAGCAAAGCCATGTGCAGGGAGAGCTAGAGGGTCGCGCCGAGGGGTAGCGTGGTTGTGTATTCATGTACATGTACAGTGTACGTCAGTATGCATGTGTGTGTGTGTGTGTGTGTGTGTGTGCACTACATGTACATGTCGTATGCCGTTAGTGTATGGCGAGTGCTCATCGCGAAATCAGGCACCCCGCTTAAAGGGGCCGTGTTTGCTACTCCCAACCTGTCCCGATTATGCGATGAATACTGTACAAGTAAAAGCATGTTCCCTTACCAAGATATCGAGTTAACAGTTCATATTTTTTATCTTGGATGGTTTTGAGGCAGTTTTTATATTTATACAGTGAAAAAAATTAGATTTTTAAAAATTATCTGTTGGCCTATACCAAATGAATAAGAAATTGTGAGAGCATATCATCGTCAATTTGCTGATTTTAATATTCATAATGATTGGCCAAGAAGTGTCTTCTGAGAATTTCAGAATGTCCTAACTTCCTTAAATATTTCTTATCCAATTTTGATCATTTTTGCCCTGTTCTGCAGGGAATTTTTCTCTCTTTCTTATGAAATTGATATGATTTTGGGGTGGATTTCTTCTTTAAGTTCTCTTTTGGTCTTCTTGTTCTGAAATCACTGCCATCAAATATCTGCCATGGACTGGAAATGAAAGTGTGATTTTTAGATATGTACACATTTTTAATCAATCACTATAAGCAGAGGGATTTCACAGGTTGGTCAAAACAGGAGTTCGTCAGTCACACATGGTTTTACAGAAATCTGCACACACCCTTAGTAGGTCTGTAGTTACGGTATACTGCAAGGCTTTACTCATCCATGGAGATCACTGCTGCACTTCTGTTATTTTTTTCTCCATATGTTACGTGAAGACCACCAGAGAAAAACATTATATAGATGATGACTGGCGGGGGAGGAAACATACCGAATGTTCCACCCGAAGGGTTTGAAATGCTATTGAGGGACTTATAGCCTCCCGAAATAGCATTTACATGTGTAAAGCCCTGAGGGTGGAATGTTTGGTACATGTTCCCGACAACAAAAATCATCATCTGTTATATTATACGGGTTAGTCAAATACGTCAACGTCAACCACCAGCACGACGCACTCGATCACTCGCGCAGAGCCAAATTCACTGTGCGCGGGTCCTTCTGTCATTTGTTACGTGAAAATGTTTTCCCATGGGAGAATATTACAGAAATGTTCTCCCATGGGCGAACATAACCAATGTTCCTCCATCACGTGACTGTGTTTAGCCTATCACTAACCGGTATTTGACTAACCCATTTAATATAAAAACTATCTGACACTGGAGGCCTATTCAGCAATAAACAAAATCAAAAACACTTAGCCCACACCAAGCACAACAATTCCATGTACACAAACTGCCCTTTCTCAAACTTTGATAATACAGAATGAGACACACTGACGACTTTGAAGGATTAAAATACATCTCGACATCTACTGTACAATTTGTATATTTTTACAACTTCATACTGGGTTAGTGTAACCCAGAATTTGTGGTTTTACCAATCAACAGTCTTTCTTGCATGTACAGTAATATGAACAGATCAAAGTGAGCGCATTTTCTTACTAACAACAAAACTCACATAATTATTATAAAAAAGATATTGCCTGGCTATTACAGATGGGGAAGAAACAAGCTGTATTACAGAATACTGATTACAGGAGTCCATAATTTATTAAGGATTGGCAAATCTTTTGAGAATTGGGCACTAAGAACACTTCTTTGTATGAGCAAAGCTGATTACAAATCAGCCATTAGACTTCAAATTCTGCCCACGTAATCTTCGTTTCAAAGAACCTGTATGTCAGAGGGGAATGGGGAAAGAATCGCAGGCAGACTTTGAGGTTGCAGTAATATTGACCCCTGCTACTTCATACTCTCGGCAGCATGCATTCTGCACACAAGTACATGTATGGTAAGATTACTGTATTTAAATTCATGAAATTCTTCCGTCGAGATGTTTTCATTGCAACTGATTGACAAATTGCCCTACATCGACGTCGATGTAGGGCAATTTGTCAATCAGTTGCAAAGATTACTGTAATTCTCCGATACCTGTTTCTTTGTCGTAGGTTACATTCAGTGATCATGGCAAAGAATGTGATGGTCAATTACTGTTTGTGTCATGTAAGGGTTTTTATTTTTGTGAATTTCACAAATACAATGCTGTTCACAAATTCAAAACCTAACCAAAAAATTAACTCTGATCCCGACATGGATGATGTGTACAAATTTTGTACAGGTGCTGATACGCAGCGCACAACCTAGGATTAAGCTGCGTAATAATACTGTACTTCACAATCACAAATTTTATCACTCGCAAAATTGTTGCGAGAATAATTGCAAAATTATTGCACAAACCAGGAAAGTCCTGGTTTGTGGAAAACTAGACTCGTTAAATACATGATCTTATCCATAATACGCTCTTCACAAACCTCAATGGACGTCATTGTAGGTTACATGTGTAAAGAAGCATTTGAAAGTGAATGCAGCTTTCGATATACAGGGACAAACAAGGAGTTTCCAGTTTCACTGACAAGAGAAATCATATCTCCTATTTAATTCTTTCTTGGTTTCCTGAAAATACGCAGTCATAACTCACTGTAGCAAGACCAGGGCCCCATTTCATGAAAAGTTGATATGATAGCAACTCTTGCTGGAATGGCCATTGTCATGGTAACAACAAGAATCCAGCTTCCTGATTGGCTGCCGCTATGGGAAGTTGCCATTCCAGCAGGAGTTGCCATCCTATCATCTTTTATGAAATGGGACCCAGGAGTATCGAGGTATTGCCTGTAGTGAGCTGTAGCTATGAGAAATGCCACAAAATGAAGCAGCTTAGTGTATAGTCATTACACTTTTACAGTATGTGTTCCCACACAAGCATACTCATGTTGGTTTGGATATACGTGTAGTGAGTACATTTGCTGTAATGCACAATCTGCTGGTTCCAACAACCTCATTATAGCGAGTTTTGCCAGTACAATACAGATTTCTTCAGCTCATGCAAAGCTACACTGTAATAATTGTGCTGCACTCACACAGTGAAAATTTTCCTGAAAAACCACAAACATTTGCAGCATGAAACTTTCGCGAATTGCCAGCCATGACAGTGTAGTACTGGCATTCAATGCATTGTGCAGAAAACAATTTTCTTGTGCATTATCCTTTCACGAATCTTAGCTCCCCATGAAATTCATGAAAGTTTCATGCATGCGAAAATTCCTGCTTCTACAGCAATGCCATGCATTAACATTGTATACAGAACAGCCTTGGATGGTGTCATATGCTACCTTGTGTCCGCTCTCAAATTCAAATCCCCTCATTGTTCCCAGGACCCTCATACTCGTTATATTTTACGGAATATAAATCCAGGCTTGCACAAAATTCCCAGGGCCTTTCTTTCTGATGTCTTTGTTGATCAAATTTGGCTCGTCCACAAATCTTTAGAGTGACATTACATCTTCCCCAAATTTTCTGAGAATAAGGGGATGTCATTAATAGATTTATTTTAATTACCAGTGGAATCAAGTTCGTTGAAAGGTCTGTTAATATTAATAATCAACATCCTCCGAAGACAAATGATTCATCAAGGGATCAAATCAAGACATGGCAACCACCTTTGCCTCAATTCTGATTCCCTACGACCACAGACAAGGGTTTGACAAATGCAACTACAGTCAAAGTACAGCCAGTACTGCTAAGAAACGCAGGCTTGGCAGAGTATTTTCCAATCAGTGGCAGTGTTGATTTATGCCAGTATGATTTCATGACAGAATACTGGCTAAATCAATCACCGTTTTGCGCAAAATTCAACAAAAGAAGGCAGGAACAAAGACTGAGACGATACAAACAGTCAACTTTGCATAATTCCGTCAAAGCAAATTCTCAAACCAAAATATGCAGAAATTATACATTGATTATATCATGCGAGGAAAATATTGCCCAAGTCACAATTTATTCTCCAGTCTAAATAGTTTGGACTTATGCAAAGTTGACTGTGCATCTTAACTGTACAAAAAAGGGGAAAGGGGGAGAGGTAGGACCTGTGCTATTTCTTTCCCTCTATCATGATAATGTGATATCCAAACTTTGTCTTCACAGGTGGGTCGGTATAGACTGGCTTGTCCACTGTGCTTGGTTGAAGATTGAAGGCTGCATCTTGAAAGGGTCCCACCATGGATCCACGGGTCATCCAGCCAAGGTCACCCTAACAAAAGAGAGGAAGCAAAAATTGAACTGTGGTCTGTAATTCTTCATCAAAAAAAAAAAAAAAAAAAGGAGGAAAAAACTCTCCTGCAAGTGCATATCGAGATAGGCACTGCCTGCTAAAGTCTTCAGGTTGGATCAAGGAGGTGTCTCTCATACCTCCTTGGTTGGATCACTTGAAAACTACTACACTGTACAATATAAATGACTAATACAACTGTACTTCAAGAGTGATGATGGAATTCATCAAATAAGAGTTTCTCATTGTGGGTCGTCTTGTGTCATAAGTAACGAACATCTGTGCATCATGTAAACAAGTATAAACTAACCATGTACATTTTGATGCAATGCCAAGACAATTTGACTCAACATACATCTGTGGTTGACTGCAACTAAAAACTAAATAAATGGATCTAAATACAACAACAACAACACAAAATCATACGGCAGATACGGTTGTATCTACAGTTACATGTACATTAGATTTTTTTCAAAGCTCATAGCCAAAAATATTGAAACATAGAGTGATGAAAACACAATCACTGTTGTCTTAGCATTGGAAAGAGGAAGGGAAAAATTCTAGACCAATATTGTCCAGGCACAAAATCATCCTATCCCATTTCAAAAAATAAAAATAAATAAGTAAAAGAATAAAAAATAGATATACAAATGAAATAAAATAAAATAAATAAATAAAAATGAAAAAGCAAACAAAAATAAAGGCACGAATTCTACCTCTTCCCCAACCCCATCAGGAAATCAAACTAGGCACTTTTTCCCTCAGCATACCTCCTTATTCATCAAGTTCATAAACATTTTTCAATGATACACAAATGTGGGTTTTTGTGGGGTTTTTTTTCCCCAAAATCCAAGTGCCCATTCAACCCATGTCTGCAGCAGCGGACAGTCCTTACCCCTTGTCGTGCCTTGTCCTCGCTGTATTTCTCTGCTACCGAATTGAACCTCTCCCCTGCCTTGATCTTCTCCATGGCTTCCATAGCTTTGGAATGCTTCTCACACAGTATGTGCCTGACCTGGGGGTGAAGAGTGAGAAATATTTCAGAATTCAAAGTAAGTTTTCAATGACCACATGCCACCTTCTCTCATGTAGAATGCATGCCGACAAATTAATAATGCATAGCATGAATATAACGATCTATATACAAATGGGCAATTCCACGGTAACTGACGTTACGCGTAAGGATTTTCATGAAATTGTTTACGTTGTAGTTTTGTGAATGAAAGCACCTGGGGCTTGCAATTAGCATTGATGAATGAGTTCATGAGAATGAAGAAATAGGTGGAAAGTTTTTCTCTTAAACTGCATTTCTTATCACATAGGGAGTGAAAATGTGTCGGTAACTGACGTTACGGAAAAAGGACATGGGAAATTATGGTGTAGATTTAAATGGAAATATCTCATGTCCCTGACTTCTAGCTTTTATGTGTTTAATATGGCAATACACCTAGGTTCTTAGGAATAGGTGTGCAAAATAATGTGCACTTTAGATATTTCCTTTTAGCACCATGCCAATTTCAGTGAAGGCATGACGGTAACTGACGTTACGTAACTGACGTTACGCTTACAATTGCCATAGGGTTTACACATGCAAAATCATGATTGGGAATAGCTTTGTGATATTTTATAATTCTGACCTTTCAGAATGACTTGTTTGATATGGAATCATACCTTGGTTCATCAATTATAAATACACATATGAAGTGAAACATAAGTCCATTTTCTTTGTGTTCTATGAAAACTTAAAGGTAAACATGTCAGTAACTGACGTTACACATACTTTTGCTATGGGGTTGTAGAGAACTAATTTATGTAACAGGTTATTATACCAGTAACAATCTCAGGCAATTACTTAGGAACAAATTAAAACAAAATCTAAAGACACAAATGGGGTGGGGCCCTTAGGGGGCAAGCCCCCCCCCCCCCCCATGCCATAGCACAGTTGGGCAAAAATAATGTAAATGCACCAGAGGATATTTCTTTACATTTGTCATAAGATTAAATGCTTATTAAACAGTTATGATTACACAGAGCCATTTAGATTCAGCAGTTCCAAGTATTTATATTGACATACATGTAACTAAGGGTTTTTTTTTTTTTTTTTTAATGAACAGGAAAGTTTCTATCTAGAGTGCCCCACCAATAATACCCTGCAGTACTACATAAAACACGGATATTTTTGTGTGTGAAAAAAATATCTTTCAGGTCATGGGGAAAAAACACCTATCAAATATGTATCAAATATATATGCATAAATATGTATGAAATCTACTGTGAAAAATTTCTTCTTTTTTTTTATTTTACTCCTTCTCCTTCAAGGCATTGTTAGGGCCATAAATTAAAAAAAAAATGATCTCCAACATCAATTGATTTAAATGAAAAGTGTTGCACTTTTGATATTTCTCTGTGAAGAAGAAACATTATGCTTTTTGGTTAAAAGAGCATTATTGGTTTATTCCTGGCTTCAAGTAATATAACTGTTTTTCTTTTACTTTTCACTGATATAGCAAGGCTTGCACAGACATCCCAGATACCAAGAAATAAGACTTTGCAACGAAAGAATTCTTCCTGTTCATAATTATCATGTATTACAAAATGTCCCTGCATGAATGAAATAAAGTAATCAAGAAATATGAACATTTTTTTTTTTAACCCTAGAATCACCTCTCACTTTGAGCAACATCAGTGTGAAACGTTGAGCAACATCAGTGCTAAGTTTCAAACAGTAATGACAGTACATGCCTTATGTACCATAATACAAGATGTGCCACATTAACTAAACCACACATTTAAGTGCAAGCAAAGAAATATATTTGTTTGTGCATTTGCCTTGAGGTAGAAACTTCACTAAGCTTCCAGAAAAAAAGACAAATGCTAGCAAAAGCAATCATTAGTAATGATTATAAAACTGTGGGTATACAGCTGTACACAAGCTTTTGTATAGAAAAGGTGGTTACCATGCAACCACGTCATTGATTAGGCCTACAAACTTTGGTAGCTTTATCATCCCGTACGACTGTGAATGTACTGTATAGTAATTTGAGTGCATATATTGCATGTGGTAAACCTAAACTTCCAGATGATTTACCCTCGAACTTGTGCTGAATCGAAAATCAAAAGCTCAAGCCCCACCCCCCCCCCAAAAAAAAATTGATTGTTATGGTAAATAGATAAATAAATTAATTAATAAAAAAAAAAAAATAAAAAAAAATATCCATGGATGTACCATGGTGATGACATCATTCCCTATCAAAGGGATTGCTGCTCTTTGTTGATAACCTTTGACATCCCAGATGTATTGAAATGGCCTAGAGTCAAAAAATTTGCCTCTAGTTATGATTAATGTCATGGTAACTGACGTTACATACTCATGTATGACGTTTCGGTAACTGACATTACACATTTTGAAGTGTTCATTTTGACCCTCCAGTATGCCAAGTATCCTCATTTCTGGTATTAAAAGGAAGGCATATGGGCATACATTAGAAATCCCAAGTTACATCATACAGCTCACTTTCTTTGATGAATAAAGTTAAAAATTCCTTGTTTTTGGTAACGGACGTTACATCCATCATTGTCAAACTAATTTAAAGTTTTTATCAAATTCTTTAAAGCAACCAGCTTTTTTTTCTATCCTGTGGTAAAAGACTTCTCTGGTAACTGCATACATATAAAAGATTGATATTTGGAGTATTAATGAAGTGGATATACAGAGAGTAAGTTATGTGACAATACACTCTTTTTAACATTGGGTTATAGGCATATTTTAGCAGCCATTTTGAAAATGAAAATGGCCGCTTTTATTGAAAAACATAATGATTCTTAAAACTTTAACTCAAGTATTGTCTGAAAATGTATGGTGTTTGAAACAAATATCATTTTGAATTTTTGGCACCTGTGTCCTACCAACCGTGGAATTGCCCAAATGCATATTTGCATTTTGGCAAGTGATATACATCATGAAAACAAATTGTCATCACAATGGGGTGGTCTCACAACTCTAGAATGTTATCAAAAATCTAAGATTGGCAAAACTATGTGATGCAAGGAAAGCAAAGACCATAATGAAAGCCACTACAGGGCAGCTCAAATATGATACTGTAAAACCAGAAACAGTCACAGGATTAAACTTGGTTTCATGCATGTAAAATTTCTGGTTTTAAAGTACACACATTCTGTAAGCCCTTCAAAATAGATTTCTTGGTTATGTGACCAAGGCAGCCACATCACCATACTCCTCATCTAATCTGTTTTGAATAGAAAAACCAAAGTTTGTTTTCATTTAATGCTCATTTCATATTTTGATTTGTTTTTTCCTAAATTGTGGGTTTTGGTGTTAAGGTGTAATGTCCTTGATGTTTGTCAAGTAGAGTCCATAAGAATACTGTAAAAATGGACATTTTCGTACATTTTTTTATTTTTTTTTTTTTTGCGCCCCACCAAGAGAATTTCGCACCCAGCCAAGTAAGAGGAATTTCCTGTGTTTTTAATTCCGCATAATCAAAACATTAATTTTAATAGTGCTACGTATAACAAGAAAAACTATATGCATGCTTTTATTTTTGCACTAGTTTCTGGTCACACAAAATGCGTGAAAATTTCCACTTTTACAGTACTGGGTACTTGTATGAGATTTTTTTATTTCTTCAAATTTCTGAGAAGAAAGTTATGAGGAGTGTTTAGCTAACTTGATACTACTGTCATGGAATTCAACTTGTGTATTACAGTTTTGAGTTTTTTTTTACACTGCTGAATGTTAAGATGACGATCAGTTTCCTCATTGATTGTTCATGTCACTGTTGGTGTCAGATTTTAATCATACATTCATTTATCCGCGGTTTGTTTTTCAGCCATTTCATTTGGAACAACTCCCCCTGTGGGATGCATTCATGATATTCTGATAAATTCTCAGACTCTAATTGGTCATTTACTCACTAGTAGTAGTAGTAGTGAAACCACAAAATTTAGTGAACCTCCTGTTGGATTTTTTGAATGTGCTTACCTTTACTGCTGTTCCTCCTTTCTTCTGCTTTCCTCCCCCACTGTCATCATCCCCTCCTGTGGCTCCTCCTGCAGAGAGGACATCGTGATGACATGAAAGGACATGACAAGGTGGAGAATAAATTTATATAAATTTAAAACACGTTTAATTATTTATGTTAGCAAGAGTTCTATCTGTACCCCCCCCCCCCCAGTAAAATTGAGAAAAGTGATATGTATAACTTAATGATTTAATTTAGGAGGCTTTAGGGTTAGACTTTACTAGGGTTAGGGTTAGGGGTTTAGAGTATTTAATGTTGATCTCGGTGCCCTATAGCAACAGGGTAACAGGGACCCCTGAGTCCGGTGATAAGTTCGTGGGGATGGGGGGGGGGGGGGGGAGGGTATGTGTGTATTACTATTACATACTGTTTCTCTTTCTCTTTCTAACTCTTTCTAACATCTTCATAGAAATATGATACACATTGTGAATGAATTCGGAGGCCCCGAACTAGACTACAGGTAGATTTATCAATCTAGCTCTAGCCTAGTGTAGTGACTGATGAAGTCGGATGCAGGATGAGGCGAGGCGAGCGCGAGGCCGGCCATGAAGCTTCACAGGATAAAGACTACCCCATCACTAACCCCGTCGCGGGGCGCTGTAACACAGTAACAAAACCCTTTACGGTACGTATTTGTCCGTATGGGGTCGCTGCTGCGGTTACCGTTGTTGTTGTTGTTGTTTTGGGTTTAATGGCAATCAGTCATAATTTGGACTATTTTTGCCAGACTATATAATCTCTATTTTTTTCTATAATTTTCATCATCAGTATCTAAATTCAACAATTTCAAAATTTTATCATAATATATACTTTTTTATTTCCAATCATACAAATCTTATAATTACACAAATTTATTGTTGTCCTCACTCAGTCAAAACGGCCACGTTGCCACCCTCAAGTCTATCTTACCAACCCGGCGAGGTGCGTTTCGCAGGCTTCTCAGGCGTACGCCCTAGGTAACTCAAGAAAAGTCGGGTGGCGACCGCTATGCCTGGGTGTGACGTGTGTGGAGAACAAGTCTATTTTCCGGCATAAACCAAATATAAATAATTATATTCATTTTATTTATCTTTTTTTTTATTTATTTGTTTGTTAAAGCGAACATTTGTGGGCAAAATCAAGAGTGCAAATGATGAAAATAGGTGCACTGGTGAGATACCTTCAAAGGATTTTAATACATAATAAAACATCTGTACTAATCTTCTAAATATACAATAGTACTTCACACACTACGGCGTATAATATGCATATGCCCATGTAATACACATGCTCATGTATACATATACCTGAAACTCTTACAAATACACATTCACATAATATAATTCACTGTATTATAAAATAAATATTTCTACTTTACATTTCAATTTTAATGAATACTACATTATATACCCCATCACCAACACCAATATGAACACTTGGGACCGTCAGAAAACCACCCGTGATAACCACTGGTTTCTACCAGCCGTCCACTGAAAGTCTGGATCTACTGAATAATATTAATTATATCACAATCATGTCGCATTGGCTCACCTTTTCCTTTCGACTTTCCTCCCTTGGCCGCCCCTCCACCACCTTTATTTTTGGGCATTTTGAGGTTTTGCACGAGAGTCTGTCACCCCAACACACTACAAGCACTCGCTGCTTAAAGTCGATTCTCCTTGAACAAGTTTTATATGATCGATTCGTATCACGATCGAGGCCCACTGATATGAAAGCCGCAGTGGCACGTTTAGTGCTGTACATTGTACTTTGGAAGTGTGTATGCTTGTTTTTTGTTTGTTGGTGTTTACCCTTATTGTTATCAACTTTAAGTGTTTCAAAGCATTACTGTTATTATCATTATCAAATAACATGATGATCATGATAATTATTATTATGATGGTGATAGGCCTTTGTTATCATCATAATTATTGCTATATTTTATAATTACAATCATCATTATCGTCATCATTAGTAGGCCTAATAGCATTAGCATTATCATTATCATTAGCATTAGCATTATCATTAGCATTAGCATTAGCAATTTCATTAGCATTAGCATTAGCATTAGCATTAGCATTAGCATTGACATTATGATTATTATTATCATGATTTCTTGAACGTGGCGCCAGTACTAACCTATATTACTAAAAATAAGTTGTGTGTGGGGGGGGGGGGGGATGTAAAGGCAGTTTCTATATCTGGGAATATGATGGTATAGACCCACCGTCATGAAAACTCATCTAAATGTGAAGTTTCACTTCTTTCGACTCCTATTCCACTGACTCTATAGTGAATAGTGAAATGGAATGAAACCGAACAAAGAGAACTGCAGAGAATTATTAACTACCATGTAGGAAAAAAAAATATTTGAAATTATGATGGAATTTTTATTTCTTTGATAAGTTTTATTGAAACAGTGCTCTCGGTCACAGCTGATTACTATCTTCACAATAAGAGTACTAGAAATATTGCAATTACTCTTGAGTCTGCAAATCGCACACAAAATAAATCCCTTTAGGTCAATAAGAAAACGCTCAGACCTTTTATGAAACAAAAAGTCACCAGTAGCCAACAAACACTGTCAACGCAGATTATGTTTGATTGGGGAAAGAATCTTTGGGATTCTTTGCTTCCTTACTCTGTATACGATTTATTTTACTTTCTCTACAAGCAGGTGACAAAAAGCCTATGTCTACGTCAAAAGCAAGAAAGAGAGATTAAAAAAAAAAAACCGTTAAGTAATAGATTTTGCCTATATTGATATGGAGGAGACAACCCGTTGGGTTAATAGTTTGGAATTATTTGATTACGTGACTATAATAAGCAATGATTGCTTTTATTAAAACTGGCATCCAACCACAGGGCCGACAGTTTAAGTTCCCTTCAAAGCGCTATTCAGGCAACGATGATGAATAGTGCCGTGCCCGGGGACACACCGCCGCCACCAGGGCACTCGAACCATTGACTTCGTGACTGATAGTCCATGCATGGTCTTATCACTTATCCGCTATACCACAGGAGCTCCTCTTGGAATATGCTATATAAGATGAAGATCAGACACGCTCAATCATCACAGATAGTGCATTAACGCAAGAAGTCATTATTTTTATTAAAACATAAACATTGCATTCATTCAGGTGGCTTAATCAGCTGAGCATGGGATTTTTTTCTTCAAGGTCCTGGGATATGATGGAAGAATATCCACGACTGGATCCTCATAGCAGCTCAACTATTCTTGAGGTAATAACTAAACTATTGTGACATTTCTTCAGCTTCTCAGAGCTTGTTGAATATTCTGATGCACATGAATGTGTTGCATACATTATTTTGATCTTGTACCTCACTAACACGACTTTCATCAAAACTGATTCCACGAACTATTAAAGACAAGTGAGTATGAGTTGGAGATAGCCCTACGTAATATAGCTTGCAGAGTTATGGAGTAATCTAATAACATTAACAGTATAATCTCAGTTTTGATCACTATTAGGGCATGAAGAGAAAAGGGAGATGAAATGAAATGTGTGCATCATGTACTGTGGATAAAGTACAGACCCATCTATGAAGAAAGGCAGGTGAGTATTCAATGTCTGTCATTGATCGGCGTCCCACTGCCCCACTATCTATAAGTAAGATGTTTTGCAAGGAATATCCTTGACTAGAATAGAGGATTGTTTACTCTAACAAACTGCTCTTATAACTGGAATGTAAGTGGAACAGACTGTGCTTGATTTTAGAGGAATAGCTCCAGAAAATGTAGCAGGAATTTAGGTACATGCGTGTCTTTTGCATGCTTTGTGTTTGTTAAGGTGCCCATGTGTGTATTGTGTTTGTACGAGTATGTGTATGTGTGTGTGGGGGGGGGGGGGGGATGGGGTGCAGAAAAGAAGAGGGTGAACAATTTGGTGAAGGTCCATGCTTGTAAGGGCCATCAATCCCGAGAGATTTTTCTCGGCATTAGCTTGAAGGTTACAACGCGCCGAGGCGCCAAATCTTCCCGATTTCGGTGAAAACAAGTCTGGAAGTGGAATTTGTTCCCACAGTCTATTGTATGTGTTTCATTTCAGGGGAAAAAGAGTAGAAAATGAGGACATTCCTCGAATCTCGCTTCTCCGCCAGTAGGCTCCGACGAAAAGGTTTATAAGGCCGGGATACTCGCTGTGCCTTGAAGCTTCTAATCAGAATATCAGAGCCACTTCGCTATTGACATTGTTATTTTTCCCCATATTGAACATGATGTGTTACGTCTCATTCTAAATAAAAGACATCTACCATGTCTACGAGTCACTTACATCAGTTACCTTGAGGCTTAAATTTGATATCACAATAATTTTTGTACTGCTATAGGTTTTTCATCGTTTTCGTTTATAATGAAAGAATTAGCTTAAATCAATGCTATAACTGTTATGTTACCTATAATCCTTGAGATGAAAACTGCATAAAAGATAATCATTTCGCGTGGCAATGAAGTATCTTGACGTGATAAACATGGATAAGCAGTTTTGTAGAGGAATTAGAATATGCGAAATACAAAACATAGTAAATTGTAAAATCAATTAAAAGCCTGGATTTTGACCCATGCCATTCTTATGCACTGAAATTTTATGGAATTGAGAACAATTCTCCTTCAAACCAAAACTCCTTCTTACCAAGAACCGTCAAAGACTGGAACAGATTACCCCAGGAGGAGGCGGTCGAGGCCAATACCATCGACACATTAGTCACGAGCCTCGGCGCAGGAGTAGTTGCTTAGCACTCATTTTTCATTATTATTGTTAATTATCAATATTACTATTATTTAATATGGACTTGTCAGTTTATTGGTTATTTATATATATATTTATTTGGATGATGATTATTACTGCAACTACCTGAACTCTTTGAAGACTTGCATAACTTATAGACCTCAACGAAAGTGACAGAATAAGCAGCAAGTTGATTGCGGTCACTCTCACGGAAGAAGACAATTAAAGGGGAATGAAACCCCAATATTGTACATTTGGAATGAATTAATGCAGCATTGTGACCATCAGCAAAGTTTGAGGGAAATCTGACGATCTGTTTGAAAAGTAACGAATCTTCAAAGTTTCGGTGCCGCCACTGCTGGATGACAAGATAGCATCAATAATTATATAAAGAAAATGCAACAAAATATCATTTTCATGAAAAGTGCACATTCCGTCGACTTGTTACTGACATGACTGCGTGAAAGATAATAATATTCACCCACTTTTTTTGAAAGAAGTAAATAAAGTTCTCTTTCATTATGATAGAATTTTTTTTTTTTTTTCTTCTAATCGTTCTCAATACCTGAAGTCATAGAAAGTATTAATTGTATTATTCTCATCCAGCGATGGCGGCACCGAAGCTTAAAAATAACTTTACAACGGATTGTCAAATTTTCCTCAGACTTCGCTGATGTTTTTTCAAAATCTGCATTCCCTCAATCTGCAAATACATTCGGGTTTTACTCTTCTTCCACAACAGGTGTGAGATAATCACTGCTGTATCATGACTACTTCTAATATATCTCCCTGCCAGTCTTGACTACAAAAACACATACATTCAATAACTTTCTCCATAAAGAATACTAGTCTATAGCAAGGTCTGCAGGTTAGAAACGTGTAAAGGACGGACTTACCTCACATTCTACGCAGCTGGTAGAACCGTCGTCTAAAATCTCTGCGCCGAAAGCCACCGGCATCTTCGTGTAGCATGGACGAGGTAAGGGAAAGAAATAATGATGAGCACTGATGAGGGGTCAAGTGCTCCCTCTACCGTGAGCTTGCATCCATGCAGTGGCCGTCGCCTCACCCTTTTCGTGTTGGGGACTTGGACGGTGTGTACCACGCTCAGGAGCAGATATATGTGCCAATCGGCACGCGCGAAGTACACTCAGTCTGGTTGTATGATACTGATAACAACATGTTCTAAAAACTTGGGTTTGCCAACTTTACAATCCAATCCACTAAAACAAAGCATAAAAGGGCTTGTCATACAATGTAAGTAATCATTATTTGGACTACAATACAAATTCATGCGTTGACAGAGCTGACTGATTTCTTACATCGGTATTTCTGAAAACTTTTTTTTTTCGGCACAATATCAATTTGCAAAAGAAAAGAAAGTTCTTACTTATTTAGACTGTGCGCGTTGTGAATGTTTCTCGTGTTGATACACTGAGGACTAAATCTGAATACAAAGCCATAAAATACATCATGTTTAAGTTGGCTTTTGGAGATGGGTAGTATCACACAACAAAATGATATCAGGGACAAAATGTTTATACTTCACTACCATCAAAATTGGTTCGAATTACTAAGAAAATTATGACATTTCGCATGTGTATTTTCTTTTAAAGTTAATTTCGGAGCAACTATACATACGCAGACAAATAATATAATTTGATAATGTTATGCAGATTTTTCTCGTCCATCTCGCAAATGAACTATGCGTAAATAGTCTTCACAAAATTTCTATACATGGCTTAAATTTCTATAAATTACTACTATCCTGTTCGTCTAATTTTACTATATATTTGTTAAGGTCAACTTTAACATCGAAGGTACTTAATCTTGAAAATTCCTTTGACGCAATTCAAGCGTAAACTTCGGAACGGATAACTAGAAAGATCTGATACAACTCTAAATTCTGCCACTTTCATATAAGTATATAGCAAAGGAAAGCGAGAATGGGTTATTTAAACTGGTCCAAGGGACGTGAACCGTGCAGTGTTATTTCCGTTTCTTCCAAAACAAGATTATGCGTCAATTCATGCATTACAAGGAAATATCTATGGGCAACTGGGTAGTAGTGTACCTCTTGTTTTGTTTGTAACTGTGATTTTATCGGGAGAGAAATTTCTGAAGACTGGCAAGTCTTTGAAAGTAGATATATCACTAGATTTTTAAGAGCAAGCATCACAAGGGAAAGCCCCCGCAGAACGAAAATGTTGATACGTTAATAACATGTATCAAAATAATAAAATGTAATCATAAAATCATCTTCTGGGCTTGTAAGTTCGAATCATCATCGTCTGTACACAATAGAGGAGACTTTAAGTTCTAAATCGGTGTTTTGTTGTTTTTTTTCTATAAGCAACTTAATGAGAATGCCGAACCGTGATACATTATTATCAAACACTATGTATAACAGTGTTTTCTGCAGAATACAAATAATTTTATGCAATATCTGATCTTTCTTCAGCTAAATTTTTCAAATTTCAAATGACACGACTTGAACTCTGTTGTTGTAATAATTTTGAATTATTTGTTCACAACAGCACACTGTATACTATGCATACCTATAATTACGTCTAAGTTTCAACAATCCACCATCCTAATGATGCGACGGTGACTTGAACTGATGTAATCTCGCATTTTTGTTATTTACGAGAAAAAAAGTTTTTGAAGTTTACACCAGAACATTATTCCTGTACGTAATAACAGTACAAAATAGTGCGGACCATCGATATAAGAAATAATAATTATAATGATTTATCGAACATCGCACGTATATAGCAACATCAACATTATATATAAGTATATATATATATATATATATATATACACGTAAATAAATAAATAAATGAATAAGTAATATATATAAAAGTATATAATCATATATTTATCTATATAGTCTATATTCATGTTTATATTTATATTTATATTTACACTGCAAAAAGTCCGGTGTTAAATAGTGAACACCGAGCTCGTGTTAAATTTTCGGTGCTCATTTATGGTGTTAAATTAACACCTCCGGGTGTCATTTCCAAATTTTAAACTGTTCTTTGAAGAGTTTCTTAGTAACTGCACTTCTTGTTGATTTTTAATTTAAACAAGACGAACAAGAATTTTACATTAAAATACTAGATTTTTGAAAAAATGTGAAAATAAATTTACACCAAAGTAACACCAGCTGGTGTGGTCTCTTATTGAAGCTGGACTGGTGTTAAACCATTGATATTAACACCAACAAATATCAAATCAACACCATGTGGTGTCATTTTTTAATTAACACCAGTACAGTGTTAAAATAACACCAGGTACAGTGTCAAATTAACACCACGAAGTGTCAGGTGAACACTTTTCAACACCATCACAGTGCATTTTTAACACCTGTGGGTGTGGTCCTTTATTGAAGTTTGATCGGTGTTAGATTTAACACCCGTGGTGTTAAATCTAACACCGATGTTTTTACAGTGTATATTTATATTTATATTTATATTTATATCTATATCTATATTTAAAGACAATCCATTACAGGTGATTCACTTTTTTAAGGTATGAATGAAAACAAATAATGAAAACAAAACAGACTCGTTTACGCTGTTGACAACCAGTGGTAAGTATTGTTTGTCTGTTTTTTCAGTCTCCTCCAACGTTTCTGATCATATGAATGACATCGTTCACTACGAAGAAGTTTCAGAGTTCCCATCTTCATAGAACCACCCTACACTTAAAGTTTGTTTATCTTTCTTGCAGAGGGGCGGGGCTATCAGTGTGGACAGGATATTGGACTTCCAAACTTGAATGAGAAAAGGTTCTATAGACGATTTACATCAAATTGCGTGGTTCTAAATCCAAGTAACCACAGGTGGCTAAAAGGACTGTGGAATATCATTGAAATGCCGTATAGCAAACCGATGAGGACGCCCGGAAAAAAAATGCGAACTTCCTGTTACGTTGTATTTTGGCTACATTGTGGTGGTTGAATTGAAACATGCATGTTCGCGTGTTTGTGTATGAATGGATACTTGAATGCATACTGGTGCACATACACGTCCGTAGACACAGTGGCACAATGAGGAGCTGCAAATAAACGCCTCAAAGCGCAACAAAGAAATACCATAATAATACACTGTATAATATATAATATAATCTGTGTGCGTGCCTGTGTGTGTACGTGTTTGTGTGTATGACATGACTACATCTATGCACAGTTGCAAATGAAGAAAATAATACAAAACAATACGCACTATTCAATCGGCATCATCAATGATAGAAATTTACGCACTTTATTTCGCCCTTCCCTTATTCTCTCAGTATACAAGCAAAATAAAGTGCACTCTTTTCAGTTTAGAATGATTCATTGCAACAAAAAAGAAAAAGAATGAAAAAAGTTAGAAATTGACACTGTCCACTGGCGCAGAGAGAGAGAGAGAGAGAGAGTTAGAAAGAGACAACGTCAAAACAAGTTTTTGAAGATTCGAAACTTGTCTTTACTTCTTTCACTAAAGATGGCTCAGCCACTCCCACCACTTAGTCCAATCGACTGATAGACGATGCCATAGACCATAAACGTGGCCTGGAAAAGTTGTTAAATACAAATGTTGTTGTTGGTTTTTTTTTTTAATTTGGTTAATTCGTGTTCTAGAAGGGTATTTAAGTAAATTCAGCTTGGCTGCCATCTTGGCAACCTTGGACAACTTTTTTTTTTAATTAGCCTATAATTAGCATTATTACGTAGTTAGCATATATTTAAGTTATGTAATATATTGCTATTTTATTATTCATGTTCCATATTCTACATTTCATACAATTTTTATATTCCATTTGATTTCAGAAAAGAAAATGTGTTTGACACAACAGTAGTCAATTTGAAACAAAATTGCACAAATGAATAAGGATATATAAGTCACGTGTAATAATGAGGAACCTACTGAAAAGGAAGGCTTGTTGTAGGATGTAGGTTCCAAAGATTTTTAATAGGATTTCAAAGACTTTTATTTGAGAAAGCCTGAAAACAAGGGGAATTTTACTTTTTAAGGGCTAATTTCTATACCGAGAAATTGATTCATGACACCAATTACCAATTTCAAATGACTTAAGTGTTTTAAATAGCGCAATTAGGATAATGAGGTAAGAATATACAATAGTGAAGTAGATGGTAATATATATATATATACCATGTACATGACCTGAAAAATGTCGTTTAAGCACAAGATTTTGCTGTTGTTGTGACTGATTCATATTTTAGAGGGGTATTGAAGTAAACCGAGCTTGGTTCCTACCTTAGCAACCTTAAAGGGGTGGTATAATATTGGTGAAAATGAGGATTGAGCTTTTAAAGGAACAGTTTACCTTTGGGAACAGTGATTTAAAAAATTTTCAAGTTATCACATTTGATGCATATAATTATGTAGGTCAGTTGTATCACAAAACATCCTATCATATACAAATTTTGCTAGTAAAAACCTGAAATATAGGGAGATATCCCTGTGTTTCTCATTAAACCATAACTGTAGACGGTTTAGTCTAGAAACAATGTTATTATAACTATTGTTCACATTTCGCATATTTAACAATACTTAACATTGATTACACTGCTTCGAATTTTTACATTGGTTGTTTCTATCCCTAATGCACATTTCAGAACTATTTTGAAGCACTAAAGCTGGGTTTTAGTTTCATCTGCAAAATGTAGATTATGCCTTTAACTTTTTGCGAGATACCAAGAAATCATATCACAGAGCATGCCATTCTAGAAGAGGAATTCAGAGTTTATTTGATGAAAATCGATTTTGGAATGGCCGAGACATCCGAACACAAAATAAAACAAAGCGATCTTAATAAAAGGTGGGTCCCCCTTTTTATTAGAATTGTTCCGTTTTGGATACCCCAGCCATTTCAAAACTAATTTTCATCAAATAAACATTGAATTCCTCTTGGAATTACATGCTCTTTCACAATTCATAAGAGATTTCTTATTATCTCACAAAAAAAAATGTTAGAAACCTGAAGTTCGGTCTAAACTGAAACTATACAATCCCTTTAAGCAATCATTTCTTATTAGTCTCATTCTTATTCCCTACCTTCTCTCTACCCTCAATCACTCTCTTTTTTTACACCCCTTTCCTCTATCCGTCCCCCACTCTCTCCCTCGCTCAATCAATGTTTCAATACATGCCATATAAATAATAAAAGGAATGACTGAAAAACAAACAAACAAACAAACGTATAGCTGTCGTGGGTGTCAATCCTCGCAGCACATATCTGTGCCGCCACCACCGTCAACTTTGGAGTGGCGCCTATCTCTGTGAACAGACAACGCGGGGAAGAATGGTAACTGTAAAATGCAAGTCTTTATTATCACCAGCTCGTTTACTTTCATTCATCGATCACACGCATTATAGCAACTATGTCAATTATACAGAAGAGTCTCTGCTTCAGTTTGAAAAGTTTGTCAGTTTATACGCGGTCATCATCTCCCTCTCCCTCCTTATGCTGTTTCTTCTTTCTTTTTTTTTTCGGGGCCACTCTGTCTCTATGTGACTTTGTAGCCGCCTTTTCAACGCCACGACATTAACTTACTGTCCACTGGCTGACTGGAGGTCTTGACAAACATGATGGATCTCCACGCCCTATTTGATCGCACAATGGGCGTCTCGTTAATCGGGCGTTAATCGGACATGTTGACATTTGACAGACAGCGTCGAGTGGATATTTGAGGTGGCAACAAGCTGAAAAGGAGACAGAAAAAATAGTAAAGGAGAACTGTGTCTTCACCGCTCATCAGACACGTCAGACGCGGGGCGTGCGCCGGCAAGGAAAGTCCTCAGTCTGATCCCCACTACCGTGTGTAATGAGTGGTGCCACGGGGCCGCAGTCCGCCCGTGCGACGGCGCGTCTCTTGCTGTGAGCCCACAATCACGTCGTCTCATTGTTTTGTTGTTTCTTTTTAATCCATCTTTACTTTTTCTTCTTTTTCTTTATGTGTGTGTGTGTGTTTTCCACGACCATTTTTCCTGTGTCTCCTCACGAGGGGACAAACACAATATCGGTCAAAGAAAACAAAAAATACACAATGACAACTGTCCAAGAATACTTCTGTATAGTTAGTCATGAACAGTAACAACAATAACGTTAAAAAAGAGCAACAACAACGACACGAAACGGGAAGTCAGACACGGAACATTCACTTGGGGTTTTGTTCTGGTCCAATTTGCATAGCGGAGCCTCCCGTCAAACTTTCATTATTTTCAAATAAAAGTGTCGCGCACTAATTTGAGCAACGTTATCAGTCAATGGCGCCAATGCGAACAAACATTAACCACGCAGCCAACGGTAAATGTCTATTTTTTTTCTTTGATAAGTTCTGTCAATGATGTCTCTCCCGTATAAGCCCTTTAATATTTGGGTTCATGAACCAAATGAAAAAGAAAAGAAAAGAATAGATAAACAAGAAGAAAAGAAGTATCATCATCATAATAATCGCTATCTCTCGGATAGGACATAAAATGGAGGTTCCGTGTGTAAGAGAGTTACAACTCACGCCCATAAAAGATCCCACTTCATTTATTCATCGCAAAGGAATCAAACATCCAAACGAACCTTGTGGAAGAACATTTAGTGCAGGTGAATTATATGGGCTATCCAGCCATCTTCTCAGACGGACGGAAACAAATGAACAAAACAAACAAAAGCAAATATTCTAATCGTTTGGTGAATGCTACAACGTTAGTTATAGCGTGTGTTCAAAACTTTCTCCACTCTCTGATCAAAGTAACTCTTCCTACTAAGAGTAAATGCAGACCAAAAACAACAACAACAACAAACATCAACAACAACAACAAAAATAAAAAAGCCAGGGAAAGATTCATCATAACATAGTGCATGCGCAGAGAGGTAGAGGAGCTATAAGAATTCCCAAAGTTTTACATGTTAAAGTTTTTTCCACGAAACATTGGCATCGCTACCAATCTGATTATGCAAATTAATGAGGCGCGATGGATGGATCAATAATTACCTTACAGGCCTTTAGTTTCTGCTGTAATTTATGATAAGTATCACACAGATTACGTCTTTGGTGACAGAATTGATAACTACCTTCCTCTCCGTTAAGGATATTACTGCTAAGTTGTTTAATAATTTGATGCGAAGGGTATACTCAGTAAATCTTTTTACTATTTGCAGACAGGACAGAAGGCAGATATAACAAATGATTCAGTGGAGATTTGCGCGGCAAAACCTTTTAACTTAATTTCATTTTACATACTACTACAGTGCCCATTGTTACTATTTTGTGTATAATACACTTTCAGGTTATAGATAACCATTCCATGTCATTTCATGTCATTTCCAAGTGTCGCTTGGTTTCTTTCGTCACGAAACGACAATTTCGCGACGAAATTGTTTTTCCATTGACAAGTGACGTCAATTTGGTCGACGAAATGACAGTTTTTAACGAAATAAAAATTCCATCAACGCATAAACAATTTCGTCGACGAAATTGTCGTTTCTGTAACAAAACTGACGTTGTCGCTTGTCAAAAAAAATGAAGAAAGTCGTCACAAAATTGTCATTTCGTGACGAAAGAGACGATGCGACACTTGGCACTTCATACTTAACTACGAACTCATCCTCGAAGTTGGCTTATCCTCAATCGTCTGAATGTAACTACTGAGATAGTTGGATAAAATATGTTTTTGAATTTGGTAATGAATTCCTATACCCATTTTCCTCATGTCATCGATTTCAAAAGATCAAAGACAAAACGAAATGCAGATTAGGTTGATTTTCACAACATTTTTTTTTTTTCATTGTAGTAAATGATTGCCAGAGTGAGCATAAGTCGAAGTGGTGGTTTTTTTTTTCTCAGTGTAAGGTAATGCGCTAGGCATACTTTTAATGAACCATGAGTTACCATCATGAATTGTGATATCATTTATAATAATGCTACAAAGATAGAATGGCTAATATCACACCATGTTTGGAGATTTGGATTTTGAAAAGATACTGACTGCTACCTTTGAGTAATGAGAAGTTCTGAGAGGCCCCGATTCATGAAATGACAACGTCATAATAGTTCATGAAATTTGAGCATGACAACGGTTTTGTTGTAACCTGTAGATGACATCATTTGTTGCTACAACGATGGCTGCAAATCCATTGTTTAAATTCATCACAACCTTTTGATAAAGCATGATTGTATTTACTGTGTGTTTTCATTGATCTTACTAATAAAAAAAGTCAACTCCATGATTTATTATCACAGCGCTCTACAGACCAATGGTGGATCAATGCTCTCGTCGCTCGATCACACACACACACACAAACAACAACGACAAGAACAGCGGAACCACTGACGGTATTGTCGGTATCATGAAAATTGAAAAACGATAGCAATAACAATAACGATAGCAATAACAAATGCCGGAAAAGAAATCGCACAACGTGAATGCATTTGAAAAAGGAATCAAATGCGTCTGTTCCGGGCTATTAAGCAGTTGACTTTTTTGTTTAACCTTTTATCTGTGGCAGTTGTTTGAAGCATAATGTCGGTGAAACGTCAATCATAACGCATAGTGCACTTTGCTTCTGATTTTGTTTGTTTGTTTGTTTGTTTGTTTGTTTTTTCGTTTTTTCGTTTTACCGTGTTCTCATAGGATTCGGTTTGTCATGCAGGCCTATTCTCACAGGAGTTTTCTGTCCGTAGGTTCCTCATTGTCACGAGAAAGAAAAACAAATAAAATTTCCAGACTGGACACAATAAAATGTAGGGAATCGACGATTGTTCAAATGCACTCACCTGCACGAATTGGTGTCCGCTGATTGTTTCGGTGCATCCAGTTGGGTTATACAATGCTTTCGTTTTCTTGCTGCTTGTTTTCTTGTTGTTGTTTTGCTGTAATTCTATTTTAAATTAAGTACTATGGAAATCGAGTGCATTCTTCTAATCGTGCATAAGAACTTAACCATTCAAAACAAAATCATAGTATTTACATCCAGAGGAAGTTATGAGTCGATTAAATTAATCATTCTTTGGTTTCTTTTGTGAATTTCTTTTGTTGTACATCAACGTTGACTTGTTGTTGTTGTTGTTGTTGTTGTTTTTTGCATTTTTCTTCTCCAACAGAAACGTATTAATATGGATTTTTTACAGAAAATAAGTGGATGTAATATTCATTATCATTAAAATGTACAATAAACGACATTTATAAGTTTGCAAAGCATTCTGAGTATACGAAAATGCTGAAAATGGGAAAGAATGCTTGAGAAATATTACTTGTAGGGTGCATTCCCCTAAACATAATAATATCATTGGGGCAAATCATTTGTTTTATAGGGCCCCCTTTTTTCTCTCTCTTCTTTCTTTAAAACACAACAACAAATTACATAAGTGAAATACATTTTATATAAAAAGAGGAATTTCAAAATTTAATTACATAAGGTATAGGAACAGAAACCTAGCTACAGCCCTAATAAACAAACACCCCGGACAAATCCTTACGGTAAGTTGCTATCGTATAGCAACAACAGCAAAAGAAGAAAGAAGAAATATATAAACCTAACAACGTAGTGTAGAAATTAAAAAAAAAAATGATGGCTAACAAACAACAAACATGATACCTATTAGATGGTCGGAACCGCTGAGTAAACGCTTGATATTAAAAGAAAATAAACATTTGATGTTTCGGTCTTTTGCAACCATTAACGATTCAGCAAAATGTTACAAATTCATAAGATGTATAAAAATTGATCACTAGTGGGCCTACGTTATTCACATGATATTATTTTGCAAAATGTCAATGAATCTGTGAAGACATGGAGTTCCAGCTTTGACTTCAGCACTACCATCCTGTAAGAATTCATCTCGCTGAAATCAAGTGTAATTTTTTTTTAATCAATCTCCTGTTTTGATATCTGTGATTTATTTTGTGGTCACTTTCCTTCATCTATTAAAAACTTACGTTTTACGTGCAATCTTTTATATCAAAGTTATGTAACGTAATGATGAAGTATGATCCTAATGCTCTGATCTTTTTTTTTTTCAAGGTGACCATTTGATGAACGTATACAATCCAGATTAATTAGTCTCCCCTCGTATGATAATCATCTTGAATTCCTATTTGTCTCCTGCTGCTACTATATTACTTCTTTGTCTTTCTTGAATTCCCTTATTAGAACCATACGGTGCAGTCTATGTCGAGCCATTTACCACTTTTTAAAGTATATTCATTTTACTTGTGGCAAAGTATACCATTACTATGATAATATCGCCTTTGTTTACTCTTAACTCTTCTGAACCAGTGATGCGTTCATTTTATTCTTCCACGAAATCAAACCGTATCCATTTTCTTTCGCAAAAAAAAAAAATAAATAAATAAAAATCCAAGAAACCCACCCTCGCTGATCAAGACAAGTGTGAGTGCGACTTCGTCAGATCCAGTTGACATTAACCTCGTACCGGGCTCATCTCTCCAATCCCACGCTAGCATCCGGATATCTTTTTTACAACTTCACAATGTCTTTCAGGCCATCTATCCTGCCCCCTATATTTCAGCCCGACATGCCGTTCTGTCCCCCGGACGGACCCGGTCCAGTGACTTCTGGCTGGCGTCGCGGAGCCTTGCTCGAGTCTGCCTCTTTCAGAATCGCCAGAAACCACTCAGTTGATAAACAATAGCGCAAATCTGCCTAAATCCTTACCATCCTTCTCCGCTGCCAATTCAAAAGGGCTTCTCAGAACAGGAAAACAAAGGCCCCCTAAAGAGGTGTCTACCTTATTGCGGGTCGACTACAAAAGGAATGTTTTCCCTGGTAGCCTAAATGGAGAAAACACTTACACAAAAGGCAGTGATCTGGACTGTGATTTCAGGCTCTCTCGCGTTGATGGGCAGGCTAGTGGAATATCCGCGGATTGACACTGTGACATACAGTGGTATGCCACGCACGCCCAAGGCTTCAAAAGCAAACATATAATTTTTTCCCCGAAAACCACGGGATTCATTTGCGGTAAATTTGTGCCATTTCTGGTTCGAAGATATTCAATGCGCACCAATGCCACGAGGGCAGCCGGATTTAAGAAGCATTTTGCATCTATAAACGGACTGTGTAAACACTGATTTCTATCGCACATTTTTGATTCGGATCGGAATAATTCAAGTTCGTCGCCTTTGACCTTCGGAAGGATTTACCTTACTGTTTTTTACAAACCCAGTCACCACGAAGAACAGTCAAGCAGGTTAGTGTCATTGTACAACATTCCTTGTGTTGACGTGTTTCTGTGAAGGCAAATACCGTGTGTGTGATGGAAAAAAAAAGTTGTCTCTGATTAATTTCATGACGATTAAGCATCACGTTATTCTACTTTTGCATTGTGTGCTAAATACAATCGCCATTATATACCCTGAGTATTGTATCTATTAGATTGTATGCAGGGCTACATGTTGATGTGGAAAGTGAGGCTGAAAGTCATTTTGTTATCTATTGATGCTGTGATGTCAAACAATGATCTTAGAGAAGAAAGTATTCGGAAAAACTTTATCGTGTTTATGTTCACATACTGTAGTGAAGTACAGTTCCTACTTGCATTTACCAACTTGAACGCACAAGAAAATGATATTAAATTAGGAAAACGAAGTCTTTATATAGATATAAATTCTACAGGATCATGAAAACTGCGATCATATTAATCAAGAGCGAACATTTCCCCCAAATCGAATGATATTTTGCTAAGATATCAAGTTGATGACGTTTCTCGGCTTCCGTATCTCAGACTCGCATGAATGCGCGTGGACAAAGCATCAGTCATCATTGCATAGCGCATATAATAAATAGCCACCGGACCATCATTTCGCCAACATAACCGAGTAGCGACGCCGAGTCGACTGCCTCGCCTCGCCGCCGGCAAGTGCAGCCATGGACACCACTTATCCCCCTCGACTGATGAGCGTTACAAGGGCAGAAGATTTGCTGTTTTCTTGGTTGTGTTTGTAATATTTCAAGTAAAAATTGGACGGGGCCCTGGCATCCCAACTTCTGTATCACTTCTTGCCCTACACCATGTTCTTATAAATTGACTACGTTCTTTTCATCAGTCTTGCGGTAGCATCCACGCATCTACAAGTTCATCCGGACGTTAGTAAGAGTCGCTATCACCGCTCATCAATTCGCGCAGCCCACAGCACGACTGATTCCCCCAGTTATTCGATGGCTGTAACCGCCGGGAGCATTTGGGTACTAGAACTTGATCTTCGGTCGACGGCTCGGCAGCCCAAACAAAACAAGGAGGCGCTGATGTCTTAGTCTTTTTTCTTTTAGCCGCGGTTTGCGGATTGCTGTTTCACAACTACTTAGGTAGTACTTTGCCGCTTTATATGGGTCAGGATGTGAGTGGGGGCCGGGAGATGTAGAGATCATGTGCGCACACCTGCTCATGATCAACTTCCGTTTTTCGCCTTAGTCCCGATGATAACGTCAAAGGGTAATGATCTGTATGTTTTAAGTCAGTTTTACAGTTAAAGGAGAGCAAAAACTTGAATTTTGATCCTATTTGGAAAAAAGTCGAGTCAGATAGCATATGTAGTCACAATGAAGAAGAAATTTGTCACTTACTTGCAATGGTGGCAATAAAAAAAGAATAAAAATTCAGAAGTCCGTGTCATCATGAAATATGGACGATGAAATTATTCGACCATATCATCCAGGGTTAATGCAACCATTTTCATTAGCACTTGTGTATAAGAAAAGGGTTTTTGTCAGCAAAATGCGGGACAAGAAGTTGCTTCCCATTCAGAATCGTCACCCCAGAATCGTAGATAATCACTTTAATCGATGGTGAGTCGTACAGTGGGGAATTTCTTGTGTTTAGTTTCATTTTGATCAAATATTTTCACCGGAGGAAATCGAATAAGTAGGGAACATTCAGTTAGTCGCTAAAGTCAACACTATTTCTATTTTCTCACTCATGAACTTGCAAACCACCCCCCCCCCCAACCCTCCGGCTATAGACGACTCTTCGTCTCGATGGGGCTGTCGGTGAATGCGTCAATTGACACAGGCACCACGCAGCGTAGGGTACTCAATTATCGCAGGAGAGCTCGCGGGGTAGTGACCGCGATACTTTCCGCGACGCGTCCGTTTGCCAAGTCGGTGATCGTTGATCGCCGATCTGGGTCTGATGATGAAAGCTACCCTGTTCACACTCTCGTCAAATACATCAGATGCATTGTTTATTATCATGTTTTCTGGGACGCGTGTAGGTCCTGTATATCGACCTTTTCGATGGAAAAAACGGCGATGTATGCAACGGTAAATAGTGGTTGTCGAAAGCAACATTTTGCATCCTCTCACAGCTTACTGTATGTAGTGATAAAAAATATAGATAATTATATTCATACAATAATTTAGCATTGATATAATAGATACGACACTAATTTTTTTTTTTTTTTTTTTTTTTGTCTGGTGGCCCGTTCGGGCCACTAAAATCTTTAAATCTGAATTTAGTAGCAAGAAATAAAAGCAAAAATAACAATCCATTTTGAATCTTAGTTATTGTCCGATCGGTACACCAAAAGATGAATTTGGTGGACCGACACCAATGTTTAGTGGCCCCGGGCCACCAGGACACCGCTATATACATCGAAATCGTGATAACGACCATTTTGTTTCTGCATCCAGAGTGAAAAACACAGTTATGCTTGTCTGGAGGACCCTCCTCCATTCCAGTGGTCTCTCACAACTTTAGCTAAGGAACACTATCATCTTCGCAATTGTCAAGGCTTTCTACTCGAGCAAAGTTCGAAGAATCGGAATGGAGTCGCTTGTACGGCGCGCGTACCATGAGAAGTAAATCCGTTCTGAGAGTATAATTAAAGCATTTTAGCGCCAGCATCTGTGAATGCTCATGACAATGCATGCAAAAGGGATTTTAACTCGTTCCATACGGGAACCTGGTGGTCTGTGTATTCATAATTCAGTAAGGAACGGGTTTAGTGGGCATACTATTAAGAGAGAGTTCGCGCATTAAACAGTTTAGCTTACCAACTGCACCCATAGGTTGTCATCTCCTACTCGCAGTTTAGAGTTGTCACTGATGTTGTCGACTACATTTTTGGAAGCTGTTACAACATCATTCTGTTAAATCAAGAAGATGGGCATACACAAGTAGGAGTCTTGGAAGCAGGCTATTACACGACATAGATTGGTGCCATTCATAGGCACCAAACTATGATCATTGAAAGATCATAGTTTGGCGCCATTTAATGAATTGTCACTTTTTCTTGAAGCCTTTCAAAGCTATTGAGATTGGAATAGTTAGCTTCGTTGGATATTGCCCGAATGTATACGATTTTTATGAAACAGAGATTTTCAAATAACAGAGTAAAGCTACAGGAAAACACATTTGCAGCTTTGGCTTCGGTTTCTATACTCAGTTTAAGTGGTGCAGTTTACTCTGTGAAGTTAGGTGATTGAAATGTAATTGATACCAACATTTACGCCAAATATGCACTAAAACAAACTGCTGGGCCCTCCAACAGTCAATAACAATTTACAAAGAAACGTTTATAAGCATGTTAGTTTATCCCATCAATTAAACCCGCTTTATCATTAAATAAGAAGAATGTTCTTACGACATATATTTCCGACTAAATGGCATTTTCTTTTAATCGTCATTCATTGCCTGTATGACGCCGTATTTCGCAGAATCTTGGTTTGTTTGAGTGACTACTCAAACCATAATCGCGGAAGTCTTTGATATTTAGAAGTTGCAGCATAGGTTTTGTGGGAATATAATGTAGGATGGCATCACTATACCTGTCCGATGCCATGGTTATAACTACTTCCTGCTGGTGTTTGAATCTGAATGTGCCAAACATTAGACATCGTTGTCATCTGATTGTAAGCCATGAGATTTCATTTAACGATACCTCGTGTTGTATATGATGAAGAGCTGTATTTCGGACACAAAAGTTGGGAAACTGCAAATTACAGCTGTGTCTATTTCTGTAGTTATGCAGACGTTCAGCAAATCCAAAAAATGAGGAAAGAACATCACCATACGAAATCATTATTCTGATAAAATCAAGGATTAATCCTTCATTCCAGCGCGTGTCCAAGAAAATTTCTGATTTTTTTTTCCTGTTTATTCAACACCCTCAAAGGCTTAATAAAAGATAACTATCTTTTTGTGGTTCCACGAGAAAATACTTTGAGCATCGCTCCGAAAACTAGAAGCAAGTCCAAGCAAGCAAGCATAAAAAGATCTAAAGAGCTATCATTGCAAGTATAGGAGTGAAGGTCTTTATAAGCCGAATCACAGCATGGTCAAAACCTCTGAAATTGTTCAGACTTATTTTTTTATCCATGTTCGCAGATGTGGGGGGAAAAACAGTGTCATCAAAGTGTAAATTTGTAATGTCTAAAATAAATTGACAATTCACGTTTACGTTCGCGAATATGCTGTTGAAAAAATAAAACTATCATTTTCAAGAACTCTTTTCAACTTTTATATGAATCGGCAGAGCACATGTGTTCTCTTAAGATCAGAAGTGATTCCAAATTGTCTAACCTAGAATTTATTGGTTAATATTGAGAAAGTTATTGTTTGATTGAAAATGGGAAATTATAAAGAATAATCATTTGTGTTCTAAGCATATATCGCATCTGAACTAAATAGATATTAATGATACCATGTTAGGAAAAGAACGTATACTGTATACGCAAAAAAAAAGGCGTTTCAGGATACAAAATGTATTGAATTCGTGGATATTGCATTCTGTCATCATGAAAATGTTACCTATTTCAAATCTCTGCGAAATCAACACCTTCTTACATTGCGAAGTTCAAGAGTGCCGTGAGTACAAATAAAACAAACCCCAAAACGCGCTGTCAACAGTGACCAGCCGGATTTCGTCAGTCCTGCCCTTTTGAAAGGAAGTGTACTCTCAGTTTCAATTTCAGATTACTTTCATTTTCACTGAGATAACTCTCATCACTTGAAAGCTGTTCCTCAGCAATATCGCAATTAAATACCATACAAAATATTCGACAAACATACAATATATACAAAGTTTATCGTTCAAATATACATAATACAAAGAAAAATCGTGAAGATATTCGATTGTTCCTTCTTACACTAGAATTTAAGGATGAATGATATTACAATGAAAAGTGACTGCTTTTCTCTTTTACTGTAGAATACCTCGTTATTTTTTAAATAAAATGTTTGCATATGTACATCCAAAGCATTTCAAATTTCTAGATAAAAGGAGGAAAAACATTAAAGATACACAAAAATCAGGCTGACGGCAAAGATACAAAGTACGATAACATCTTATGTAGAATGTTAGATGGGTTGAGAATCAATGGACGTACTCGTATTCGATATCAGCCATATCAAACAAGGAATTCTTTGTGTTAAAAAAGGACAAATAATTGAATCTTTCCGATTGCATTGGTTCAAAATACACATTCAAACATTATCATTGTTTTTAACTTTGCTTTACGAATTTTTCGATTTGCAAACAGTAATTAATGAATGTATTCTGCATATCATTTCTTTTCTGGAATAGACATGTAAAATCTTCGTTGGAAATTTTCTTTTACCTTCTGTTGTAAATTAGCTTTACAACTTCACATTTTATTCAGTTTGTTATCATATTCTTTTATTTCTTTTTCTCTTTGAGGGTGCGAGAGGAATTAGGAACCTTATTTAGATCTCTGCAACTGTGAAATAAAACTGTTAATTGAGATAGAATAGTTGTCCATCCATATTTATTTCATTTTGGACACCCGAGTACTTGATAAGGAACTGTGTATTTATATACTAGTAGCAGGGGCGAATTATGTCGTTTTTACAACGGAGAATGGTAAAATGAATCACATCACAGGCTCATTTTCATTAATCCGAGATCTGGCTGCCACTTCCAAACGGTGTTTTAATGTGTGCAAAAAATCAGTACCTTTGTCTCAGTCCTTATACCCCAACAGAGTCCTGTCACCTAATCCCTTGTCACGACGAGCCTTAACTTTTTCGTGTGAACGGGTCTATGGCAGCGCCATTCATTGCCAGGCAGTCGTCGAACTGAAAGGGAATACCGGCGAACGTGGACGAGAGAGACAGGAGAAATATATAAAATGTGCTTCGGGGTGTCTCTGGTCGACATATATATATCGCGATCTCAATAACAAACACTCTGTCATGAGGAGTCAACTGTAGTAAGCACAACCTCGAATCTGGGTCTTTTCTCATGGCGACAGTCACAATTATGCCATGAGCGCGGAAAAAAAAAAGGATAGAGAGAAAAGAAAAATAGTGATATGTTGTTATACGATGTATCAATGCCCAATGTTATGTTTTCTCATTTTTTTTTCTCGAATGTTTATGTGATGATCCGTCTCCCTGCTCGGCTCAAGGGAACAAGGGGTAAGGAAACAAACCATGTTTAATGACGGCGTGACCGATCGTCGATACATGGTAGAGTTCACGCGACTGCTGCCCGCGTTTTCGAGCGAACGAGCATGCATCATCCACCCCCTCGGTAATCAAAGGATGTGAGCTTCTGGATTTATCGAACGAGATCTCGTCTCGTCACCCGTCCTGGATACTCAAAGTGATGCGTGACATGATTGATGAAAGACATGACTATAGAAAAACAAGTAAACACATCAAGAGGTCTCCTCCACGTGGAGAAAAGCTGTCCCTAGCCAATGTACACTTTCTGCATGTTCTGCACGTCTGTACTACAACCATCGATGTTGCATTGATAATATAATTCTTTGTTGTATTTTTCTTTCGCTTTGTCGGTCACTTTCGCTTCGTCGGTCACTGCTTGACGCTATTATTTGTGTCTTGACTAATTTCGAATTTCAATTTGATACCTACAGACACAAAAACTTGATAAGCCTTTAAGTTCAGATCATTCTAAAAGTCAAAATTTAACTGTTCCAATTTTGATGAAGTCAACGAACATGATTCGTTAGTTTGACGCATTGGACATTAGTTCGGTTCTCACGAATTTTAACAATAATATGGGTGGCTTACATAGAGTAAAATTGCATTGCGAATCACGACGAAGGGTACAATGATTGCAGGCCTCCTTGGCGTGCTATACATGCAAAGCTAATGATCAGAGACTTGAAGTGACATATGGACATTGATCCTCAACAGCCTCCAATACAGCAACAACAGAACGAACATTCATATTCTGGTCTAATCATTTATATACAATGACAGTATGACTAAGTTATTTTGGTCATGTTCAGGCTATTGTTTGATCAGAACTCAATCATCAGTGATCATTATATATACAGTATGTCCAAAAAAAAAAAAATTACAATCGGATTTTCGCATTGATAACTTCCAATATGATTAAATCATCTAAATGCTACTTCAGGGTCTTCAAAAACAAAATATTAGCTATATTATGCAGAAAACCCAACTCAATTTGGTTAAGTGGTCACAGAGAAATGTTGATCGTTGTAACGCATGCCATGGGTCTGATTCTTCTAAGTTAGGAACTTTGATGCTCTTGGACCTGCTTATAGACGTGTTAACGCAATGGACACAACTTGGAGGGAAGGGATTCCTGACATGCTCTATAAACCTCATCATCTCTTTTTAACCACTGAAGCAAATGAGATGGGGTTTTCTGAAAGATGTAGGTAATAAGGTATAGTTTCATACCCTTAAATTGTATTTGGATTAATTCACTATTTTTAAAGCTATCATTGCGGAGGGTCCCGTTGTATATATATATATATATTTTTTTTTTTTTTTTTTTTTGGGGGGGGAGGGGGCGACATACGGTTTATACTCAGGTCATTGCTTGGTATCGAAAAAAACCAAAGTGACATCTCCGTTGCCAATCTACAAAGGGATGTGGACCATTTAGCAAGTAGATACGGAAGTAGTACATCCATTTCACTCTTCTTCTTCTTCTTTTTTTTGTGACAAAAGAATAACGTAAACAGTACATTGTAAAAGAAAGAGTGTACAACAATAGCAAAACATGATACATCACTGTAGTAAAGAAACATATCACCAAGGAGAATAATTATGCAATATTACAAATGACCGACAAATACTTGCCCTCTATAGACGTTAATGACTATTGATTAAAATGACTATTAATTTTACCAGAAACCATGATGATTTTTTTTTTGAAGTCATTCGCATATTACATATTAATATACTCCGGTTGGACTCGAACCAGTGACCTCCTGATTAACTAGACAGACGTCGTGTCCACAACTCGACGTAAGAATTATGAAGTTGAATAGATACGCAGTACCCGCTGCATGCTATAAGCGATTAGAATCATCATGGCTTTCGGGCGGAATCTCAGAAGTCTAGTGAATATGACGCCTGCCTAGCAATCAGGAGGTCGTTGATTCAAGTTCAACCCAAGTAAGTATGCCCATGATATGTTTGTTTGTTTGTTTGTTTGTGTGTTTTTTTTACTATGGCTACTTCTAAAACACTGAGTAATCGGTGTTTATTTACGTCGATGTAATATAGGGCAATCTGTCAGTTGCAATAAAAATAACTCGACGCAAGAATGATTAATTATGAGAAAGAACTCTTCTTGAATTAGAAAAACACACCAAGGATTTCTTGCAATAATGCATCAGTCCTCAAGCTGTCATTTCTTTACTCCTTACTTGATTACCAGAGGCGAGACATTAAACTATTATACTTGTGATGTATAATATAACTCCAATGTAGTATTGGTGCACATCACGACACACCCATGCATACATGAGATTCAAGATGGAATTTCTTTGGGTATAGCCATATTCCACATTTTGTACAAGTGATACCTGGCATCAGAACTGCGTCACAAACAGAAAACAAAACACACAAGCACACAAACACACTTTCACACACACACACGCGCGCGCGCACACACACACACACACACACAAACAAACATACAAACATTTAAAAGTATACATAGGACCTACTTTTTGCGTGAGAAAAGACAATGATCATCCAATCCAATCTAAGTTTCATTAAAACAGCATTTATACCCCGCGCAGTCTTATGGAAAAAAGGAAGAAGAAACGATTAATTCACCCGTAAATCTAATACATGAAATGGGCAAACTGTACATGCGCCACATTTGCAATTCAAACCGCTTTGCTACACAGATAGGGTGTGTTATTCAGTATCTAGCGCCCTATATATTTTGATCGGAGCGATCATTGGGTATCATTAGTGACTAAAAAAACTTCTTACTCATTGACAGTGTCTGTCTCCACGATTTCGACTAAAGGAACAACATTTTCCAAAGTCATTTAAATTACCTCGCGTGCAAAGTGGCTCTATAAGAGATCATTACATCAGTCAATAAATCAAACTAAATCATCTCCGGAAATGACCTAGAGAACAAATGCTAAATAGAAGCTAAACAAATGGCAACAGCAAAGACGATTTGCCAGACTGATCATTTGTAGGTTCCCAGATTTATGGTCAAACAGTAGCGCTCTTTCAGAGATCGCGTTCTCCGGTATATCAATAACTGAGTCAGGTTGTTTCTTGGCGCCATTAGAAGATTATGAAATAATTGTATGGTTTTTATCTAATCATTCGTCTGTTACTTACCGACCTGCGTGCGGCCATTATCTGGAGGGAAAAACTGCTCGTTGAAGCGCAGATGGGCGCCAAAAACGAGAGGTAGGGTTTAGAAAAAAGGTGGGAAGGGGCTTGAACAGGATTCGGCTATATAGACTCCCCTTCTCCGTGCATACACTGACGGAGTGCACCTAATAAAATCTAATAACAGGAACTCGCAACAACGCATCCCCCATTGGTGCTGTCGTCCCGTCTGTAAATGTCGCCGCACACACCTCACCCCACTTCCCTCCGTCACACACAAACCTGTCTGGCGCCAAGGACATGAATATGTCTTTTCTGAAAAATACTTCATTTGAATCGTGGACAATTTTATTTTGAAACACCCGAATACGATATCGCGGCAATTTGATACATAGTCGGTAGATTTAATGTCCCGCCATCATTTATAAGTATTTAGAGGAGAAGAGAATGTCATTGTCTTTTTCTTTGGATGATAACAAAAAGAAGCTTTCCCTTCACGACAAACCGGCTCCATATCATCATCGTAAGACAAAGGCAAATCGGCATCCATGGCAGAGTTCTAGTCGCGATACGCGCCACTACGTAGTCGCAGGCAGAAATAGTAAGCAAGGGGGAGAAAAAAAAAATGAATCCGTTAGTTGACGAGAAAGGAGCGCTGTTGGAGTGCGATCGCTCACGCAGTTCGGCCGAGGATTTTTTTCCCCCTCATTGGTATATCATGTCTGAAATCCCCGCGGAGGAATTCATTCGTCGTCACTCGTGCAGACGACGTGCATATATTTTTTGTCAAGGTATTTCAGTAAGGAAGTGAATCGGGAGGTTGATAGCGTACCACCACCCCTCTTATATACCACGATTCGTCAGTTCGTTACAATACTTACGCCATCTGAACTGTAATGCGATGGATATAATTGGGAGCTAAGTTACTGCCAATACACGGACACAGGAATATCGTAGTGCCAGTCAAGAGTTTTGAAGTTCTACTGACACTTTCAGTATATCCTCACCAGCAAACAACTCATATTTATTCTGTTTTCCTGTGTATGTGTCATCACACCATCCTTCGAATCTATTAAGATACTTTGCCTCCTCTGTCACGAAGGAAATAACTTTTCGTATCGGAGTGCAACGTGGGGAACAGCGCTTATAGACTCTTACCCAGCGATTTGTGGTTTTCATCCTATTCGTCTTACAGGGATATAACCTCATTTTCATCACAAGAAAGAGACGGGCAGACACATTTGTGGAGCAACATGGAATATCGCGTCGCAAACTTTGGAGTTCTCTGGATTCTTACCATCGTCATATTTTCAGTAGCGTCTTCACCAGAACAAGGTAAGATGAGACTTTCATCTTTCAGACGTCACTTTAGAGGGATGTTATAGGCAAACATTCCATAGATACCGACGTCTTCTTGATTCTGAGCGATTACTATTATCAGGGATGTGAGAATTCAGAGTTTAGTCCGATTTCATATTTCTTAATCTGCCAAAAAGCCCACTTTTTTGGCAATTTAAATGCACTGAAAGGTTACTAATATCATGCACTTGAGATATTTTTTTTTTTCATAGCTTTAAGATTTTGTTCAGATTTTTTTTTTTCTGCAAGTTGTTTATCTCACACCCCCATTGTTATTATATGATCATTACTGAGTCTGGCATTGTATCTATTAACATCGGACTTATTGACTAGATGCTTAAGTAAAAGTTTAAAGGCATAAACTACAAACAGATGTTTTGTTTATTTTCTACATTTGCTCTCCAGCCGACAATGTTAACTTTTACAAACATGTTCGATAGTTCAATTGTTTTACAGTGCTTTGTAAGTCACAGGCGTTTATGAATTATATACTAATTTCATCCTAAATCATATGACGTAAATTGTAAATAGCTACATTTCATCAGTGTCTTTTATTTCATGACCTCTCTAAAAAAATACTGAAAATCCTCAGGCAACTTAATTCATTTATTGTTTCATGGATTTGGCATTTTTGCCTAGTTTCACTTCTTGTCGTAAAACGAAACGATACAACAATCAACGGTCAACACTGTGATCCCTGTAATCAGCGTGTATCGATAACATCGTTTGTCGACGCATTTAACTTAATGGGAGGAAAACAATAAACATGTGATTTTTCTCCGTTAGAAACAAGGCAAAACAACGTAAAGATGAAAATTTTCTATTCAACAGGACATACTTAATGCCGGCTAAGTGGATAAGCTGAAATTTTGTTCAGACTTAATATAACATTCCGCCGGATGTATACGTTAAAGTTTGAGTATCAATTCTATTCGTCATAGTGTTCAATTTGCCCTGCGCTTAACCGAAGGACGAATTGCATTCTTGAAAACAAGCATCCATGGTGCAGTTTTTTTTTTTCATATTCATACCGCTCCATACGCAACCACATTAAACATAAGTGTACATATATGTCATTCCGTGCATCCCCCCTCTCTAAGACACACGAATGTGACATATTTGAGAATATAGATACAAACAGCCACTTTGATCCAAAATATACTGTGTAGCGGATACGTTTGTTCGTCTCTCCTTACTGTAAGATTTGAATACTAAAAGGAATGTCTGAATTGAAAGGACAAACAAACAAACAAGCAAACCAAATTCGATTTCATGTTAAGATGCACAAACTGTGAAGATGTATTCCACACCATAGACCTTACCAGAGTACGATACCAGTTATTGGGTTACATAACACACGTAAAACTAGTAACCGGTTCAATGAATACTTTTTTACAGTGTTTACTGCAATACTAAATGCATCATTCGGCTGGCTTGGAAGTTGTTTTCTCCGTTTTTATTTCACTTAAGGAATGCAGGACAAAATAAAGTAAACAACAGTCTGAAACGCAAATACACAACTCCATAGAGATGGTTCCCATGTTTCATGCTGACTGTTGTATGGGGAGGTTGTTTCGTTTTTGTTCTTTAGCTCAAGAATATTTATGGGCACACGAAATCGGAGTCTGTAAAAAGCGAACATTTTTCGTCTCCACAACAACTTCTGAAATCATTCATATTTTAAAGCTCAAACAAAGGGAAATTGACCAAAAATGTATGTATTTCAAAAGTGAATTACATTTTTATAAACTATAAGATTGATGATAAAGTACCATAGACACACAATAATGTGCACCAGCTCTTTGGAGACATTGCCCCTCCCCCTCTGTTGTAACGAGATTCTTCCGTTTGTCTCCCCACTCGTTTGATATGAAAGATATCGCATGTATTTCATATTTATCTGACATTGACGTGCTTAATGCTCTCGATTTTAAAACTTGTTTTCGATACTTTTAGTGACAAAGCAATCAAGGAATACACTAATTGAACATGCTTTGAGCAATTAAACGCAAAAAAAAAAACCCACGAAATATTTTGCAATATAATTATATCCTAACATCATTTCTTCTTGCCCTGAACTTTATTGTATGAATAAGAGAAAACTGGCATACTCTATTTAGTGAATTCTCCTCTTTGCAGAGAGGTCGATTAATTGGTTGTTTTAAACCCTTTTATCCTCTGCAAGATTATTCCAATCTCAACAGTGCGCCAAACAATGAAATGGCAAGAGATCATTTAAACTGATCAGAGACCACAACCACCTGAAAAAAAAAAAAAAAGAAAGAAAGAAAGAAAAAGTTTTGATATAAATATGACGACCTGAGAAATCAAGACTCTCTCTCCTGAAAGTAAGTACCCTGGGAAATATAAGCAGCTATTGAGAGCGATTCGGCATGCTTATATGGGAAAGAATTCATGGAACTAAGAAATTCTCGGAGTAGAACTAAGCCCTTCCAACGAAGAAGCGTGTGCTTTATTCTAGCTGTCGGCTGTCTTCAAACCAAGGACCCTGCGCTTTTTCTCCGTAAAGTCGGGGTTTCGATCGCTTGGGCGTGGATATTGTGCACAGGGGGTTCCCCTGCATGTACTATGTTCTTTTCAGATAATGTGCAATGAGTGTCCCACTTTAGTGTCTGACTGTAGTAACATATAAGCTTATTAGATTTCATTATGAAGTGCTGTTCAGGGCAGATTAATTGCCGATAAGTTGACTTTGACAAGTATTGCATGGCTGATTCTCCGTTGAAATAGTGACCTATTGGGGGAAGAAGATGTGACTTATGTAGCCATTCGAAGGTTTTCATCACACTGTGTGGTACAGATGAGAAAAAAAAATGGTCATCAACCAAATATTGCTTTTCACTAGATGACAAACGTACTATCAATAAAATTGTATGCAGTAGATAATTATATGAATCATTCACTGGACACATTCGAATAAATAGAAAGAAGTACGAAGGGGTTAAAGATAGTCTTCTATAATATTTATGTAACACAATATAAGGATGGAGGCTCTTAAAGTAGTTGTCGAGACTAATACTAATGACGTGATAGGTACTGAGACGTGTATCGTTGACAAATAATGTGGAAAACATGAACAAATAAGCAAATCCCTCTGGTATGTTCGAATACGTAAATTGCTATTTTCTTTAATCGCCTTTTATTGTTGTCACTCACATTGCCGTAACCGATCCTTGTTTGTGTAACCTTGCGTTTTGATAAGTAGGTTTGAAAGCACGGTGTTTCATTAAAAATAGGTGTTAAGCCAGAAAGATCAGGATTACGTACATGTTAATCAGATACAAGACACTTCGGATTTATTTATTTTTTTAACTGATGCAGATTTGTATGTATGATCTTGTCGTCACTAATCGCATTTTTACTGATTAATACCGCCAAGAATGCGTATATGTCTAGGCTTCAAAAGATTTTTATTCCTTCTGACGCACTGTCCTAAACTGTCTTGGCAGACAACATAAAAATAATACGTTCCCAAAATTCCGTAGCTATCAAATAAACAAGTAAACAACAAAAAAATCCACCCCGAGATAAAAAAAAAAATAAGTAGAGAAAACCAAAAGACATAATCTTTATATTAAAAATTATGTTCTGTACTACGCCCTTCAGCTACTCATCCCTACACTGATCTAACTGCTCCACAGTTACAAAGTTACACGATAAATGAAATTGCATTATGATAAAAGTTTGCCATTTCTACATCGATTTCTTATTTCGTATCCTTTTAGGCATAATCTTGACAATGTGCATTGTAATAATGGAGGATATCGCATTGCGCAGAAACCTGAGGTATGTAAAGAATGTAAAAATATTCGCATGGATCATGTGCTACCCCGAAGAACGGAAATTCAATTTTAGACCAATCCATTTTTTCCCTGTCATGTTTGCTATTACTGTAGTTGAACTCTTCACTCTCATTTTAGGCAGTTAGAATAAGAGCAGTTATTCTAGAAACACGCCTCCGTCCTGTCATGATTATCAAAAGTATGGGTCAGATGTTCCCTCACACTTACAAGCTCTTCATTGCCATCCTTCTTGATTTCTGGAGATGTTAGTTACTCCAAAGCTTCGTTAATCCGAAAATAAAATGAGGCTCGTTATTCCAAAGAATCCTCATTCCGATACTCACCAATTCGCTATAGCTTGAGGTTCGTTATTCCAAAGATTGGTAAGTTTGAAAATGAAATAAGGTTTGTTATTCCGAAAATTCGTAAACCCGAAAATGGAAAGGTTCGTTATTCCGACAGTTCGTCAGTCCGAAAATGAAATAAGGTTCTTTACTCTGAAGGTTCGTTAATCCGAAAATTAAGTAAGGTTCGTTATTTTGAAGGTAATTCCTTATTCTGAAACACACAAATTTGCTATAGCTTTAGGTTCGTTAATTCGAAGATGAAAAAGGTTCGTTAATCTGAACATTCTATGGCGTACATTTCAAAGGTTCGTTATTCCAAAAATTTGTAAATCCGAAAATTAAATAAAGGTCGTTATTCCGAAGGCTCGTTAGTCCGAAAATGAAATAAGGTTCGTTACTTTGAAAGTTCGTTAATCCGAAAATAAAGTAAGGTTCGTCATTTCGAAGGTTCGTTTATCCGAAAATGAAATAAGCTTGGTTATTCCGATGGTTCGTTAATCCGAAATGAAATACGGTTCGTCAATTCTACTGCGTATTAACGAATCTTCTGAATTACGAACCTCATTTCGTTTTCAAATTTTCATCGTATTTAACACGAACTCTTTTTTTTTATTTTCCCTTTAATAAACTTTCGTAATCACGGACTGCAACCTTAATTTCAGCCAAAGTTTGTAATGCGTTGTCTTCGTATCAAATAAAAAAAAAAGATTCAAGTGCCAATAATTAATTTAACCACAGCAACTACAGAAGTCGTCTTCATAACATGCATAAAGTGCATAATAATTCTTTTGTTAACGCGAAGTTATTACAAACGGGAACCATTAAAGATAAAGAAGGATACATTAAAATGGGTCTAGGGCATTTACCCCCTGGGCAATTACCCCGCACCCTTCCCCTGGCCCTAATCCTAATCCTAATCCTGAACCTAATCCTATCCCTAACTCAAACTCCTAACCCTAACCCTAACCCTAATCGTTACTCTTAGCTTACCACTAACCAGTATTTAGCCGGGGGGTAATTGCCCTCTCGGGGTAATTGCCCGGATACGATTAAAATTGTTAAGCGTAGAACGACATGAGGGAAACCTTACTAGAATTTTACAAAATTTCATATAAAAAAAGAGTGCATTCCCTCGACTTTTCACTGACGATTGTTAAGGGTAATATTCTCCGCACTGCCTTCTGAAAGAGACAAGTCAAGTGCTCTTTTATTACGTATTAAACATGTGACATAACAATCTGCAGTAATCTCCTTTCCCAGAGGTGCCAGCACTGAACTGAACCTTCAAAAATGCATACCTTTTGAAAGGATTGTCCCATTTTCTTCAATTTTTGACATATGTGTTCCACTAACATTGCTGCATTCTCTCAATCCGCATGTTTAATACTAAGGTCAAATTTGAAGACTCTATTTATACGTCATCATGGTAAATAGAAGTGCAATGCAGCCGGTAAAAATTTCAACTAGCGGAGCTCATATAGGCCAATTTCATCATCATCACAAACGCATTCATCATCATCATCATGATAGCCAATCATCTTCTCCAACGAAAGGGGGCGGTAGTTCTCCGCCCACTTCTAAAAAGGTTCCTCAATGATACACCGACGTCAATTCAAAAATTACCTTTCCACTCCAACGTTGTCATTACAGTATTGTGCAATGTAATGGTTGGTAGAAAACCGCATTCTATCAGTTGTCTCTTCGCAGAGGTCTGGGCCATTTTTTTTTTCACTGCCCAGCTATAAACTCGAGCTTCAGAGATCAAAGCGCATGAAGGAAATAAGAGAACGAACAATAGAGATAGAAAGGAACCTCTGCCATATAACCGCGGAAGCGGCGAACAATCTCCTTTGCTTGTTTGGTAAACAAAAAATGCTTCTCTCAATTAAACGTTTTAGTCGGCGCCCCGTGTCTGCCTCGAGCACACGCTTCGCCTTTGAGCACCGGGTATGACGAGCAAGGCATAACGGACCCAGAGGGCTTGTAATTGCCTATTAAACTCTGTGCCAACAAAAGACCGACTGGTTTGCTGCGAAGTCGAGTGGGGATGGGGAGCAGCTAGAGCTCGCTTCGTTCATTTTTGGGGGCGGTTCTAGCAGGGATCGTGTCCGAAACAATCGTGATCCAGAGCCCCTTAGGGAACGGTAAAATGGAGGCAAGCAGAAAGGATATACGCAAAACTTTAAACGCCTAATGGGGGAAGAATTCAATTACTGAATGACAAAATAACAACAGCAAAAGTATTTTATTGCTAACTACATCCTGCTCTCAAGTGGTGGTTTAATGAATATCAGTCAAATGGAAACGCATAAAATTAAGTCAGTCGCGACGTATCTTCCCGTCTTTTGCCTCAAAAGCATTGAAGAGTTTGCAGCGTATTCAGCGGACCTGCAATAACAAGAAAGCGCTTATTTTGGTAGTGAAAATAAGTCACTTTAAATGTCTCTGTTTTGTATCTCCTTCACAAACATAGCCTGTATTCCACATCAACACAAAACTTCCATAAACACAAAGCATATCAACAACTTTTCCCTCAATTCATAACTGAATACCACGTCACAAACACAAGTCAATAAAATTGTACGCACAATGTATACAGATTGGTATTTATCACAGAATTAAAGAAAAAATCCACCCCAAAATTAATAAATTTGAAACTAATTTGACATTTTTGTATCGTTCTGAAGGGATTTTTTTTCTTTCTCTTGAAGTTTATTCATTTTTTTTTTGTGGGTTATGCCTCTTTATTCGTACGTCCAATTATAGGGCAGCAGAATTATTAAATCCATGTTAGAATTACACTGCAATGTTATAGAGTGATTTTGTAAGGCGCCCGAGCTGGCAGGGTTGTTTATGTGGCTAATGCTATACCACCAGGGCCCCGTTTAATCAAAAGATAAAATCGATTTTAAATTTCCTTACCACACAGGCTGCCATAGACTTACAGCTGAAATCAACTATATAATCAATCTTAACTCTTCATAGAACAGGGCCCAGAAGTACCAACTGTGTTATCTTGACTGAAGTTCATTCTTCTCAGCATTTACATTGAGGGCATTAATTGAAATAAAAATGGGAATTTACACAAATCGTCTCGCAAATATTCATTACGTCTATATATCGGACAGAATGATGAAGAATAGATTGATCTAAAACACACTCGATATGATAATCTTTAATAGATTCAATCATACGTTTCCATTGTATCCATGCAGGATATCTTTGCATAACTATCATTAGGAACGCATGCAATTTCAACAGATAAATCACAAGTCCATAAATAACCGTTCCGTTTTTTATGTCAGTGATTAATGAATGGACCAAAAAAATTATTATAAACATGCATCTTAATGTAATCTTGCAGCTTCGGCAGTTTTTTTTTTTTTTTTAATCGTCTGTTCACTCTCATGCCACATTTAGCCCCCCCCCCCCCCCCCCTTTGAATTGTCAACACTGGTCTCCGAAAAAAGCAGGGTCACAATGATTCCATACGTCCAGAATACGACAGAATGACACATCTCTCCTACCGAAATTGTCAAAGACGTCTTCCTTGTAGCTGGTTGTTGACGATCTTAGAGGGATGGTACAGTTTTGGTTTAAATGGAGCTTCGAGCTTCAACCTTTTTATTTTTTTTTTAAGATAATGAGAAAACTCTTATGAAATATGAAAGAGCATAATTACATTCTAAGAGGAATTAAATGTTTATGTGATGAAAATTGGTTCTGAAATGGCTGAGATATCCATAACAATGATCCAAATAGAAGGTGGGACCCACCATTATAGGATCGCTTTGTTTCACGTTCTTTTTTTTATTAATATCTCAGCCATTTCAAAACCAATTTTCATCAAAGAAACTTTGAATATTTTTTGAATAATGTGTTCTTTAACATTTCATTAACTGGTTTCTAAGTAACTCGCAAAAATGTTAAAAGCTGAATCGTCACCTCAACCAAAACTATGCTATCTCTTTAAACCGGGTGATGACCAAAACCATGACATAATTTACCTCAAATCGATGGTTTAGATCTATTCCATGGACGACAACAGGTGTAACTTGCATATACATTGTACATTGCAATGTTATGTGCGTGTCGCTTAGAGATGATTATCAGATGTTAAGATGTTTTATTTGACAAGTTTATGACATCGAAATTTCATAATGCGTGGATTACAGATTTGACTACCTTTGTTAAAATGGAGTTTCAGGTTTCCACCGTCGATGGAGGCGACATTTCGTCACGCAGTTGTTTCAGTTTGTATCATGACACTGTGAATTTACTTCAGGTATAATTCAGTCCAATTATCGATAACCCATTGGGTTTCTTTACGAAAACATATTCCCTGAACATTATCTCTTTAATTTGATTAATCAGAGTCGAAAACAATAATCAGCGTGGATCGATGCCAATGTTCAAGTCGCAGAAGGGGTTTGATATGACTTGTTTACTTTGCATTGAGGACCAGGGGTTATATTAAATGCAACATTAGTTTCATTTTGGAATCAGAAAACCCTCGAGACTTAGTTCATGCTGGGAGATAAAAGTGGGTTGTAGAAAAACAGGAAGATACCTATATACCATGCTTCGTGTGATGGCATGAAATGTATTGTAAATTTCAAGACAGGCGAGATTGAGTAAGGACAACACCGAGAAAGAATTAGATGGCGTCTCACATCAGAATACCTGCCATACCAGTGGTTAGAGAACAGGGTTACGCGTGACTGAGGAGTTCTTTTAGAAGGAGGGTGGACAGAGACCGAAAAAAAAAAATCACTTAGGGGTAAACAAGCGATTAAAGGATTTACGAGTTTGAGACCGATAATACGAGAGGGTAGAAGTGAAAAGACACCTCTCTACGTCAAAAGATCCTGCGTACATTAACCCAGAAACTTTGTAGAGCGACATAATTGCGGGAAACTCCAGAATTGATATCACCTTAAGTGGGAGAAAGGAGAACTATTTTCCCCTTCCGTTTTCAGGGAAATTGTGGCATTTTACTGCTTGATAACAGTCATTCCATAATTTATCCACTTCTGTTCGGACAAAAAAGATACACGCTTGATTTTTAAATAATTGATAACAGTGACAGCGAGCGTTTATAACAGAAAACGTTCTTTCAAAGAATACACAGACGACCTTTTGAACGGCCAAATGGGCACATAGCCATTTTCTACGTGAAAAGTGATTTCTTCTGTGGGAAGGTGGGGTTGATTACTCTGTCCCGAAATTGAAACAAGATGGCTATACTAATAGATTATGACATTTTCAATTTCTCGCGAAGTTGCCCCAGAACTTGGTTAAAAGCCTATCAGCAGCAGTATCTGCGATGCCTACGGAAGACCACACGATGACACCCGAACCACACTAGAAGGCTACACGAAGATGGAAATCTTTATTTTCAAACTGAACCTTTCGCAAAATCTTCGGGTAATAAAGGCGTCACACCATCAAGAAATTGAGCGAAGATGGACACATGACAGAATAAAATGTTCACATTCGGCTCTGATCGTGTAAACTTCGGGTCATTCGTGAGGGCATCGTGAGCCACCAATGTGACCACCATCGTGACCACCAATGGAGATACTTAGGCTCCGGCAGCAAAATTCGTGAGCGGCGGCAAAATCTTTGGCGAGCCCCAATATAATTGAAATAATTATACACCTGAAGGGAACCTCCTTCGAACTCCAAAGAACATTCTATTATCATAATGAGAAAAGATAGTGGCAAAGGACTTGAGAATTGTAGAAAGTGACCATATTTGTAAAGGAGCAAGGTAGAAGATGGTCCGTCCCTGGTCCGTCTGAAAAAACGCAAAACAATAGTAATAAATTAAATAGCTGTACGATGGGAAGTGGAAACAAATTGACGTTGCAATTGGGTTGTAGAAGAAAAATTGACAAGCGACAGATCATGTCAGACAAAAGAGGGAGAGAGAGATTTTGTGAGTGTGTGTGCGTGTAGTAGTAGTAGTAGTAGTAGTAGTAGTAGTAGTAGTAGTAGTAGTAGTAGTAGTAATAGTAGTAGTAGTAGCAGTAGTAGTAGTAAGGGGGAGGGTGTTGAGAGAGACTGGTCACATTAGCTTCTATGGATCAACACTCTACAAACATGTTTACGTAACATTGTTTCTGGCTCCAGTTTAACACAGCGATGGCAAAGCATGTTCCAGAGAGACCCGAGGTACCGCATCGAGTATTTACTTTTCTTAGAGCATGTAGAGGACATTTAACGGCCTTCGTAAAGATTGTTTTTTATGAGACGAGAAAAGTCGAAAACACATGGCGTCTGCTGTCGCGAATTTGTTGAAGCATAATACAGACACCAGAAGATGAGCGCGTTAAGGATGTCGGCTTAGCTGTGCTATTTAATTCATTTCATTTTGGCCTTGGGAAATCCACCGTGCTATACATGAATATTCATAAAGCCTACTCTAATGGATTACTGTAATGTTCAGCGTAGCAGCTAGATCAAACGTACTTCCCTTGAAAATGTTCTTGATATCATATCCCAATTTCTTTATTTTTAATCTTTGTAAACAGAAATGTAAGACAATGAAAACAGAAAGAATGAAATAAGGAATTATAAAACTGCAGAAACTCAAAGAGAGATAGGATTGTTTAAAATGTCATAAAGATATATATATATATATATATATATATTAATATATGTGTAAATGTATAACTCTATACACACAGCTGTATTCTTTTACATTATCTATGGAATATTATCGTACATACAATGGGGAGGTTTACACTTTCACATCTCTATGCGTATAACATGCGCGTTTATTCCTTTTGATGAAAAAAAAAAGGTTCACTAACAACTAGTCATACACAATATATGGGCTTCAGTTTATTCACGAACGAAGTGTCCTAATGAAGAACAGACTGTTGTATACTCTCCTTAATGCAAACAAACAGTACTTTGATTATTACATCAATTAATATATATTACTAGTATGTTATTTACAAGTACGAAACATGTGTTTGTATGAGTACACTGTTTTGTCTGTACTCTGTAAAATGAATGGCAACCACTGATTGTTATTTCCGAAAGGTTCGTTAATCCATAAATGAAGCAAGGTTCGTTAACCAGAAGTTTCGTGATTCCGTGGCAGAAATTTCGTACACAGATTCATAGATGTCCGTTATTCCGGAAGTATGAAAGGGTTCGTTAGTTCAAACACTTCTCTTATGGTTTCATTCCGAAGGTTCGTATGAATTCCGGAAATGAAAGTAATAATGTTCCGGAGGTTCGTTAATCCGAAAATGTAATAACGTGAATTATTCCCGACATTCGTCGATCCGAAACTGAATTAATATTCCATATTCCAAAGGTTTGCCAATCTGAATGTGAAATAAGGCTCGTTAATCCGCCCTAAATGAAAATAAAGGGTATATTAATGAACCTCCGGAATAACGAACATGTTTTCGTTGTCGGATTAACGAACCTTCGGAATTACGAACCTTACTCTATTTTCGGAATTACGAACCTTACTCTATTTTCGGAATTACGAACCTTTGGAATAACAAACTTTGTGCGGGGTCCAAGAATGTTCCCGCGTTGAACAGGCCAAAAGGATAGCAGAGAAGAGGTGTTACCAAACATCAGAATACCATGCATTAGAATACAGGATTAACCCGATTGCAAAATGGCAAACATGCAGTACTATAATTCACACTCTTTTACATAATCATATTTTACAGCATAAATATGAATATAAACGTATCATATACATATATATATTAAAAAAGAAATAGTAACATATATAAGATTTGACGACTCATTATGCCAGTATAAACATAATAATCAGGAAATGAGATATAGGAATACAAGGGATGTATAAATGGAAAATGGAAGAGAAGAGAGGTGGAGATAATAGAGACTCTGACACGAGATATATCGTCCTGTGTTCAGTACGTATATATGGATTTTGAGTGTGTGTGTGTGTGTGTGTGTATGTCACACACACACACACACACATGCAAATTAGTAGGGCAGATTCGACATGATAGCTTATTTGTTACTAACAGGTATTTCACAGCATTTAAAAGATAATAAAAGACATGCAGAGACGATTTTTGACAGCACAGGGATAATTTGTTTATTAGAACAAAACCTTTTACAAACCCATATTCCCTCCCACGTCTCCCCATAGAGAGTTCCCCTGCCCCTCGTGAACCTAAGGTAATCATTAATTCATAAACATAATCATGGTAATTATACGTGAACTAAATTCATATGCAGTTAAGTTCAGACTCTATTAATGTCTTATACTTACCCCTATAAAACCACCCTTCTTCCTAATCTTCATCTACCCTAACCCTCCTGTAAGTGTAACACATGCTGACTCTCTATAAGTTTGCGGGCTTTTTTCAGACAAAGCTTCATATCGTCGTGTACTTCATAATGAAAATTCCACCTGTTCTTTATGATATAGAAAGTAGAGATGAATAAACTTAAAAATACAAAACACTATGTGTACGCTGTCGCATACACCACACACATGGCGCACACACGATCCCTTTACGAGAGTAGGAGGGTACTCCACCTTACTGCTTGGGATGGTGTCGAGAGATTTTGTGAGTTTGGACGTTTTTATGTTTGTTTAGACTTTTGTTGTTGTTGTTGTTTGTTCGTTTCGTAAAGTTTGTTAAGGGTAGAGGTAAGCCAAAAGTGTGTCCATGCCACGTCCCTCGCCCCTTGCATTAAGAGAGTCAGTAGGGGGTCTTTTGATGAGCTCTCGTGTTTGACGACTTGTCATGGCTTTGAAACGTGGCGTTGATTTACACCCAAGGCCAAACAACACCAATGCGGCTAGCTTTCACTGAAAGTCAGTATACACAGAGAATGGCGTGCGACAAAAGCGCGCCAACACTTACAGGGAATAAAAGCCTTGTTACCCGTTATTCAAGGCGCCACAGACGACAATTTGAGATCAGCCTTCTCCAAATTAATCCTTTTATTTTCTCACAGAAACACCAGTCGCCAAGCCCTTACACGCACTAAGTGTGTTTTCTGTGCGCGAGAACACATAATCAAGACTGACAACAACAGTTCTGTAGTGAAAAAGGCCAACACAATGTCGTAATGATTAGTGAATGGACGTTTTGACAAACAGATATCTTTCGGGGTGGTCTACCACACAGTGAAGTAGGCATGATGTAGACGTGTAGTCTCGGCTGGAGAGGTGGACAAGACAGTGTTAGTTGGGCATGTCGGAGCCCAGAAGAGCGGGCCTGAGTGCCGCTGACGAATCGATGGGTTACACTAGGAGGCGCCGAAAACAAGACACTTACACCGCGCTGGCATCAATACCAAAAACTCATTACGTCGAAACTGTAATTTTCTTTCACGAGAAAACAAGATGATTACCACCACGCCTGTGTACTGAGGCCTGCCTGCAAAACAAATGTCTCCCTTCAACGTCTTCTGCTGACAAAACTTTACATTTTCATTTTTTTCCTTTGCTTTCTGCTAATAGGTTCTACTTAAAGGTACTTGTAGGATGAACTGATTCAGCGATATATCTTGCCTCTACGAATATCGCTGTGTCGTCTGAAATAACTCTGTCTTTCAAGGAACAGTTCAACGACTATAAATGGCTTTTTAAGGGCGGTGTAAGAAGACATGTTCCAGGAAGAGAAAAGAAAGAATATGCGGGTTCAAATTAAAGAGTATATGCCATTCCAAGCTCAACAATTTTGTAGTCGTTCTTACAAGAAGAGTCAAGTAATATTGTGACATCTCACGTAATCGTTTAAAGCTCATATATTCGAGTAGAAATTGCATTCTCTGTGACAGACCTTGGTCTGGTTTTGCATGACTCTTGCAAACATACATTGTTCATACACCATTATCATTACAGGCTTTAAAATGCTTTAAACACCTATGAACTGGGTCAAATTAGGACAAAAGAATCAAGAAACATAACAGAAGTGTCTTCCATGAGTCTTCCATAATATGATCATTTAGCCAACAAAATGACAATTAATAATATAATTATATGGAATACATTGTGTGGATATGTCTGATATATGCATATAATAACATAAAATCTATATATGTATAAAATATCTAAACTGGGCCAAACATACTCCTCGCATCAACACGTTGTTGGAGTCTTAAAATGAGTAAAAGTCTGATTGAGTACTTTGATATATTAAAGTAACGTTTAGTGTCAAACGGGGGAAAAAATACGAAAACTCACCAGGGTCGGTCAGAGAAAGCGATATGCCTTTTTCCTGAGCCTATGCATACCGATATGACATGTAACAGTGTGCAAACACAAAACAAAGAAGTGGTTCTTGAGCTGTTGGTGGGGAGAGTTGAATTATTATTCTCTTTCACTGGGATCCTTGAATCGTAAATGACAAAAATTCCCTCTCCTTTCTATGCAAGTGTTTTTCTATGTACGTTGAGCCTGCGTGCCTGTGCACATACAGCACGTGAAAGACTACATCAATACATTCCTTACCATCATGCAACTCTTTTACACTTTTTTTTTATTTGGTGGTCCCTGTCCTACAATATGAAAGAATCTCAAGATACAGCATCATACACGAAATGGAATTACGACTTATGTTTCCGATTTTTCCTCCGACTTGAAACACCTTCCAGGCACCTGCGAGTTCGGAGGGCGCATGTACAGTCTCGGGGACAGCTGGCACCCGTTCCTCCTGCCCACCGGTCTCGACCGATGCACCACGTGCACCTGCGTCGACCACGACCACGTTACTTGTTTGCGAGACGAGTGTCCGGAGCTCGCGTGTACGTCGAGGAGGAGGTTGCCGGGACACTGCTGCCCAGTTTGCGCTGGTAGGTTTCAAGGGGGGGGGGGGGGGGGAGGGAAGGGAGAAGCTTTATCGAACAATCGTCGAAAGGGAGCAGTCGTTGGAAAGACATGCGTTCGTGGAACGAATTACGAGTTTTGAACTGATCGCCAGTTTCTGTAAAAGTTTTTGTACAAGCTTTCGTTGTTGATTTAATTTATTGATTATTATTTTGCTCGACATGACCGTCAGAGGCACCATATCTTTCCTTTCCGTTTGAAAAATGCCTCTAAATCCTGCTGACGACCATGCCCAATCATTACAATACTGTATGAACGCCACATTTCACGAGTGCCGGGAAGCAGTTACATCAGAGTAGTGAAAACGAGATCACACAAATCTTCACACCTCTTCCAAAATGTATATGTTGAGATATTACATGCCTTCTAACGTGGAAAAGTTACCTACTCAAAACAGTACTCGATCGTTTGGTCCTTTCCGTGTACCAGCAATGACTGAATAAGAAAAAAAAAAGAGGCACCACAATAACAAAGACGATATTGACTAAGCAACGTCACGGTCACGTGACCAAAATATTGCACGGTGCCAATGAAACGCTATATGTTAGACTGACATTCAGATTGTTATGACCATTGTGTCGTTAGGATGCTTTGCGAGAACGGTAAATCCATTTTTATCATCCTTTGTTTTTATTCCTTCACTCGCTTTTCCTTAACGATCTACCGCCAAGATGAACTACACATCAGACACTTTTCATGTTCTTATCAAGCATTACTGCGAGATATTGTGAATCTCAACAGTCCTATGAGTCAATAAAATAATAATGAAGAATAATCAGATAAACGTTCGTCAGACATTATTTCATATAGGAAATAATTAGATTACATTCCGTCCACATTGGAAATGATTTCTGCTTCTGACTTAAGTCGTTTCCAAGTGTAAAACGTAGACGATAATCTTTACTAGACGTTTTGTGAGAGAGTATGAAGACGTATACACTGTTCCTTCATTTCTCATATCATGTGAGGCACTGGGAATGTTGTATGACTAATAAGTCACGCTGTGGACTGGTCTCCTATTCCATCGTTTTTGTTTTGGTTTCGCCTTGTGTTGTCAGGGGCATAAGAAGCAAGAACATTCATTTCCCTATATTGATGTCATGGTTCGTACTGAAAATTTGTCTTGAAAGAGGATGCCACTTTCACCGATGCTCCGTTGGTGGCGCCCCAGGACGGCATGTCTATCCCAGACTGCGAGTACAAGGGCAAGCGACTGCAGCATGGCGATTTATTCAGCGTGGATGACATCTTTACATCCAGGAGACTGGACCAATGCGTCCAGTGCGGCTGCACGGTGAGTAGGCCACGCCCACTGGTAGTAACCTTCATTTTGAAATCAATATTTCCACACCCATATTCACTGAGTTTTCTCGTGATTAATGTGTTACACATTGTATGAAAATACGTTTAGTTGGGAAAAAAAAGTTATAGAAGAGGGAATAAAAAGAAACGTATTGATAGAACTACTTCTTATGTCAGGTTGACATCGATTAATCGAGTAAATTATAGCCTAACGTGGTTTCTGACAACCATGATGTAAGAACTTGTCTATTCCGAGAATATAACGATGAATTCTTGCCTAGCAGCTTTAACTTGACCAAAGAACAGTTCAAACGTCAGAAACTTGAAGGAACTGCGGGGGTAGACTTTTGCTTGTAACGCTTGACGCATTAGGAGATTGAGCTACAACTTGATAGATGGCACGATGATACCAGGAACTTTATTCAGACAAATTTGTAGAAATTGGAGCAATTTGCAAAAGAGACTAATTTTCGCGGAAGCCTATTGAAACCGCGGTAACACGGGACCCGTAACGAGAGGCGTCGTTCAACTTTCACTCGTCACTTACAATGTCACTAAACACAACTTTCAGTGGAAAGTTGGTGATCTTTAAACGGAAATCACTTTAAAGTATTTCTATGTGTTAACCCAGGCATGCTATTCAGCAGAATCTAATGAGGGTGGTCCATGATGTTGTATAGCAGCTTGCCTCGTTATCAATACTAAGAAATATGCAAGGGTTGCTTTGTATCGGAATAGTGTAGAAGCTGATTTCACATTGTAGTGATAATCGTCTTTGGGTGAGAATTGCTCCAGTATTTATAAACACGAAAAAGGCATTACATCTGCAACGACTTATCAAAGGCCTATCTTCTGGACTAAAACGACTTATCAAAGGCCTATCTTCTGGACTAAAACGACTTATCAAAGGCCTATCTTCTGGACTAAAACGACGTATGTAATCATATATAAATGAAATGAAATACCTTCTCTTGTTCGTTATCTATTTTAGCTGGGAAGAATTTACTGCGCCTTAAAAACGTGCCTGCCGTTGACTTGTCCGGAAAACGAACGGGTCATATTTCCCGATTCATGCTGTCCAGTCTGTTTATATGCAGGTAACGTCACAAGCATTTTCTCCGCTCTGATTCATAGTGCCTGTTTGGTGTGTCATTCCATTCCACTCTGTCACATTGAAAGTGTATTATGTAATTTAAGCATGAAATTTCAAAGTGTCTTTTTCTTCTTCTTCTTCTTCTTCTTCTTCTTCTTCTTCTTCCTCTTCTTCTTCTTCTTGTTTGAAATAGCCGTTTAAGATTTCAAAGATAAGCTGGCAGTGACCTGTATTCGTAGTTTATGTAACGATACTATTTTAAATTACCTATATTGTTTGAACGATACATCTTTTATACAATATAATATAATGTAATATAATATAATATAGTATGATATAATATATATGTGTATGTTTCATATTCACATGTGATTGTTAACGGCCTTCATCAGCAAGCTATTTAGATAATATGAAAGCACATTCAAGTGACCAAGGGCACGGTTATATCGTGTGTGTAGGATTTTGTATCAAACAGTTTTCCTACTTCGCGGAGAGCGTGTTTTTTGTTTCCGGGTTTTGTTTTTTTACTCCCATCGTCTGCCTGTCTGCCCTATTAGACGTAAATGGCGAAACTTCTTATTAGCCCGTTGTAGTGTTGCAGTAGTCAGCAACTTTTCGCGTTGTTAATATCATCTGATATCATTTTCTGGGTCAGATGTCGTCGAAGACGAAGAAAGCGACGATGAGGGTGGCGAAGACGCTCCGGCTTCGAACGGCCTTGACCTCCAAATCAACCCCAATGACTTCCTCGAGATCAATGACCTCCCCGTCGTCAACAACTTCCCTTCTGTGCCCGTCGAGGGTGTCGACGTCACGAGTGGCAACGTCGAAGAACCGACGAGTTATTTGGGTCAGTTTGATTTGATTTGATTTGATTTGATTTCTGCACTCCTTTTTCGTACAAGAATATAACAGAAAGCCAATAGAACAAAGTTCCTGAGTAATATTTGAACAGTGAATTACATGGGTATTGGTTGATGGTTAACATGAATTAATAAAACTGTTTTTCTTGATAGTACAAAAGGATTTCGAGCAAGTGTCTTTACGCATTTAATGAAAATAAGATTTGACGCACCAGCTTTTCAAAAGACAAATTAAAAAAAAAGAGGAGTAATAGGAATGCAGGGGGACCATTATCGTAAGCACATGCTTGACGAGGATAATGGCCTCACATATACACATAATAATACAATCAAAGATAATTCGGTCACCACTCATCGAGCAGATTCTGAGTGGGTAAACAATACAGCATGATACAAAATAATGTTCACTTCCATACCTGAGAAAATACTAATAGATGAATCAAACCGAAACGATAAGATAAACTTATGCACGAAATTACGCCGTAACTCCATTCCTCACTTTTTATTTACCACACATACTGGAAAGAAAACCAATTTTCATACCCAAATGATTTGCATTCTTCATTTCATACTTCTTAATACATGACAATAAATTTGTGCCAAAATGTTTTCAACGTGGGACGTGAAATGCGTGTTCCTAAAATCGAATCATATCTGATGCTAGGCCTAAGAGTGGGGAGCTATTGCTGGTTTGTATATTTCCCCTTCCTATCGACAAACACACAAGATTATTTAAGGAGGGGTGTTTTTACTTGGCAAACCACATCTGCTAGATAGCTAGAAAGAAGGAAATTCAGCAAATGAAGTTACATGATTCCTGTATTATTCTAAATCTTCTCGAGTCTGTGAGATTTCTTTCATCTCGAAACCCACAATCTAGAAATGTAAGACTGTATGAAGAGCAAAGAAATAGTGAATTTTCAGCGGCAGCTTGAGCAGGATTCCCACAGCTAATATTACAATTATTTTGGTTGAAGTAGTCAGTTTCCATGGCAATACCAGAAAACCACCCTTCCCCATATCCATAATTTCTTACAGAAAGTTAATGATCCCTCAAGTCCGGCGAACTGTGATGAAACTATTAATCCTTCGATCTGGCCGGCTTAGAACTACAGTCATCTTCTTTAAAGGACCTCTTGTAAATTTATCATACAACAACAATAGCAATGTCATGGATACAATACAAAGAAATCGAATAAATTTATATAATCTGTTCGCTGTAAACTTTGCTTTACTTCACTGACTTTGGTTATGTTGCACCTTGTCAAAATTTGAAGAACAGTGTCGGAAAATGTTTTCATTGCTTTATGGGCAAGACGTGAGACATCTCAGTTTAAAACACGGTCAGCTAACAACAGCGAAAGCTCCGTTGCCCTTCTCCCTCCCCCCCCCCCCAAAAAAAAAGGTATAATGAAAATAAATGCTAGTGCGCCATGTTCGTGATCGCTTCTGCTTCTGAGAAGATTATAGACGTTTCAAAAATGAGGCAGCGGTCTGGGATACCCTCTAACATAAATACACACAGTCTGGAAGTGGTTAATTTCAAATCCTCGTCTGTTGGTTGCCATGGTTACGGCTTCCGCTTCGGACCAGGAGGTTTTCATATAATAGGGTGAATGTGACTCAAGAATCCATTCCCTTCACCTCAAGATTTGCCCGCGCAGATCTATCCCAACAGTGTAGGATGAATGACTGCAATTTTTGTCCATGTATATTTTGCCTCGGTGGTCCAATGGAGGGAAATCCGATGATCACTCTTTGATCCCGTTCCCACGCCCGGGAAAATTGATGCCAGTCATGCGCATCCGGAACATTTAAAATTTGACTTAAAGACGTAAGCGCTGCGTATATAGCATCATAATGTCTGGCACATTTCTACTCAAGACTTTTTGTCCGTCGGAAGTGTAAAAAATGTTGAAGAATAAAAAAAAAATGTGACAATTTCAAGAAAAAGAGTAATAATAATGATAACTCAAGACAGGCTTTTGCAAGAAAGGCTCGAAATAGCTTTGAATATATTCTGCATGGATTTGAAATCACTGTCAATGAAACGAACGCTTCAACATGTGTGTGGACACTTTCGTTACTAGAGTCATAAAAGAGCGTCATACTTAGTAATTCGATTACATGTACTTACAACGATAAAACACGATCGCAACCAGAAACCTGCTGTAAAAGACGTGAAAATAGAGTGACAAACGGATTCATCTGAAAGAAGAATTTATAATATTTGATATGTACTGGTGAAATTACGGATACGTGAATCTTGAAACTATCCAGGAGTTTCTTCTCAAGATACAATGTATCTTAAAAACTCCGAACACACCCCGTGAAAGTAATTAGGAAGTAAGATAGCACATCAAATCATCAAAACAGCCTTGTATTCCAACTGTTGGGCATCAGATCTTGCGCAATGGCAAAAATGTATTGGTCATCAAATTCACGACACATAGAAAACGTAATCTAAAGTTTCGAAGGGTTTTTTTTTTTGTATTCTTGTTCTCTTAAATAGTATAGTTGGACAAAAGAGCTCGCGCTTTTTGTCTTTTTTTTTTTAATGAGAGGACTGCGAGGTTAAAGGGCTGTATGCTGGAATAGTTTCAATAATGCAAAGCCATGACTATACAGATGTAGTCCGAAGTTGCTTTTCAGAACATCAGATATCACACGAACAGCTATACATCAGTCATGACGCCAAGAAAAGTATAAGTAATAACAGTAACAACAGTAACAAAATTAGTAATAACAACGGCATTCCCACTAACGAAAACCACATAACCACAATCACATAAACAATATTTGTAGCTTTTCCTGAAAACATTTGTAAGATTTCAGAATGTGAATTTGATCGATATGATATGTTATTCTATATTTTGCAGCCTGCGAATCGAATGGACATACGTATTACCATGGCCAAACATGGCACCCTGTGTTAAACCCGTTCGGTCGGATGGACTGCATTCTCTGCCAATGCGAGGTTAGTACCAGGACCATGGTCACGTGATTGTCTCGTGGGGGAGAAATTATGTATTGGCTATTAAAGGAAACCAACGTCCAAATATGAATGTGGATTGAGTGAAAGCAACAATATTAATTCAACACATCAGTGAAAGTTTGAGGAAAATCTGACAATCCGTTCTAAAGTTATGATTATTTTTTAAAGTTTGGATGCCGCCATTACTTGATGAGAAAGCTACAAAAAGAATTATTATTGTTGTTGTTGTTGTTGTTGTTGTTATTATTATTATTATTATTATTATTATTATTATTATTATTATTATTATTATTATTGTGATGATGATGGTGATGATGATGGTGATGATGATGATGATGATGATTCACAGCATTCATATAGGGAAATCAAGGTATCCTGGGGCTTGACCATACTACTCGTGTATACCTCAGTTACCATGGTTACCGCACGTAAGGAGAAGTGGAACTAGAATCATCATCTTCTTTTTTTTTCCTGTGTGTATAGAATGGCGAGACGAGTTGTAGTCGACTCACATGTCAAGCGGACAGCGAACTACCGTGCCGAAATCCCCAGTATATACCCGGTCAATGTTGCAAGGTGTGCACAGGTATGCATCAAAAGATAGTAACGGGAAAGGTTTCTAATAATCCATACATTAAAAATGAGTGTGAAAACTAACTGGAAATGAGAAGGGAATTAAAACGGACAGAAGGAGGCAATATTGGAAGGACGGAAGGGCAGGAGTAAGATTTAGAAATGGAGAAAGAAAGTAATAACGGATATAAACCAACGAAGATTAATGGAGTTAGCAAAGAATTATAATCTGTTGGTGGAAAAAGGAATTGATATTATGCATATTCTGAGTTTAAACAACGATTTGATTCTAGTGATATGAATACCATTTCTGTTTTAATTTGGGGGTTTTAAAGTGTCCAGATGTTCAATGGATTTCTTCGTTAGGGGACAATTTGATATTTTCAGCGCATCTTACTATCACTCGGCTGGGCGTAGATACGCTAGGAATATTCTCATTTACTTTCATGATTGCACAGAACGGCACTGAAATTTGTGTTTGTTTTCCGACAGATCAGACTTCAAGCAGAAAGATTATAAACTTTACATAAATATATATACATTACATACATGAATCTACGTGTGATAATTGTATATAGTCTGCGTATGATTCAAATACTGGCTTTCTGGCTCTGCACTTTGTCACAGAACAATGATGTCGAATACAATAATATGTCTCCGTTGTACAGGTATTATACGCACAAGATGATTATCGATAACTTTGTGTTGTCTTATTTCTTCCTCCACTCGATGTAGATGCATCGGACGAGCCGTCAACACTCGTGCCACCGCTATGTCTTCGGGGCAGAGAGACCACACTCCTCTATAGGTACCAGCCGGAGCTGGTGGAAGGATCGGGTGGCGTCCAAACCTTTATGTACGCCCTGGAAAACCTACCGATGAACGTTGTACAAATTAGAAAATGGGATTTCATTGATGGTAAGTTTAACTGAATGCTTCAAGTGGAAAGCTGTAATAGTGCCCCTCCGCCTCCTAAAAGAAGAAGAAAAAAATAAATGACTAATTGGTAGGAAGGAATTCGGCTTCAGTATGTGAAGTACAGATTGGTATTTCCTATTGCTATCTTTCATTGACAAGAAAGATTTGTACTATGATTTTTCTGGTATCTGTACCCTAATCAAACATTACTGCGATGTATACTGATGTCGGTTGCTCTTCATCTAAGCTGAAGTATGCCCACACAATGTTTTGATTTAATTATCATGCAATGCATGATTGGTCCAAAAATTTTACTTGTGTATCTTGATAATCATAATCCAACAGTTTACAGATGTACGATGTATATTTCAACTGCCCAAGGAAATGAATGATTGTGCTATTCTAAAGAGTTTACAGTTATTGGAATCGAACTCGGACCTCTCTGGCTGCCGACTTCACTTCACTTTAGAAATGTCAAAATGTGACTATCATGATAACATGGTTGGGACTCCCGCGCGGAAAATTGCCGCGAAGAAGAAGAAGAAGAAGAAAAAAAAAAAAAAAAACCCGCAGAAAAGACATGACAAAGTTTAGGACAAGAAAGACTAAATTAACAAAGTTATGTCTAATCAAGTGTGAGAAAAACATGTGGGTTGATCATATTAAAAGCATTCCAATTTCTTTCTTTAACTTGCAGGTGAATTTCAAAACTTTATGGTGGAGGAACTTTCTTCAGACCGATTCCAGAGGGCGCTCGGCCAAAATCGGGAAGGCCGATTTCATCTTATGGGCGCCACGACAATGCGTAAGTATTTTGTGTGTGGATGTTCAGTGCATCCAGACAAGCATGAGGAAGTACACTCGTAACGTTCTCCATGCAGCAAAGTGTTCAACAGTATAACTAGAATTTTCCAAGAGTAATTTGTCTTCAAAGACTTCGTGGGAGAAAGACAAACACGTTGGTGAAAGTCTGAACAGAGAGTGGTGATTCTTTAAAGTTTTTGAGAATTCCATGTGCTCCCTTCTCAAGAATGGGAATGATCAATCAATATCAAGATCAGTATCAAGAAAATGTCTTAGAGTATGAAGCTCTATGAAAGTCTTGTTATTGTAAATGAATACTTACTACAGTCTATTCTCTTTCACTGGGTACGTACCACATCATTCACAGTCCATCTCGTTGGATTTTTCGTTTGAATTCACCCGTGTTCTGCATCTCTTTCTCCCACATCGAAATCACAGGGAGAGTTCACAAGTTGGAAGGCAAAGAAGCCAAGCTACAGAGGCGGTGTTCCCCGCGATGCCTACGAAAGGTCGTAAAGCTGCCGCGCACGCTCGACGTGCGGCCGCTCGAAAGGTCACATGACTGTGACGTCAGAACAAGATGGCAGACGAGACCGAAGAGGGAAACAAGGAGTGTCGTTTGATCTTTTATTTTTTGAATTCATGTCCATATATTTCTTTCTCTTTTTTTGTTTTGCAAATAAAACGAAAGCCTTTTGTAAATTCTATACATAGATCTATCAAATTATTTTGATATTGAAGAATGATATTAGACAGTAATAATTTTAGAGCGTGTTGCTTGAGAGCGACTTTAGTTCCAAGGGATTACTATTAAACTGAGGGTGATGTGCCTGGAAAAAAAAGGCCTAAACGAGAATGAAACCTGAATATTTATGCTGACTGAGTCATGAATATACATAGATATTTGATAGTAAAATATATCAGAGAAGTTCGAGGAAAATGGACAATCTGTTCAGAGGTTATTAATTTGCAAAGTTTCAGGACCGCGCCGTCGCTGGATATAAGACTACAGCAATTCCTGATGCCACAGTTGGACGATATCAAAGAAAGTGAATTAACAATTTTTTTTTAACATAATGAGAGAGCACTTGATTTGCCTCTTTCTGAAAGCATGGGGAATTATTAAACTCTCAAGGTTTGTCAATAAAAAGTGGAAGAAATGTGTACTTTATATAAGAGACGAACATTGGTGAAATTATCCTTTTATTTCCTGATATCATTGTCCAGCTGTAACATCCCGAATTGCTGTAGTCTTATAACCAAGCGACGACGGTGCCGAAACTTCAGAGATTCATAGCCTGTGAGCGGATCGTCCAATTTTCTTTAAACTTCAGTGATGTGCTCTACTATTTTTTTTTTTTTTGCATTCACTCTATCCACAATGTGTTTTATTCTCCTTTAAAGTGAAAAATGGTAAAAATCTAAATCGTAGAGTACTATTAAATAAACATATACATGTATTACAATATAACTATGGTATATGACTACACTTTCATCTGAAGACTTAAAGTTTTCTTGTCTGTTCATGCCTTGGGTGATATATTTGACTTGATATCCCGGAGACGACGTTGTTGTATACAAAGATATGTGTGCTCTGGTAACATGCACCTAAATATTTGTCAGTCGAGACGATCGTCACGCTTGCAAATTATTCATACCTAAAAATTCAGAGTAGTGTTATAATAAGGAAGTTGAAGATGAGGCGGCAAAAATTAGTGCCAAATTAGCGCCAAATCCTGCAACTCAAAGTAACACTGTCTTCATCTTTTTGTTTAAATGCCATAGATCATTGTTGCATCAAATTGCAAATATTAAAGCAGAAATCACTCTGTAAAAGACGACATTGCGTGGAATGGGGGGGGGGGGGGAAGTAGAAAAGTATGCTCTGAATTTGCATCGTTTTCAGTTCTGGATGTAAGCTCTCACTCTCTTGTATAGAACTAAGCACCAAAATTAGTTCGGATTGAGAAGGTGTACACTGTCATAATATGTTATGCATTATCACAATTTCTTCGAATTGATGATGAATATATTATTGTTGATTTTATATGTAAAATTTGCATTTTGTGATGCAAAATCGCAGAGACTGCTGAACACATTAGATGCATTCAGAGAATCTGATCAGCATGCGAGTTTATTTATTTGTCATCAGGCTTTATTACACATGTATTGGGAATACATTATGCCACGGAGGACCCTGTATTGTATAATTTGATCATGCCAAAGATATTTTGTATAGTGTAATGCAAGTGTATACGTGATTTGATATTTTGTGTAGTTTTTTTTTCCAATCATTGGGTAAAGGAGAATTGTTTGAATTGAAGTTATATAAAGGCTGCGTAACAAGAGAGTAAACCATGAGTCGGAAGAAAGGCTTTTTGAGGGGCCTGAAATTGTCGGGGACAATATTAAAAAGTCGCTGGTAATCTACAACTCATTGATGCTGCTACACTTAGGTGGTGTACTAACCTCGTAAATATTGACTTCCGTTTTTATCATTATTATTATTATTATTATGATTATTTTTATTATTGCTTTTATTATTATTGTTATTATCAATATTACTAAAATTTCTATTCTTATCATCATTATTATTTTTGTTATTCTTAATGGAAACGGTTTGCATGTGTTATCGTATTCCATGACTCTGACATGGCCTACAAAAAAGCTTACTCTATACAATCGCCACGGAAGCAATTTGCGTATGCCTGGTGTTGATTATGGCTTAACCGTGTTTTTTCAGCCAGTCTTCCTTAAAAAAAAAAAAAAAAAATCATACCCATTCTCGGCTCAATCATCCTTGTCATGGGCGGGGGGGGGGGGGGGAGGGGGAGTCGTAACGTCGGCGTGTAATGCCTCGGATAACTTGTGTGGTAACCAAGAAAAATTGAATATCGTGCGATATATTATAGTAATACTGCCATGACAATTGCACAAATTATGTATGAAGTAAAAGATTTCGATCTGCATTATAGGAATACTCATCTCTTGAGTGTACACTGAGTTTATTTATGAATGATGTGACGGAGCAAATGTAAAGAAATAATCAAATGAAATCATTAACGATTACCTTACATGCTTATTTTCATGGAACGTAAGAAAATATATCGTTAGAACATATATTTTTGTTTTATATATACTGATTTCTGGAAATGAAATAAGTGCACTGCCGGATATAACGAATAGCCTTACAGCTATGAAACTGACGGGCAACTTACAAATGCCATCGGTACTTTTATGATTGTAACCGAAAAAACCCCCATAGGGTAATTGAGTATAGTTGTACTAATGATGTAATTATTATTTGGAGAAAGACAAAATAAGAAATGGCTGAGGATATGATGGTTGTTATGGTAATAATGATTATAGTTACCAAAAAGAAAATCTCCTTTGTTATGTATGTCATCATCACAGTGATATGCAATACTATACGTATTTCTATTTTCACGTCATCAAAGATGTCTTCAATTTACGAACAAAAGAAAAAAAGAGCTGGGAGGAAAGGAAAAGAAAATTATGAATAAGAAAAGGAAACTGTTGCAGATTCGCGCTCTTTGAATGTTGCAAAGTAATGCGTCTCCATTCTGAAGGTGAGCGTTGATGGCGCTATTGCAGCGAGTTTGAGAGCGATTATTGACTTCAAGCGAAGAGTGAGATTTTACGTTGATTATTTTGCGCTTTTTATGATTATTATGCTGTAAATATCTCGGCTTTCTTGGATAGGCCCGTAATTTATCCAAATCATTTTTATAATCCTGCCAACTTTTGATCTTGATAAACTGCCATATAGAAAAGGTATATTTATATTCAATATTTGCGGCATGATAACCGACTGGAATTAGTAAAACTAGTTTCAGATGGCTCAGTCTGCATCAGGTTTGTATAAAGGACGTTGTTGTTGCTGTTGTTTTTGTTCCCATCATTATGTAAAGTGTACAGTGTACATATTGCTGAATCAAATAATCACGTGGCTAAATTCATTGTTATGATAATTTTATGTGTCATTAAACCATTGCACAAACAATTTATTCGTATACATTTTGTCATGTGTTTGAAAGAATTTTGTGAAGTGATACGGTTTCCGTATCATTCTGAAGATCTGAGAAATAATGTGAGACAATATCGTTATCTGATAATTATCCGATGCATGATAATCAATGTATGCGTACACAGGAAGGACAATTGACCATTATCAGTACAGGTCTTCTTTGTCTACTTATGAACTTCAATTCCAAAGAAGGGGATGGCTAGTAACCGATCAATGGGAATCAGTGGGAATGCTGGGGATGATTGTTCCAGTTCTTGTGGGATTCATTTAAGAGTACATTATATATGTATTGTTGTGTGAAAATTATTTGCTTCAGAATGGTCTCATATTCAAGTAATGTGCAGTTTAATGTTTCCAGGCTAGCATGCCTGTACAGTGACGGGGCCTTAAACTGCACATTACTTGAATATGAGACCGTTCTGAAGCAAATAATTTTCACACGACAATAGGTATATAATGTACTCTTAAATGAATCCCACAAGAATTGGAACAATCATCCCCCAGCATTCCCACTGATTCCCACTGATCAGTTACTAGCCATCCCCTTTAACCTCTTTTAAAACAATCACTTTTAAAAATTCAGTGGCTTCGTTGATTATTTTTCAGTCTTTCAATGGCACTTCACACGATATCATTATAGTCCTTTGTGTACACTAGAGCATAAAAGTCATTAGTAGTGTCATTGGTGAAAGCACTGGAGCTACTTACTGCACCGAATCACAAATGTAACGTGATTCGGTTAAACAAGCAAACGAACAAACAGGAAATGTGTTAGGCAACACTGAGAGAGGAAGAGAGATGGAGAAAAACTATATGATAAGAGAGAAGCTAAGGGGAGGGTAAATGGAAGACTTTGGTTTTTAGCATCGCTAAGTTAATAGACAGGCCTTTATATATGTATATATATATATATATATATACATGCATATACAATTGCTTATATTCAAAGAGATATATATATATAATATATACTTGTATATATATATATATATATATATATATATATATATATATATATATATATATATATATACAATTGCTTATACTCAAAGAGAAAACGCACGAGAATAAAAACAAACAAACATGCAGTGATAAGGTGCACAAAACGAAGAAGAAGAAGGGAGGAAAGGAAAGTAACATCAAAAAGAGAGAAGGAGATGGGGGAACATAGGGTGGCCTTATTACAGTACGCGCACTCAGTACATAACCCCAACAGTTCGGTTTTGTTTATCTAGTCGCCATTGAGTCATTCTGGTATCATAGCAGAGTTGTTATGCTAGTTCCTATATAGTTCTTGCACGACAGAATAGTCCAAAGTTCATAGAACAACTGGTCTGTTTCTAAACGTTTCGTATGCAAGTCAGACAAATCCCTGCAAATATAGCGTTTTAAAGCTCTCGAGCTTCCCGTGAGTTTTGCATACATACCAAATCGTCAATACTCCCGTTTCAGTAATTGTTGGTATCGCTCTAGAGTCAGATCTAGATTATGATTATTATCATTATACCCGTAATGGGTCAAGAGGGGATAATATTGACTGGCTCCGCGAAGTATAAACAGGTGTGAATTTTGTTTTTCTGCTGTATTGCCTTGAGAAACTGAGACGCATTTGAAGCTTGGATACAGTATAACAACTCACGTGTGAATTCCATCTGTATGAAACATCTAATTGACAGCTATTAGACATAATGAAGACCAGGAGTGTTCTTCATATATTCCTTGTACTTGGTATCGGATTTGCCTACGTGCTCTACAAACCTGTACCGGACGGATTTCCCGAGCCATGGAAGTACCGCGCCACGGTCACCGCTACGCAGACGATATCACTAATCGTAAGTCTCGAGTATACTATGGATGTCTCTCTCATATTTCTCATAATCATGACTCTTAAAGATCTTGCAATGACTCTCCATGACAACAAAGATAAGGGTATGAACGATTGTCGGTACATTAGAATGGGTCTAGGGCAATTAACTCCTGGCAATATTACCCCAGACCCTTCCCCTGGTCCTATAATCGTAATCCTAATACCGAACCTAATCCTCACCCTAGCCCAAACTCCTAACCCAAAACCTAACCCTAATCCTAATCTTTACTCTAACCTTACCACTAACCAGCATTTAGTCGGGGGTAATTACACTGATACAATATTAGAATACTCGCTTGAATTTAGCTTTCGTTTGGCCCTTGGAAAATAGATATCTTACGTTCTTTGCCCAAATGTTCATGTTTTCTGTAGTTATTTGTTCATATTATAAGAGAGTTTTTAACGTCTTGTTTTTAGCGTTTGTTTCTTGTTATATTTTGTTGTTGTTGTTTAGAACACGATGAGGATGTGCATCCGGGATCTGCGGTGCCCGAACGCGTTTGAAGAGGCGCGCGAATTCTTTCGCATCATGTCGACTTTGGTTCCGCAACCACCGTCTGAGGTTCCTGGCTCAAACATCAGGTCCCGATTGGACACCTTTGGTGGGGTCAGGGTTAGAGTGTACGAACCAAAAGTCAGAGGTCGCGAGGAGCCACTGCCGGCCTTCATCTTCTTCCATGGAGGCGGGTTGGCGATGGGAAGCATAGGTGATAATTTACCTGTTTTACTTCCATCAACCTATTAGACTATTGACATGATTGATCAGAAAAAAGCCCATGAAATTAGGCGTCATATTCCATCGCTGCTTGAAAAAAAAAGTTAGCGTGCGTTGATAGAAAGTAGAAAGAATCATGAAACATCATGAAACAGTGCTTATGGCATTGTGTTCTTGTGAAGCCTTATGGAATGACAAAAAAAAAAAATTGACTAAGAAATTAGCCATCGCACACCGCAGAAGATGAAAACGGAAAATCAGTTAAATTAATAATCGTTGTCTAACTTAAAGGTGATTTCCTGTCCACCATGAACCGAATTCTTTCTGCATAATGAGTGACAGATGGCCTTGAAAAGGACCAACGACTGGTTTTCTGGAAGAGGTGGTCCTAAGAAGGACCATATAGGGCTACTTCTCACTCCAGAAAGAAAAACAGGTGCATAAGAACGTCATAGTTTTATCACAGAAAAGACGATGTTCACTGATATAGGATAACCTTAAAGCTATAGAGTTATGACATCGATTACATATGGTTGAAAAAAAAGAAGAAATCTTACCGATTGATGTGTAAATTCCAATGAGATGACTGGTACTGGCAGGTTTCTTCACCTCATCAATCGGATTATCAAATCGGCCACTTCGCATTGTTTCGTATGATCATTATCACTACACGAGGAACAGTGTAGTGCGAAAGTAAAAGACTCGATTATTTTATCCGTTGTTTCTTTTTTTGCAAACCATTTGGATTTTCAGAGTTTTATGACCCAGCAGTTCGAATGATATCCGAGAGACTTGGAATATTGGGAGTTGCCGTCGGGTGAGATTACTCTTCTGTACCCGATTATGATCTTATTACTCTTTTGAAAATCACAATTAATGATTTTTATCTACATGCCTTGTGCTATTGTAGCCCATTTCTAATTCCATCTGCACATCGGTGGAAACGTGGTCAGTTCACTCCTGTTTCAGGCATTTGACTCTTCTATACACATTTTGAACTGTCATTTTAAAATATATGGGCATTCCTGAATTTATAAGTTGAATTCCCTCTCAAATTTGAAGCTTATGTCCTAATCATCCTCAAATTTTATATCTCTTTCTATCTGCGAACGCATATCTTTTATCTATTTATCTGTATGTTTATATAGATATAACTAAAACAGCGAAAGGTTTCTGCTCGGTGTCTAAAAAGACATTGTTTCACAACAAAAGAATTTCAAGGAAACTCCATGAAAGACGTTGCCAATAGGGCTTTGTGAAGTTTATCATTAACTTGACAAAGTCCTATGAGCTAAAATTCTTTAAGACTGTTGTGAACCTGTATGTATTATTACATATAATGTTATATACAAACATATATATATATATATATATATATATACACTCAAACACACACATATATGTATACATATGTATATATGTATACATATTTTCATTATTATTATTATTATTATTATTATTATTATTATTATTATTATATCTATTACTATTATCATTATCATTATCGCGAATATCACTGTCCTTTCTACAGATACAGACTTGCTCCAGCTCACACGTTTCCCGCCGCGCATGACGACGCCATCACCGCTACCAAATGGTTGCTTACCCATGCCAAGGAGCTGGATGTTGATCCGAGGAGAGTTGCAGTGGTCGGCGACAGCGCTGGTGGTCATCTCGCCGCCGTCGTCTCGGCCGCCATCGCCGATGACGTCTCCTTACCCGATATCAAGCTCCAGGTCCTTCTCTACCCATGGCTGCAGAGTCTCGATCTCAACACGCCCTCTATACAGAAAATGAAGTGTAATACCTTCCACGGTCCCATGCCGGTTCTAGAACTCGCTCCGTACTTCACCATCGCTTACACATTTGGCTACACAGATGACGATAATGATATTGGGCGGCAGATTTACGCCAACAATCATACGTCAGCAGAATTTAAAAAATCTACAGTCTACCAGAAATATTTCAATCACGACCTCGTTCCAGCCGACATGAAGAACGATTGCTACGAGCGGCCGCTCTCGTTCGATTTCGGAAACGACGACCTTTGGAGGAGCTTGAAAAGTATCTGGATGTCGGAGAAATTTTCGCCGCTTTTGCGAGACGACATGTCCTCGCTGCCTCGCACTTTTGTCGCCACGTTTGGCTACGATTATTTACGCGATGACGGGATATTCTACGTGGAAAGGCTGAAGACTGCTGGAGTGCCGGTCAGATGGGAAAATTATGAAATCGGTTACCATGCCATTCAGTGGTTTGGTGACGTCACATTCGAAATAGGGCGACAAATGGCGGATGACTTTGTCAACTACATTAGAGAATACCTATAGTCAGAGTAGGCTCTAAATGTCAGTTTTGAAAATACCACTGAGGCTTTGATCTAAGGAACTGCGTTGAAAAATAAATGAAAATGGTATCAATTTGGTGAATTACGTAGTGCAATATACATCACCAGGCTTGCCATACATTGTAATTTGTATATCACAAAATATAAAGGTTATCATGAAAAAAAAAAATGAGCAAAGAAAATGGCATTCCATTGGGAAGACAGACCTCCGGATTGCTAGGCCGCTGCTCTTACTCAGAGAGCTATAATATGGAAAGCCCCAATAGCGTGGAGTTTATTCCAGGAAACTCCTTAAATCCCAGTACCTGTGTGGAATAGAAACCCGACATAAACCAACAGGATAGAAATAGACTTGGAGATAGATGCAAGGGATCACCGTAGTAATACAGCTCTTTGAATATTGATATCCTGGCCGCGCAGTTTCCCTTTGTTGGCAATACTCTCACATAACCCATAAATTGTTGCTGTTATTGAACTTAAACTGAAAGCATTATTTTTTTTTTAATCCGACACACAGCGGAGTATATACTTTCGATAGATAGGTCATTACACACCCATCGCTATTAGTAACACACTATTGGTTCAGAATTCAGTACAGTGACTGGTTTCAATGTGTCGTTTCCTCACAATACGAATGGAAGTTCTTCAACCACTAACGACAGAAATAGGAGCAACAAAACGTGATAAGCCCTATAGAGATACAACAGAGATATTCTTTCTGTTGCATCTCTCCGTAAATTACTGCACCTTGAGAAACTGAAACAGACATGACAAAAAAAAAGAATGTCAATTTCAGTTTCTCAAGATGCAGTGAGTCACGGAGAATGACATCTACGGCTACCAAAAGGTGGACATCGTATTCAGTTAAAAACAATAAGACAACGCTTAACAACACAGAGTGCAAACAGTAAAATAACAAATCAATTACACTCCCTCGCTAAATTGTGTGGGTTAGCTAGTCGTGCTTGACAACGAGAGACTACAATATTCGTGATTCAAATGAGTGTATACAAGTGGCATTTGGCAGGGTTGTGAAGGGAGCTTGGAATGACTATGAAATGAACGGTTCGTTTTGTTCTTGTTTTATGATAAACTGTAATGTATTGATTTGTACAAGGAAGAAGAGTCTCCACACTTGTGGATATGTTGATGACTTTGCTTACCTATGATAGTCCTAAAAGGTAGTAATCAACGAAACATAGGAGATATAAATGTACCATGTAAAGTTCCATATAGTTAAACTGTGTAGTCCAAGATGGGCAAAATTAAAACAGAAAAAGATAAAAGTTGTTTCTTGTGGCATTTTGAGGAACTCGGGATGTGGTTCAAATACATAAACCAGCTTTCCCTGCTCCTTCTCATACAAATTCTGCATATTCGTGACAAATTTTAACGAGTAGTATAATTGAAACGCCGTGGTTAAATAAAACCATAACAAAGATACATTCTATGTTCATGTAAGGCCATCCAGTAGGCATTCGGATGACGTATACCTCTCTCATGTAATTTGACGTTTGTACTTTCATAGTTTAATGTTTTAGTAAAAAGGCATACGAAAATATTCAACCGTTAACTTCTGCTGTATTCTTCATGCAAACTGAGGGCAAGGCATAAGTCTCAACGGGGTACAGTATACATAAAAATTGTCACTTCCCTGCAAGCAGTATAAGAATGCTCGAACTCAAGAACACAAAGGCATTCAGGCACGATGGTTACACTTCCTTTTGAAATCACTTTGGTTATTTTTTTTTGTAAAAATCATTGTCCATGACATTTTTCACATCTTCTAAATTAAACAACCGTATCATTACGCAAATAAAAGACGACTTGTTTTTGACATTCACGTGTCCATGCATTCGTATAGGATGTCTCAATGTAGCTATACATACTCAGAAAGACACGCTGCATTTCTGATAAGAGAGCAGTATCTCTGTCGACTGTTAAAAGGATTTGATCTGTTACTGGTTCAAGCATAACAAAGATACATTCTATGTTCATGTAAGGCCATCCAGTAGGCATTCGGATGACGTATACCTCTCTCATGTAATTTGACGTTTGTACTTTCATAGTTTAATGTTTTAGTAAAAAGGCATACGAAAATATTCAACCGTTAACTTCTGCTGTATTCTTCATGCAAACTTAGGGCAAGGCATAAGTCTCAACGGGGTACAGTATACATAAAAATTGTCACTTCCCTACAAGCAGTATAAGAATGCTCGAACTCAAGAACACAAAGGCATTCAGGCACGATGGTTACACTTCCTTTTGAAATCACTTTGGTTATTTTTTTTTGTAAAAATCATTGTCCATGACATTTCATATCTTCTAAATTAAACAACCGTATCATTACGCAAATAAAAGACGACTTGTTTTTGACATTCACGTGTCCATGCATTCGTATAGGATGTCTCAATGTAGCTATACATACTCAGAAAGACACGCTGCATTTCTGATAAGAGAGCAGTATCTCTGTCGACTGTTAAAAGGATTTGATCTGTTACTGGTTCAAGGATTGTATTCAATTTCCCAAAGAAGTCATAACATATCTGCAACTCATCCACTACCGGGAACATTATTCATTTCAGATCCGTACACCGACAGTGAGAGAACCAATTGCTGTAGCTGATACTCCGGCTACAGTTCGTTACCATTCTCGGATTAACGAACCTGCGGAATAGCGAAAACTTATGCCATTGTTCTGACTAACAACCATCTAAATAACATTTTTTTTTTTTCGTTTTCGGATAATCAATCCTTCGGAAGAGCGAACCTTATTTCATTCTTGGATCAAGATACAAGCCATCGGAATAACGGACCTTCGGAATAACACTATACACGAACACTCGGATTTATGAACTCAATATCATTTTCCGGATTATGGAACATCTATAGTTATGGGGTATTTGTGTTCGCAACAAGGAACCTCGGGAATAACGAACCTTATTTCATTTTTGGAGTAACAAACCTTTAGAATAACGAAGATTACCCGATTCTTATGAAGCGCACTTCATAATCATGAACAACACGGAGGCTTTTTTGTTTTTGTTTTTGTTTTTTTGTCAGCCCTTGGCCGGGGTAGGGATGGACGTAATAACTGTCTCCCAACACATGCAGTAACACAACTACATACTACTACTTCGTTAGAAGTTCAACCCCTTCCGCCGCACAATACATAAAAAACCACAAAAAAAGAAAAAGAAAAAAACCCAGAGAATTTCATTTTTCACGGGCTCTGTTTTTTTTTTAAGGGGGGGGGGGTATATTTTGTTTTTGTCTGTGTATATTGGTCTTTGCACATTCTGTGCTTGTGATCAGCGCTATACTTAAACGCTGAATCAACCGACAATAGAAACATACCGAATTAATGCTGGCTACAGGCAATTAGAGTGAATTTGTTTGGCTCTTATAGGAATCATCCCTGTGATACGATGGCATTTCAGTGCGATTCCACTGTTGTATAGCAGTTTGGATCCCTGACATAAACCGCGCATTGTTAATCAGGACAGTTCACTTTCACAGCCACTTAACGTCGCCTCTATCGCTCTAAAACAAAAGGAAAATGAGAATAGGTTTGTTTCTACTACTGGTGCTGGGAGTCGTGGGCAGTTATGGGTTGAACCAGCCGGACGCAGCGGGTTCCCCAGAAGCCTGGAAGTCTCGTATCGCTGCAGTGCTTTTTCAAGGCCTGTGCCTATTTCTGGGCTTTGGAATCATGTGCATCTATGTACTCTACCAGCCCGTCCCAGCCGGTTTTTCAGAACCCTGGAAATATCGTATGCTTTCCTTGCTTTTCCGGTGGTTTAGACGAAAGGTAGGTCGTAATGCCCCAGTCACATATAAACACGGATCCTCAAGGATCTACATGATGATCCGGGGAGTTCCGGGATAGTTTCGACCTCGATGGAGCGTCGACGAGCGTTGATATGACCGTACACACGGTATCAACACGGCAGCCATACGGACCATCCCGGATTGCTCTGCCAACACGGCAGTCCCCGGATGACGCCTGATGTTTTTGACCTCCAAAAGTTGCCGTGTTGGCCTCCGGGCGTCAACACGGATCTCTCCCCGGATCATCCCGGATCAGATCCGGGGTGGTCCGGGATGTCTATGTGACTGGGGCTATGCACATAGACATCTCGGATCATCCCGGACCATCCCGGATCTGATCCGGGGAGAGATCCGTGTCGACGCCTTGGACATCCGTGTATGTCCGGGAACATCCTGGGACATCCGGGAGGTCAACATGGCAACTTTTGGATGTCAAAAACATCCGGCGTCATCCGGGGATTGCCGTGTTGGCAGAGCAATCCAGGGTGGTCCGTGTGGCTGCCGTGTAAATGCCGGGAAGGTCCGTGTTGATGCCTGGAACAACCTCGTAAGTGCCGGGAGTATCCTTGGCAGTCCATCACTTTTTTTTTTTCACATCAAGATCACACGGACCCACTCGACTTCCCTATAAATTGGGGGAGATTTCAACATCATCTCACTTCTCTCTACTGCCACAGGCGCTGCATCATCATGGATGACGAGACGAGATTGGAGCTGCTAAGCTGCCAACTTGAATTGCAAAATAATCATTAATTGAGACTTGCCAAGAGAACATGCAGTTCTAAGAGGAATTCAAAGTTTTATGAAGATCGGTTTTGAAATGGTCGAGATATCTAAAATAAAGTAAAAGAAAGAGGTCCTAACAAAATATGATTGCCCATCTACTTTTATTTGGACATCTTTCTTTTACTTTATCTGGGACATCTCAGCCATTTCTAAACCGAATTTTATTAAATAACTTTTAATTCCTCTCAGCAGTTGCTCAGAATATGCTCTTGGAAATATGTCGCATAAGTGGATTTCGATTATCTTACAAAAAGTTAAAACCTGAATCCTCATCTAAACCAGAACTGTACTATCCCTTAAAATTATGGCATTTACAAAAAGTGCAGTCAGATAGACGTTCCAAATCCATTATATTTCTGCTTTGTCGTGTGTTTTCTTTGTGTGTGTTTGTGTGTTTTATAATCACAATAACTTTTTGTCTTTAAAAATCAACTTACCGGGATTTTAAGGGCTAAAGTCTGGTACTCGCCTTATGTTGTCAACTTCACAGCAAACGAGACTACATGAACGGTTTACCTTTGTTCATTATTATTTTGCATCTTATCTCCATAAAGGTTGAAAAAAATATAGGTTTTTGAATCGCATGTTTCAGTGATCGGGGTTTGATGTAAATCGGTAGTTAAATGTGCCAATGAACGTAAATGCTCTGTCAGGTACGTTACCATCATTAAGTTGAGGCCTAATTTATTACAGACAGGTACAAAGGAAAATTGAATTCATGTGTATTATTTGCATAGAAATCTTTTCTAATTTCATTTTTTCTGTCTTCAGTGTTATTACAAAAATTCTGAACTATATATATATAAAAATATTGTGGATTTATGTTTGTTTGATTCTCGTATTTCATGTAAATCTCAAAGTCTTATTGACATGTTTGAAGAGTTATCTAATCTTCCATCTATGACGAGATCATTCTTTACGATTAGAAGTGCGGTGTTTTAACTAAAATAGTCACATTGTGATGTTCTTACAAGTTAAAATGAATGTATTGGCATGATTTGCGTTGGGTCTGAAACGTACACGCTAACGGAACTTCTAATGCGTCAGATACATTACCACACTGGTCTTCTTCTGTTCCGATATGTATTTAATCTGGCAGAGATGTTACCTGGCATTTTCTATTTATGAGAAGTGTAATATTTACTCATAATGTTTTATACATAAACAACGAGATTATTGATATAATTCAAATGCAGGTAAAAGTTAAATTAAGGTAACATATTTTAAGCCGATATAGATTATACTATGTTCTCGATTTCTATTTAGCCTTCACTTTGTAAATCACGATCCTCTTTATTACAGATTAGATCAAGGCTGACTTAAAAATGTTTCCATGATGTTTGTTTATGTTCAAGTTTGTAGATTCACATAAGCATTGCCACTTCAAATAAAAAAATAAGCAGACAATCAATAATTTTCTAAGATGCTACCTCTGATAACGTATCTGGCATGTGGTTTTAACATGACCGAGTGAAAAAAAGGACCCTGCGTTTGGAAATGCTTCTAAAAGCACAATGAACTTTCAAAAATCACCCATAGATTGTTATGTATTCCTGCGGGAATAGATTGTCCGAATTGGTTAAAATATGAATGAAATCTGTGATGTTGAATTTTTGTCACATGTACAACTGTAATTACACACTTTTTCGGAGAATGGCCCATACGATCCCTTTAAAGATGCAACATAATTACATATCAGTTTAATGTGTGAATTTTTTAATGATTTACTCAAAAAGCAAAAGCGATGGTGACGTGACGAGAACGAGAAGACTGATGAAAATTCAAAATTTGCTCACCTTTTCGTCTGCAGCTGTGGCACGTGTGTAGCTGCCGTGTTGGTCCGTGTAGACACCGTGCTCTGCCTGCATGGACCGTGTAGATGCCGGCTTTGTCTGGCATGGTCCGTGTTCGCGCCGTGTAGATGCCGTGTAGATGCCGTGTTAGTCCGGCCTCATCCATGTAGCTGCCGTGTTGATGCCGTGTGTACAGTCGTAAATGCTCGTCGACGCTCCATTCGGGGAAAATCTATCCCAGATCTCCCCGGATCTCCCCGGATCATCGCACACATGATCCGGGGATTGCCGTCTAGATCCTTGAGCATCCGTGTTTATAATATATGTGGCTTGGGCTCAATGTTCCAGTCACATAGACATCCCGGGTCACCAAGGACCACCGCGGATCTGATCCGGGGTGATCCGGAGAGAGATCCGTGTTGACGCCTTGGACATTATTGGACATCCGTGTATGTCCGCGTAGATCCGGGGACATCCGGAAGGCTAACACGGCAACTTTTGGAGGTCTAACACATCCGGCGTCGTCCGGGGATTGCCGTGTTGGCAGAGCAATCCGGGATTATCCGTGTGGGTGCCGTGTAGCTGCCGTGTTGATAAATAAATCTAATTGAACTTGAACTTGAACCGTACAGAGGGGGCGCCTACGAAATTAAGGGGGGCATACGCGCCCACCCCATTTTTCTTTTTATCTATTTAATTATGACAAAAAAAAAAAATAAAGGGGGGGGGGTTGGACGTGCCCTTTGCGCGCCAATATGGATCCGCCACTGATCACGTAATGCTTCTGTACCTGTTTTTCTGACATCACTTTTGCCTGTCGTTTGACGTATAGAAATAATGAAAGCTACATAAACAAATTATAATTATATAATTCGGGATTAAAGTGTATATTATAATCTTATATCTTAATAGACAACATGGCGTTAAAGAGCACATGTATCATATCAATCATCCACCTTAAACTTTAATGTTAATTCTTCATGTCGTAGACTTCTATAAAACTGTTCCTGAGACATCACCAGCGTCCTTCGGAGCTTCAAATCATGAAAGAGATGATGAAATCGATGCTCAACAACACGCCGGAGCCACCGGAAGAGGTTCCTGGGTCAAACATTAGGTCTCGTCTAACGTCATTCGGAGGCGTGAAAGTCAGAGTGTATGAGCCGAAGAATAGGGACCCGGAAGCAGCTCTGCCAGCTTTGGTTTATCTCCATGGGGGCGGCCTCGCGATAGGACACATAGGTACGGGACCGTACAATCCTTAATATAAACTCTCTGCCAATTATTAATGATTATGGTATATTTGTTATGTTCTTTGTTTACGGAAAAAATATAGAAAGATACCAATTTCATAGTCAGCAGCAATTGTTAACTCACATGGTCATCATCTGCATCATTTTCTGGAAACTCCTATTTATGCATATTTTTTCGTTCACTCTACAGATACGTGCGATGGAGACCTGCGCATGCTCAGTGAACGTCTGGGAGTAGCCGCAGTGGCTGTGTCGTGAGTTTCTTACGAGTTTGTTATTTTGCCTAGTGTGTCAATTCATCATGGCTCATTCATAAACACATATTTCATGCATAAAATAATGTCTGCGGGTTCCACAAAGACAGTCACACACGCACACACATGCATACATAATGTACTCATAGGTTATCATATAAGTCACGTAAGTGAATATATGTACTATACCAAACTTCAAGATCAACGATCTAGGTCACTGTGGAAGCTTTTCAGAGCTATGATTTGTTTCCTGTACTATATGGTTTAAACATTGTACACATGGAGCAGAAAAAAACAAAAGCAGACCTGTGCTCTCCGTTGAATGGACTACTGATGTTTGATTGTGAAAGAATAACTCGTTGCCGATGTTGCAACTTTCGAAGAGCAACCCGGTTGGACGAAACTTGTTACGCACGTGTCCTATGCCAAGTCCCGAGGAGTCCGTGAGCGCCTGGTAGTCCGTTGAGCGCCATGTGCTCGCGCTGCGCTCGCTTCGCTAGCCCGTTATAGCCATCATACAGTGAGAGGGTCTTGACAAAAGGATAAGATCTAGTAAGCTAGAAAGGCACTTCGATCTGTACACTGCGAGTGTGAAGCCAGCAAATTTCAGGAGCTATCTGAAGTCATTATCACAAATACATACTTCTGTCCTAACAATCCTATCCATGCTTAATAAAACACAAAATCATATAATTGTAATGTCACATATAGCTTTCTCGCATCAGAAAGTGCGTTCCATTCATTTCGTTCTAATCAATCATCTTTCTGATCCCCACTGCAGATATCGGCTAGCACCAGAGCACCCCTACCCAGCAGCCTTTGACGACGCGTTCGCAGCGACTAGATGGCTGCTCACACACCCTAAAGAGATTGGAATCGATCCACAAAGAGTAGTGGTGTCGGGAGACAGTGCTCGTGGACTTCTCACGGCGGCAGTCTCTGGAGCGATTGCAGACGATCCGTCTGTTCCAGACATCAAGCTCCAGGTCCTGTTCTTCCCATGGCTGCAGAGCCTGGACCTGAACACGCCATCGTACCAGAAAATGAGGTCCGAGAGCTATGGAAGGATTTTCCGTTTGGTAGAGTTGATGCCAGTTTTCATCAGCGCTGCTGTGCTTGGTAGTGCAAATCAATCTGTCATACAGCAGATCTCAAGCAACAACCACACTTCTGCAGACTTCAAGCGCTCAGCACCTTATCGAGACTACATCAGCCATTCCCTTATCCCAAAAGACATGATACGGGAGAGCTACAAGCCTCCCGAATCTGACGACTATGGCAACGAGGAACTTTGGGATAGTATGAAGACCGCGCTGACGTCTTGGAAACTTGTGCCCCTCATGCGCGATGACTTGTCGAAATTGCCCAGGGCTTTTGTCGCAACATGTGGCTATGACGTATTACGAGATGATGGGATTATGTATGTAAAGAGACTGGAAAAGGCTGGGGTTCCCGTAGAGTGGGTAAATTATGAGACTGCTTTTCACGGTATTCCACGGTTTGGACCACTATCGTTCGAAATAGGGCGAAAGATGTACGATGATTCCATTGCATTTATCGAGAAATATCTGTGAGACATAGCCACGTACGTTGACAAATGCTCTATGACCCAAATGGTAGAGTATAAACTGCATAATGATGAATGTTCGGGATTCGTTGTAGTTAACATAACATTTGCAACTGGCAATTCTTTTGATATATGTAATTCATAATATGTGTTCCTAATTGAGCAAGACACTTCGACTCAATTTGGAAACAATGTGGCCTTTTTCAACGTAGCATTTACCAGGTTAATATATGTATCAGTAGATGCAGTTCTCTATGTGAGTTAAATGTGACCCTGCACCACAAAACCAACAAAAAGCCGCCAGACATGAATTTTTAGTTAACGACAAATTCTGAAAGAGCATACTCTAAGCTTTAAAAGGATATATAACTATATTGACATGGACTCTCCTAACCCGTTTACATATCGAAAAGAAAACATACCGTATCAAAGTATTATAGAAAAACGAGGCTTTTAGGTATACAGGGTTTATTCAAGCGCTTAATCTTACCACGCCGTGCTAGCTGTGCAATGAATGGATTAAAAGGCAGGATGTGAAACCGTGCAGCATAGGCAATGAAGGAATCTTATCAGATTAAGCTGAAATTGATTATATAGACACATTCTATTCATGACTGCTACCAACTTTCAAAGCAGTACCGTCATCTCTTCAAAAGTTATCAGAGTTGAAAGTGCAGTGTGTAAAGAGTTTTCAAGAAATGAAAAGGGGACTCTATAAGACACATCTAATCACACTATTCTACACAAAAAAAGAGTGTTGTAGAAAACCTGGTAAAACTTAATTTCTCATTCGTTTTATGATACAAAACCGTTTACCATGATGCAGATGCAGTTTTGCTCTTTGAGAAAATATGAAAAACTCAAGATTGACTAAGTTGACCCATTTCACCTATTTTGAGTTCTTACACAACATCAGTGTTTGCGACTTTTTGTTGGTTTTGTGATGCACGGTCACAAATTATCTTACATCGTACATTAATTAGATGAAAATCTAATAGATGCAGCTTGTGACACTTGTGTCACTAACGTCTATTCTGACTGTTTGCAATGCAATTATTGCTATCGATGTTCAATAATGTTGTAATTGCGCTCTATTAATTTTATTTCATTTATTAATTCCATTTAAATTCAACTAGACTTGATCGTGAATCAAAGTTTCCCGCAGCAGCGTTTGTATTTGGTGCGAACACAGTGTGGCTGTGTGCTTGTGTGTTTTATTTGAAGCTAGCCATTTGCGAAGGCAGCTCGCAATGGACTCGCATACAGCGAGCAGTGGACTCACACACACACACAGCTCGCTACGCCCTCGGCTCGCCGGTCGCGCGCTGTGTGTGCGAGTCCATTGCTTTCTGTGTGCGTGTGCTGAAATTACAGCGAGCCGCCTTTGCAAAAGGCTAAATTGAAGTATAAACAAGGCACATACTATGTCCAGACACTTGAATTCAATTTTCAAATCACTAAAAATGTCACTCAATATGTCTGATGCCAACTTACCTTTAAGTCAAACAATATTGATACAAACTGTTAGATAATCGAATATGTATATAGTGTGCGTCGGATTTTGAACAACGAAAATGGCCATTCAAGAGCTGAACGCGAAAACATCAAAAAAGATAATTATAGAGACTAGTCGAAGTCCTGCTTCATTTTGATGCAATACACGCACTTATTTTAATGAATGTGTTGGCCATGAAGAAGACAAAGAAGCTGTATACATGCTTAGCAAGATGGAAGGGGGACTTTTATGCATAGTCATGATAGTAATGTATACTTCTATGGGCTAAAGAACAGAATGATAATGTACTTGATGTAGACAACAGAGAAATGTAAGGAGAAAATTGACCAATTAAAACAAACAAGGTGTGTTAATGTATAGATGAGGTGCATAAGTGCTGAAGATTGAAATTTGTATGATATTAAATTATTATACTGCAGGTGATTTGGAAAGTAATTACTTTTTTTCAGTGAATGTGACGGTAAAGATTAATAAACTTGAATTATACATCGATGATATCGTTTATATTCAGTATACAAGAGTCAGTTGAGTAAGTCTTATGAGGGTCTGGATATTTTGGCAGTCTTTGTGAGCAGGTTGAGAACATCTCTGTTTGTTAAAGTGGCATGACCTTTGACATGCACCCTATTGTGAGAAAAAGTAGGCCTATGACATAGGACAATGTCAGCCACACCATGTCTCTGGTAGGATTACATTTCTTTAACCCTTTCTGTGCCATTAACTTTGACCAGTGTCTACAACGATATTATGGAATGCCTTAGAGTAATAAAACCGAGCCTATGATGGTACACATGTCTTACCATTATAAATATCACCTGCACGCAAACACGCATTTAAACATTGATTCTTAAAGCATAAGAAATTACTACATCAAGGTATCCAAGTAACACAATTCATGAAGTTACCCTGACGAGTTGTTTTAGGCCTATATATAGCCAATTATAACTAAAAGGCGCTTGTGTGCGCCACCAGACGGAAAATGCAACTTTAAAGGGAAAATCCAGTCCAAATATAAGTTAGTCTGATAAGAAAGAGTAAAATATTACTAGTGCAACTGTAAAAATTTTGATCGAAATCGGGTAAAAAATAAGGAAGTTATGACATTTCGAAGTTTCGCTAATTTTTGACAAAATTTGAGGAGACAGTTATTGAACAGTCAATATGAATATACAAATGCCAAAGTGAGCATGTCATAACCTCACAACTTGTCATATAGTTTGTATATGAAATTTTGAAATTTCCAATTTTTCATTCACACGAAATTATGCCCGAGGGTCAAACATCCTGGTATAAATAACTGATCACTATTCTGAAGTTATTCAAACAGGAATAACATCATGTTTCAGACTTCAATGAAAGAAACATTGAATTTTCGTTGTTGTTGTTGCTGTTGTTGTTGTTGTTGTTGTTGTTTTTGGCACACAATGGAAAATTGTGAGGGTACGACATACCTAGCTGACTCATTTGCATATTCATATTCACTGAACAAGAACTGTTTTGCAGAAATTAGCAAAACTTCAAAATGTTATAAGTTCCTTACTTTTTTATCCGATTTTAGTCAAATTTTTACTGTTGAATTTGAAAAATTTTACTCTCTCTCTTATCAGAATAACTTATATTTGGACTAGATTTCCCCTTAACGTTCGCAGGAATTCTACTGGGATGACTTGCAAAAATAGAGTAGTCTGTCGCGTGGATTGCATGCATGCTCTTTCATTGGTTGTCTGAATTTCAAAATGTATTGACAAATCGGTGTTTGCGTATCTTTGAAGATTGCAGAATAATGTATACAGCCTAAAGAAACCTCGGGAATAACAAACCTTATTTCATTATTGGAGTAACGAACCTTTGGAATAACGAAGATTACCCGATACGTGTGAAGCGCACTTCATAATCATGGACAACAGAGAGGCGTTTTTGTTTTGTTTTATTTCTCAATAGTCAGGTCGCTTAGTGAAATTACCGTTACACGGTGGATAAAAGCATCAAATCTGGCATATGGATTCCTTTAGGACTATCAAACAATATCAGAGTAGGAGCCCTCTGGAATTTTTTGATTTTTAGGGTGAAAATGCTAAATTTTGATATTTCTTTATAATATGATATATATACTGTATTGCGTAAGTAGGGCAGGTCGCTTAGTGAAATTACCATTACACGGCGGATAAAAGCATATTTTTTTCTTTTCACACGGATTCCTTTAGGACTATTAAACAATATTAGAGTAGGAGCCCACTGGAATGTTTAGATTTTTATGGTGAAAATGCTGTATTTTGATATTTCTTTATAATATCATATATATATTGTATTGCGTAAGTAATAGTCAGGTCGCTTAGTGAAATTACCATTACACGGCGGATAAAAGCATCAACTTTTTTTTTCACACGGTTTCCTTTAGGACTGTTAAACAATATTAGAGTAGGAGCCCTCTGGAATTTTTCGATTTTTTTTAGGGTGAAAATGCTGAATTTTTATATTTCTAATGATATATATATACTGTATTGCGTATAAGTAATAGTCAGGTCGCTTAGTAAAATTACCATTACACGGCGGATAAAAGCATCATTTTTTTTTTCACACGGTTTCCTTTAGGACTATTAAACAATAGGAGCCTTCTTTAATTTTTCGATTTTTAGGGTGAAAATGCTGAATTGTTGATATTTCTTTATAATATGATATATGTACTGTTGCGTAAGTTATAGTCAGGTCGCTTAGTGAAATTACCATTACACGGCGGATAAAAGTATCATTTTTTTTTCACATGGGTTCTTTGAGGACTGTTAAACAATATTAGAGTAGGAGCCCTCTGGAATTTTTCGATTTTTTTAGGGTGAAAATGCTGAATTTGATATTTCTTTATAATATCATATATATATTGTATTGCGTAAGTAATAGTCAGGTCGCTTAGTGAAATTACCATTACACGGCGGATAAAAGCATCATTTTTTTTTTCACACGGTTTCCTTTAGGACTGTTAAACAATATTAGAGTAGGAGCCCTATGGAATTTTTTCGATTTTTAGGGTGAAAATGCTGAATTTTGATATTTCTCTATATAATATGATATATGTACGGTTGCGTAAGTTATAGTCAGGTCGCTTAGTGAAATTACCATTACACGGCGGATAAAAATATCAATTTTTTTCACACGGGTTCTTTGAGGACTATTAAACAATATTAGAGTAGGAGCCCTCCGGGAATTTTGTAGAAAAACACTAAAAAGATCAAATTTCAAAATGGCCGACACTTAATTGGGAAAACCTTCACTTTTCAAGTTATATGGGTAATACGATGACAATATATTACATTTGTTTTTGTATTTTGGGTTTGCTTGTATGTATATATATATATCATATTATAAAGAAATATCAAAATTCAGCATTTTCACCCTAAAAATCGAAAAATTCCAGAGGGCCCCTATTCTAATATCAATGAGTAGGTCCTAGAGGATCACTTTCCAAATTTGGTGCTTTTATCAGCTCTAACTAACGGTAAGCCCAAATGTTGACATTAAGCGACCTGACTAAGGAAATGTGATAACATGTAAGTTCAGATCTGTTATGAATTGATTTATTTTGGAATTTGATTTCGTTTGTGAGTGTGTGTGTGTGTGTGTGTGTGTATCTTTTCCTAAAAATGCAGGAGGACTCCTAATGAGGAATCCGTGCGCCAAATTTGATGCTTTTATCCGCCGTGTATGTAAAGCAAGACGATAAAAAAGTAGGCAACAGAACAAGCGAATCACCACTTTTTAAGTTGAGGGTCGCCCCCTTTGCCCTCCCCCTCCCCCAGCCGGTCAGAGACTTTACATAATACGCAAGAATATAAACAATGCTCCTACCGCATTGTCCAAATTCAGGTTTTAAGCCAAACCAAAAATAAAGATATATATTAATATTTTCATCGTATCACCTACCCATAAGTAATGTCACATGAAAAGTGAAGGGTTTGCCATAAGTGTCGGCCATTTTGAAATTATTTTGATCTTGTGTGTGCGTGTGTGTGTGTGTGTGTGTGTGGTTAGTCTAATATTGTTTCCTAGTCCTCAAGGAATCCGTGCGCCACATTTTATGTTTTTATCCCCAGCGTATAGAGCAAAACGAGAAAAAAAAAGGCAAGCAAAAGAACAAGCGGACAACCATTTTTTTAAGGAGGGGGGGGGGGGGGGGTCCCGCCCCTTTTGCCCTACCCTTCCCCCAGCAGTTCAGAGACTTTACATTTTACAAGAATAAAATGCTCCTAACGCAATGTTCAAGACAAGGTTCTAAAGCAAACCAAAAAAAAAAAAGTAATATATTGTCATTGTATCATCCATATGACATGAAAAGTTAAGGTTTTCCCAAATAAGTGTCCGCCATTTTGAAATTTGATCTTTTTAGTGTTTTTCTGCAAAAATCTCAGAGGGCTCCTACTCTAATATTGTTTAATAGTCCTCAAGGAATCCGTGTGAAAAAAAAAAATGATGCTTTTATCTGCCTTGTAATGGTAATTTCGCTAAGCGACCTGACTATTACTTACGCAATACAGTAAATATATCATATTATAAAGAAATATCAAAATTCATCATTTTCACCCTAAAAATCGAAAAATTCCAGAGGGCTCCTACTCTAATATTGTTTAATAGTCCTCAAGGAATCCGTGTGAAAAAAAAATGATGCTTTTATCTGCCGTGCAATGGTAATTTCGCTAAGCGACCTGACTATTACTTACGCAATACAGTAAATATATCATATTATAAAGAAATATCAAAATTCAGCATTTTCACCCTAAAAATCGAAAAATTCCAGAGGGCTCCTACTCTAATATCAATGAGTAGGTCCTAGGGGATCACCTCTCCAAATTTGGTGCTTTTATCCGCTCTGTAACGGTAAGCCCAAAATTTGACATTAAGCGACCTGACTACAACCCCTGGCCCGGGGGGGGGGGGGGGGGGGGGGTAGTCTGGGCTCCGTCCACTTTTCCTTGGTGCGATAAACCACGAGAGGGCGCAAATTTTCTGATTGAGATAATCGTGAGACTGCTCGCCCAACTTATTTCTCGAGTATCGCAGTTCTCGGCGTATCGCAATCCTCGGGTGTCACGCCCTCATACGATTTGTCGCGTACACTGACTGAATCACCGCTACGAGTAAAAAGAGTCCAGAAGCTAGACTAAGGGGATGGGGGGAAGGGGCGGGGGGATTGGAGTTATTACTGTCTCCCAAGACATACAGTAACACAACTACTACTACTTGGCTAGGCGTTCAACACCTTCCACCACACAATACATAAAAAAAACAACAACAGAGAATTCAGTTTTCAAGGGCTTTGGTATCTTTTTTTTTTTTGGGGGGGGGGGTGGGTATATTTTGTCTGTGTGTACATTGTATTGGTCTTTGAAAATTCCGTGCTTGTGATCAGCGCTATATATAAACGCTGAATCAACAGACAATAGAAACAGGCAAGAGTGGCTTCAGGCAAGAGTGAATTTGTTTGACTCTTATACTAGGAATCACCCCTGTGATACGATGGTATTTCAATGCGATTCCACTGTTGTATAGCAGTTTTGGTCTCTTACACCGCGCATTGTTGATCAGGACAGTTTACTTTCACAGCCACACCACGTCTTCTCCATCGCTTTAAAATAAAAGGAAAATGAGAACGCGTTTGTTTCTACTGCTGCTGCTGGGAGTCGTGGGCAGCTATTGGTTGAAACAGTCGGACGCAGCGGGTTCCCCAGAAGCCTGGAAGTCTCGTATCGCTGCAATGCTTTTCCAAGGCCTGTGCCTATTTCTGGGCTTTGGAATCATGTGCGTCTATTTACTCTACCAGCCCGTTCCCGCCGGTTTTCCAGAACCCTGGAAATATCGTATGCTCACTGTGTTTTTCCGCTGGTTTAGACGAAAGGTAGGTCTAATCAAGACGAATTGCATGTCTATCTCACCAGGGGCGGATCAAGGAACCTCAGCGAGCCCAAGCTTCTGTGCCTCTAGTGCCCTGGTTATGACCCACCATTTTCTAATTTTCCTTTCCCCTTTCTTGTCCATTTCGGACTTACTACCTTCCTCACTACCTTCCTCACTAATCTTTGCACCTTCTTATCTCTTCTTCCCTTACAAGAGAGCTGCCTCGTTATTGTTAATGTGCGTCCTTGTGTGTGCATGTACATTGTATGTGTTTACTGTCTGTCTTTTTTTTTTTTCTATCTCTTATGCAAATTGTCTTTTGCTTTTGCAATTTGATTTTTACCCTTTTTTAATGAGGGGATTGCATACTACAAGCTCTGCTTTTTAGCGGTCCCCTCCATTTCCAGCAAATTTGTTTCTGACTTTACCATAATGATATAACATTTATTTGTATCTCTGTTGATAATTTACCTGTGTCTTTACTATTATGTTGTTATGTTCATCACATTGTTGTACCGATTTTGTGACATTATCTTTATATACGAACATTTCATTGTATTCCTAGATATTTTGTTGGAAATGAAATAAATTTAATTGAACTTGAACTTGAACCGTACAGAGGGGGCGTCTACGAAATTAACGGGGGCATACGCGCCCACCCCATTTTTCTTTTTATCTATTTAATTATGACAAAAAAAAAATAAAGGGGGGGGGGGTTGGACGTGCCCTTTGCGCGCCAATATGTATCCGCCACTGATCACGTAATGCTTCTGTACCTGTTTTTCTGACATCACTTTTGCCTGTCGTTTGACGTATAGATATAATGAAAGCTACATAAACATATTATAATTATATAATTCGGGAATAAAGTGTATATTATAATCTTATATCTTAATAGACAACATGGCGTTAAAGAGCATGTATCATATCAATCATCCACCTTAAACTTTAATGTTAATTCTTCATGTCGTAGACTTCTATAAAACTGTTCCTGAGACATCGCCAGCGTCCTTCGGAGCTTCAAATCATGAAAGAGATGATGAAATCGACGCTCAACAACACGTCGGAGCCACCGGAAGAGGTTCCTGGATCAAACATTAAGTCTCGTCTGACGTCATTCGGAGGCGTGAAAGTCAGAGTGTATGAGCCGAAGAATAGGGACCCGGAAGCAACTCTGCCAGCTTTGGTTTATATCCATGGGGGCGGCCTCGCGTTAGGACACATAGGTACGGGACCTAACAGTCCTTAATCAATAAACTCTCTACCAATGATTAATGATTATATGACATTTGTTACGTTCTGTGTTTACGGAAAAAGATAGAAAGATACCAATTTCATAGTCAGCAGCAATTGTTAACTCACATGGTCATCATCTGCATCATTTTCTGGAAACTCCTATTTATGCATATTTTTTTTTTCATTCCCTCTACAGATACGTGCGATGGAGACCTGCGCATGCTCAGTGAACATCTGGGAGTAGTCGCAGTGGCTGTGTCGTGAGTTTCTTACGAGTTTGTTATTTTGCCTAGTGTTTCCATTCATCATGGCTCATTCATCAACACATATTTCATGCATAAAATAATGTCTGTGGGTTCCACAATGACACAAAGACAGTCACACAGGCACACACATGTATACATAATGTACTCATAGGTTATATTATAAGACACGTAAGTGAATATGCACTATACCAAACATCAAGATCAACGATCTATTTCACTGTGGAAGCTTTTCAGAGCTATGATTTGTTTCGGACCTGTACTATATGGTTTAAACATTGTACACATGGATCAGAAAAAACAAAAACAAAAGCAGACCAGTGCTCTCCGTTGAATGGACTACTGATGTTTGATTGTGAAAGAATAACTCGTTGCCGATGTTGCAACTTTCAAAGAGCAACCCGGTTGGACGAAACTTGTTGCGCACGTGTCCTATGCCAAGTCCCGAGGAGTCCGTGAGCGCCTGGTAGTCCGTTGAGCGCCATGTGCTCGCGCTGGGCCAGTGATAGCCATTATAACAGTGAGAGGGACTTGACAAAAGGATAGGATGTAGTAAGCTAGAAAGCACAGCGAGAAAGGCACTTCGATCTGTACAATGTGAATGTAAAGCCCAGCAACTTCCAGAAGGTATCTGAAGTCATTATCACATAGGCCCAATATACTTCTGTCCTCACAATCCTATCCATGCTTAACAATAAACAAAATTACATATAATGTCACATGTAGCTGTCTCGTATCAGAAAATGTGTTCCATTCATTTTGTTCTAATCAATCGTCTTTCTGATCCCTACTGCAGATATCGGCTAGCACCAGAGCACCCCTACCCAGCAGCCTTTGACGACGCGTTCGCAGCGACTAGATGGCTGCTCACACACCCTAAAGAGATTGGAATCGATCCACAAAGAGTAGTGGTGTCGGGAGACAGTGCTGGTGGACTTCTCACGGCGGCAGTCTCTGGAGCGATTGCAGAGGACCCGTCTGTTCCAGACATCAAGCTCCAGGTCCTGTTCTTTCCCTGGCTGCAGAGCCTGGACCTGAACACGCCATCGTACCAGAAAATGAGGTCCGAGAGCTATGGAAGGATTTTCCGTTTGGTAGAGTTGATGCCAGTTTTCATCAGCGCTGCTGTGCTTGGTAGTGCAAATCAGGCCGTCGTACAGCAGATCTCAAGCAACAACCACACGTCTGCAGGCTTCAAGCGCTCAGCACCTTATCGAGAATACATCAGCCATTCCCTTATCCCAAAAGACATGATACCGGAGAGCTACAAGCCTCCCGAATCTGACGACTATGGCAACGAGGAACTTTGGGATAGTATGAAGACCGCGCTGACGTCTTGGAAACTTGTGCCCCTCATGCGCGATGACTTGTCGAAATTGCCCAGGGCTTTTGTCGCAACATGTGGCTATGACGTATTACGAGATGATGGGATTATGTATGTAAAGAGACTGGAAAAAGCTGGGGTTCCCGTAGAGTGGGTAAATTATGAGACTGCTTTTCACGGTATTCCACGGTTTGGACCACTATCGTTCGAAATAGGGCGAAAGATGTACGATGATTCCATTGCATTTATCGAGAAATATCTGTGAGACATAGCCACGTACGTTGACCAATGCTCTATGACCCAAATGGTAGAGTATAAACTGCATAATGATGAATGTTCGGGATTCGTTGTAGTTAACATAACATTTGCAACTGGAAATTCTTTTGATATATGTAATTCATAATATGTGTTCCCAATTGAGCAAGACACTTCGACTCAGTTTGGAAACAATGTGGCCTTTTTCAACGTAGCATTTACCAGGTTAATATATGTATCAGTAGATGCAGTTCTCTGTGGTGAGTTAAATGTGACCCTGCACCACAAAACCAACAAAAAGCCGCCAGACATGAATTTTAGTTAACGACAAATTCTGAAAGAGCATACTCTAAGCTTTAAAAGGATATATAACTATATTGAAATGGACTCTCCTAACCCATTTACATATTGAAAAGAAAACATACCGTATCAAAGTATTATAGAAAAACGAGGCTTTTAGGTATACAGGGTTTATTCAAGCGCTTAATCTTACCACGCCGTGCTAGCTGTGCAATGAATGGATTAAAAGGCAGGATGTGAAACCGTGCAGCATAGGCTATGAAGGAATCTTATCAGATTAAGCTGAAATTGATTATATAGACACATTCTATTCATGACTGCTACCAACTTTCAAAGCAGTACCGTCATCTCTTCAAAAGTTATCAGAGTTGAAAGTGCAGTGTGTAAAGAGTTTTCAAGAAATGAAAAGGGGACTCTATAAGACACATCTAATCACACTATTCTACACAAAAAAAGAGTGTTGTAGAAAACCTGGTAAAACTTAATTTCTCATTCGTTTTATGATACAAAACCGTTTACCATGATGCAGATGCAGTTTTGCTCTTTGAGAAAATATGAAAAACTCAAGATTGACTAAGTTGACCCATTTCACCTATTTTGAGTCCTTACACAAAATCAGTGTTTGCGACTTTTTGTTGGTTTTGTGATGCACGGTCACAAATGATCTTACATCGTACATTAATTAGATGAAAATCTAATATGTGCAGCTTGTGACACTTGTGTCACTAACGTCTATTCTGACTGTTTGCAATGCAATTATTGCTATCGATGTTCAATAATGTTGTAATTGCGCTCTATTAATTTTATTTCATTTATTAATTCCATTTAAATTCAACTAGACTTGATCGTGCATCAAAGTCTCCTGCAGCAGCGTTTGTATTTGGTGCGAACACAGTGTGGCTGTGTGCTTGTGGATTTTATTTGAAGCTAGCCATTTGCGAAGGCAGCTCGCAATTGACTCGCATACAGCGAGCAGTGGACTCGCACACACACAGCTCGCTACGCCCTCGGCTCGCCGGTTGCGCGCTGTGTGTGCGAGTCCATTGCTTTCTGTGTGCGTGTGCTGAAATTACAGCGAGCCGCCTTTGCAAAAGGCTAAATTGAAGTATAAACAAAGCACATACTATGTCCAGACACTTGAATTCAATTTTCAAATCACTAAAAATGTCACTTAATATGTCTGATGCCAACTTACCTTTAAGTCAAACAATATTGATACAAACTGTTAGATAATCGAATGAGACATGAGCTCCCTCGTGGAGACGATATGAGCTCCCTCGAGGAGACTTGGTATGCATTTAATATTCTTGTTTATATCTCTTTAAGATCTATAATGTTTGTTTTATGTTATAAGTGCTGTCTGGGGCAAATTATTTGTAAAGGGCCCCATTTCTCTCTCTCTCTCTTCTTTCGATCTTTAAAATAACAACAACAACATAATAGAATATGTATATAGTGTGCGTCGGATTTTGAACAATGAAAATGGCCATTCAAAGAGCTGAACGCGAAAACAGCAAAAAAGATAATTATAGAGACTAGTCGAAGTCCTGCTTCATTTTGATGCAATACACGCACTTATTTTAATGAATGTGTTGGCCATGAAGAAGACAAAGAAGCTGTATACATGCTTAGCAAGATGGAAGGGGGACTTTTAGGCATATTGTATACTTCTATGGCCTAAGAACAGAATGATAATGTACTTGATGTAGACAGCAGAGAAATGTGAGGAGAAAATTGACCAATTAAAACAAACAAGGGGTGTTAATGTATAGATGAGGTGCATAAGTGCTGAAGATTGAAATTTATATGATATTAAATTATTATACTCCAGGTGATTTGGAAAGTAATTACTTTTTTCAGTGAATGTGACGGTAAAGATTAATAAACTTGAATTATACATCGATGATATCGTTTATATTCAGTATACAAGAGTCAGTTGAGTAAGTCTTATGAGGGTCTGGATATTTTGGCAGTCTTTGTGAGCAGGTTGAGAACATCTCTGTTTGTTAAAGTGGCATGACCTTTGACATGCACCCTATTGTGAGAAAAAGTAGGCCTATGACATAGGACAATGTCAGCCACACCATGTCTCTGGTAGGATTACATTTCTTTAACCCTTTCTGTGCCATTAACTTTGACCAGTGTCTACAACGATATTATGGAATGCCTTAGAGTAATAAAACCGAGCCTATGATGGTACACATGTCTTACCATTATAAATATCACCTGCACGCAAACACGCATTTAAACATTGATTCTTAAAGCATAAGAAATTACTACATCAAGGTATCCAAGTAACACAATTCATGAAGTTACCCTGACGAGTTGTTTTAGGCCTATATATAGCCAATTATAACTAAAAGGCGCTTGTGTGCGCCACCAGACGGAAAATGCAACTTTAAAGGGAAAATCCAGTCCAAATATAAGTTAGTCTGATAAGAAAGAGTAAAATATTACTAGTGCAACTGTAAAAATTTTGATCGAAATCGGGTAAAAAATAAGGAAGTTATGACATTTCGAAGTTTCGCTAATTTTTGACAAAATTTGAGGAGACAGTTATTGAACAGTCAATATGAATATACAAATGCCAAAGTGAGCATGTCATAACCTCACAACTTGTCATATAGTTTGTATATGAAATTTTGAAATTTCCAATTTTTCATTCACACGAAATTATGCCCGAGGGTCAAAAATCCTGGTATAAATAACTGATCACTATTCTGAAGTTATTCAAACAGGAATAACATCATGTTTCAGACTTCAATGAAAGAAACATTGAATTTTCGTTGTTGTTGTTGCTGTTGTTGTTGTTGTTGTTGTTGTTGTTTTTGGCACACGATCAATGGAAAATTGTGAGGGTACGACATACCTAGCTGACTCATTTGCATATTCATATTCACTGAACAAGAACTGTTTTGCAGAAATTAGCAAAACTTCAAAATGTTATAAGTTCCTTACTTTTTTATCCGATTCCAGTCAAATTTTTACTGTTGAATTTGAAAAATTTTACTCTCTCTCTTATCAGAATAACTTATATTTGGACTAGATTTCCCCTTAACGTTCGCAGGAATTCTACTGGGATGACTTGCAAAAATAGAGTAGTCTGTCGCGTGGATTGCATGCATGCTCTTTCATTGGTTGTCTGAATTTCAAAATGTATTGACAAATCGGTGTTTGCGTATCTTTGAAGATTGCAGAATAATGTATACAGCCTAAAGAAACCTCGGGAATAACAAACCTTATTTCATTATTGGAGTAACGAACCTTTGGAATAACGAAGATTACCCGATACGTATGAAGCGCACTTCATAATCATGGACAACAGAGAGGCGTTTTTGTTTTGTTTTATTTCTCAATAGTCAGGTCGCTTAGTGAAATTACCGTTACACGGTGGATAAAAGCATCAAATTTGGCATATGGATTCCTTTAGGACTATCAAACAATATCAGAGTAGGAGCCCTCTGGAATTTTTTGATTTTTAGGGTGAAAATGCTAAATTTTGATATTTCTTTATAATATGATATATATACTGTATTGCGTAAGTAGGGCAGGTCGCTTAGTGAAATTACCATTACACGGCGGATAAAAGCATATTTTTTTCTTTTCACACGGATTCCTTTAGGACTATTAAACAATATTAGAGTAGGAGCCCACTGGAATGTTTAGATTTTTATGGTGAAAATGCTGTATTTTGATATTTCTTTATAATATCATATATATATTGTATTGTGTAAGTAATAGTCAGGTCGCTTAGTGAAATTACCATTACACGGCGGATAAAAGCATCAACTTTTTTTTTCACACGGTTTCCTTTAGGACTGTTAAACAATATTAGAGTAGGAGCCCTCTGGAATTTTTCGATTTTTTTTAGGGTGAAAATGCTGAATTTTTATATTTCTAATGATATATATATACTGTATTGCGTATAAGTAATAGTCAGGTCGCTTAGTGAAATTACCATTACACGGCGGATAAAAGCATCATTTTTTTTTTTCACACGGTTTCCTTTAGGACTATTAAACAATAGGAGCCTTCTTTAATTTTTCGATTTTTAGGGTGAAAATGCTGAATTGTTGATATTTCTTTATAATATGATATATGTACTGTTGCGTAAGTTATAGTCAGGTCGCTTAGTGAAATTACCATTACACGGCGGATAAAAGTATCATTTTTTTTCACATGGGTTCTTTGAGGACTGTTAAACAATATTAGAGTAGGAGCCCTCTGGAATTTTTCGATTTTTAGGGTGAAAATGCTGAATTTGATATTTCTTTATAATATCATATATATATATTGTATTGCGTAAGTAATAGTCAGGTCGCTTAGTGAAATTACCATTACACGGCGGATAAAAGCATCATTTTTTTTTTTCACACGGTTTCCTTTAGGACTGTTAAACAATATTTGAGTAGGAGCCCTATGGAATTTTTTCGATTTTTAGGGTGAAAATGCTGAATTTTGATATTTCTCTATATGTACGGTTGCGTAAGTTATAGTCAGGTCGCTTAGTGAAATTACCATTACACGGCGGATAAAAATATCAATTTTTTTCACACGGGTTCTTTGAGGACTATTAAACAATATTAGAGTAGGAGCCCTCCGGGAATTTTGTAGAAAAACACTAAAAAGATCAAATTTCAAAATGGCCACACTTAATTGGGAAAACCTTCACTTTTCAAGTTATATGGGTAATACGATGACAATATATTACATTTGTTTTTGTATTTTGGGTTTGCTTGTATGTATATATATATATATATCATATTATAAAGAAATATCAAAATTCAGCATTTTCACCCTAAAAATCGAAAAATTCCAGAGGGCCCCTATTCTAATATCAATGAGTAGGTCCTAGAGGATCACTTTCCAAATTTGGTGCTTTTATCAGCTCTAACTAACGGTAAGCCCAAATGTTGACATTAAGCGACCTGACTAAGGAAATGTGATAACATGTAAGTTCAGATCTGTTATGAATTGATTTATTTTGGAATTTGATTTCGTTTGTGAGTGTGTGTGTGTGTGTGTGTGTGTGTATCTTTTCCTAAAAATGCAGGAGGACTCCTAATGAGGAATCCGTGCGCCAAATTTGATGCTTTTATCCGCCGTGTATGTAAAGCAAGACGATAAAAAAGTAGGCAACAGAACAAGCGAATCACCACTTTTTAAGTTGAGGGTCGCCCCCTTTGCCCTCCCCCTCCCCCAGCCGGTCAGAGACTTTACATAATACGCAAGAATATAAACAATGCTCCTACCGCATTGTCCAAATTCAGGTTTTAAGCCAAACCAAAAATAAAGATATATACTAATATTTTCATCGTATCACCTACCCATAAGTAATGTCACATGAAAAGTGAAGGGTTTGCCATAAGTGTCGGCCATTTTGAAATTATTTTGATCTTGTGTGTGCGTGTGTGTGTGTGTGTGTGTGTGGTTAGTCTAATATTGTTTCCTAGTCCTCAAGGAATCCGTGCGCCACATTTTATGTTTTTATCCCCAGCGTATAGAGCAAAACGAGAAAAAAAAAAAGGCACGCAAAAGAACAAGCGGACAACCATTTTTTTAAGGAGGGGGGGGGGGTCCCGCCCCTTTTGCCCTACCCTTCCCCCAGCAGTTCAGAGACTTTACATTTTACAAGAATAAAATGCTCCTAACGCAATGTTCAAGACAAGGTTCTAAAGCAAACCAAAAAAAAAAAAGTAATATATTGTCATTGTATCATCCATATGACATGAAAAGTTAAGGTTTTCCCAAATAAGTGTCCGCCATTTTGAAATTTGATCTTTTTAGTGTTTTTCTGCAAAAATCTCAGAGGGCTCCTACTCTAATATTGTTTAATAGTCCTCAAGGAATCCGTGTGAAAAAAAAAATGATGCTTTTATCTGCCTTGTAATGGTAATTTCGCTAAGCGACCTGACTATTACTTACGCAATACAGTAAATATATCATATTATAAAGAAATATCAAAATTCATCATTTTCACCCTAAAAATCGAAAAATTCCAGAGGGCTCCTACTCTAATATTGTTTAATAGTCCTCAAGGAATCCGTGTGAAAAAAAATGATGCTTTTATCTGCCGTGCAATGGTAATTTCGCTAAGCGACCTGACTATTACTTACGCAATACAGTAAATATATCATATTATAAAGAAATATCAAAATTCAGCATTTTCACCCTAAAAATCGAAAAATTCCAGAGGGCTCCTACTCTAATATCAATGAGTAGGTCCTAGGGTATCACCTCTCCAAATTTGGTGCTTTTATCCGCTCTGTAACGGTAAGCCCAAAATTTGACATTAAGCGACCTGACTACAACCCCTGGCCCGGGGGGGGGGGGGGGGGGGGGTAGTCTGGGCTCCGTCCACTTTTCCTTGGTGCGATAAACCACGAGAGGGCGCAAATTTTCTGATTGAGATAATCGTGAGACTGCTCGCCCAACTTATTACTCGAGTATCGCAGTTCTCGGCGTATCGCAATCCTCGGGTGTCACGCCCTCATACGATTTGTCGCGTACACTGACTGAATCACCGCTACGAGTAAAAAGAGTCCAGAAGCTAGACTAAGGGGATGGGGGGAAGGGGCGGGGGGATTGGAGTTATTACTGTCTCCCAAGACATACAGTAACACAACTACTACTACTTGGCTAGGCGTTCAACACCTTCCACCACACAATACATAAAAAAAACAACAACAGAGAAGTCAGTTTTCAAGGGCTTTGGTATTTTTTTTTTTTTTTTTTTGGGGGGGGGGGGGGTGGGTATATTTTGTCTGTGTGTACATTGTATTGGTCTTTGAAAATTCCGTGCTTGTGATCAGCGCTATATATAAACGCTGAATCAACAGACAATAGAAACAGGCAAGAGTGGCTTCAGGCAAGAGTGAATTTGTTTGACTCTTATACTAGGAATCACCCCTGTGATACGATGGTATTTCAATGCGATTCCACTGTTGTATAGCAGTTTTGGTCTCTTACACCGCGCATTGTTGATCAGGACAGTTTACTTTCACAGCCACACCACGTCTTCTCCATCGCTTTAAAATAAAAGGAAAATGAGAACGCGTTTGTTTCTACTGCTGCTGCTGGGAGTCGTGGGCAGCTATTGGTTGAAACAGTCGGACGCAGCGGGTTCCCCAGAAGCCTGGAAGTCTCGTATCGCTGCAATGCTTTTCCAAGGCCTGTGCCTATTTCTGGGCTTTGGAATCATGTGCGTCTATTTACTCTACCAGCCCGTTCCCGCCGGTTTTCCAGAACCCTGGAAATATCGTATGCTCACTGTGTTTTTCCGCTGGTTTAGACGAAAGGTAGGTCTAATCAAGACGAATTGCATGTCTATCTCACCAGGGGCGGATCAAGGAACCTCAGCGAGCCCAAGCTTCTGTGCCTCTAGTGCCCTGGTTATGACCCACCATTTTCTAATTTTCCTTTCCCCTTTCTTGTCCATTTCGGACTTACTACCTTCCTCACTACCTTCCTCACTAATCTTTGCACCTTCTTATCTCTTCTTCCCTTACAAGAGAGCTGCCTCGTTATTGTTAATGTGCGTCCTTGTGTGTGCATGTACATTGTATGTGTTTACTGTCTGTCTTTTTTTTTCTATCTCTTATGCAAATTGTCTTTTGCTTTTGCAATTTGATTTTTACCCTTTTTTAATGAGGGGATTGCATACTACAAGCTCTGCTTTTTAGCGGTCCCCTCCATTTCCAGCAAATTTGTTTCTGACTTTACCATAATGATATAACATTTATTTGTATCTCTGTTGATAATTTACCTGTGTCTTTACTATTATGTTGTTATGTTCATCACATTGTTGTACCGATTTTGTGACATTATCTTTATATACGAACATTTCATTGTATTCCTAGATATTTTGTTGGAAATGAAATAAATTTAATTGAACTTGAACTTGAACCGTACAGAGGGGGCGTCTACGAAATTAACGGGGGCATACGCGCCCACCCCATTTTTCTTTTTATCTATTTAATTATGACAAAAAAAAAAATAAAGGGGGGGGGGGGGTTGGACGTGCCCTTTGCGCGCCAATATGTATCCGCCACTGATCACGTAATGCTTCTGTACCTGTTTTTCTGACATCACTTTTGCCTGTCGTTTGACGTATAGATATAATGAAAGCTACATAAACATATTATAATTATATAATTCGGGAATAAAGTGTATATTATAATCTTATATCTTAATAGACAACATGGCGTTAAAGAGCATGTATCATATCAATCATCCACCTTAAACTTAAATGTTAATTCTTCATGTCGTAGACTTCTATAAAACTGTTCCTGAGACATCGCCAGCGTCCTTCGGAGCTTCAAATCATGAAAGAGATGATGAAATCGACGCTCAACAACACGTCGGAGCCACCGGAAGAGGTTCCTGGATCAAACATTAAGTCTCGTCTGACGTCATTCGGAGGCGTGAAAGTCAGAGTGTATGAGCCGAAGAATAGGGACCCGGAAGCAACTCTGCCAGCTTTGGTTTATATCCATGGGGGCGGCCTCGCGTTAGGACACATAGGTACGGGACCTAACAGTCCTTAAAGTGAAAACTAAGTTCTGGTAAGGGCTTGAGAACCCGTCTGGCACCATTTCATATTTGCTTGCAATATATCGAAAGAGTCTACGAAGAAACTTACCTGGCTGACGCGGTTTGCCGGAATGATGAGTCGTTTTGGAGTATTTTGAGAAAAATAATAAAAGTCGGTAAACCGACTTTTATTCCAGAAGGCTCCAGACTAACTCGGTCTCAGGGAAAACTCGACCCTATTTCAGACAATTTACACACAGTTTGTGATCGCCATGTTCATCAGTACTCTATATAATACTACGGGCACCGGCCAAAAGAGGCCTTACTGAGCAGACAGGAAAGTGCGTGCTAATCCTGTACAAAACAAATGGACAGCGCTCGGTCCTCAAGCCTACTAGCAAAGACACTTTATAATACGCACATCACCTCAGTTGCTGAGACGCGCGGTCTTTGAAGTTTTTGTTGTTGTTTATCAATTGTCTTTGATTGTTTTTAGAGGTGCTTGAGAGGCGCACACTAATTTTGCATGCGCGCCAAAGAGGTTTTTGATGCGCGTGTTGTAACAACTCGGACCATTTACTGCGAGTAGCCAGAACGCTACAATGTAGTTTATACAGGCCGCTCCCGTATGCATAGTACTGTACAATCCAGAGGGAAAACCAGTAGCAGTACAACTCATCCCGCCGTCAAGCAAAGCGAGGCCGAGTTATCCCCGAGTCCGAGTCTAGCCTGACCCCGTTCGGGTAAGTTCCAAGACTGAATGTTTTTGGTTAATATATCCCATTTTCGTCCTTACCCATCGAATATCTTGTTATTACAGCGTTATTCCGCACATTTCCTAGGCATACGTTCACATTTTGGAGCAAAATTTGACAACTTTTGCAGGCATACCAGAACTTTGTTTGGGCTTTAATCAATAAACTCTCTACCAATGATTAATGATTATATGACATTTGTTACGTTCTGTGTTTACGGAAAAAGATAGAAAGATACCAATTTCATAGTCAGCAGCAATTGTTAACTCACATGGTCATCATCTGCATCATTTTCTGGAAACTCCTATTTATGCATATTTTTTTTTTTTCATTCCCTCTACAGATACGTGCGATGGAGACCTGCGCATGCTCAGTGAACATCTGGGAGTAGTCGCAGTGGCTGTGTCGTGAGTTTCTTACGAGTTTGTTATTTTGCCTAGTGTTTCCATTCATCATGGCTCATTCATCAACACATATTTCATGCATAAAATAATGTCTGTGGGTTCCACAATGACACAAAGACAGTCACACACGCACACACATGTATACATAATGTACTCATAGGTTATATTATAAGACACGTAAGTGAATATGCACTATACCAAACATCAAGATCAACGATCTATTTCACTGTGGAAGCTTTTCAGAGCTATGATTTGTTTCGGACCTGTACTATATGGTTTAAACATTGTACACATGGATCAGAAAAAACAAAAACAAAAGCAGACCAGTGCTCTCCGTTGAATGGACTACTGATGTTTGATTGTGAAAGAATAACTCGTTGCCGATGTTGCAACTTTCAAAGAGCAACCCGGTTGGACGAAACTTGTTGCGCACGTGTCCTATGCCAAGTCCCGAGGAGTCCGTGAGCGCCTGGTAGTCCGTTGAGCGCCATGTGCTCGCGCTGGGCCAGTGATAGCCATTATAACAGTGAGAGGGACTTGACAAAAGGATAGGATGTAGCAAGCTAGAAAGCACAGCGAGAAAGGCACTTCGATCTGTACAATGTGAATGTGAAGCCCAGCAACTTCCAGAAGGTATCTGAAGTCATTATCACATAGGCCCAATATACTTCTGTCCTCACAATCCTATCCATGCTTAACAATAAACAAAATTACATATAATGTCACATGTAGCTGTCTCGTATCAGAAAATGTGTTCCATTCATTTTGTTCTAATCAATCGTCTTTCTGATCCCTACTGCAGATATCGGCTAGCACCAGAGCACCCCTACCCAGCAGCCTTTGACGACGCGTTCGCAGCGACTAGATGGCTGCTCACACACCCTAAAGAGATTGGAATCGATCCACAAAGAGTAGTGGTGTCGGGAGACAGTGCTGGTGGACTTCTCACGGCGGCAGTCTCTGGAGCGATTGCAGACGACCCGTCTGTTCCAGACATCAAGCTCCAGGTCCTGTTCTTTCCATGGCTGCAGAGCCTGGACCTAAACACGCCATCGTACCAGAAAATGAGGTCCGAGAGCTATGGAAGGATTTTCCGTTTGGTAGAGTTGATGCCAGTTTTCATCAGCGCTGCTGTGCTTGGTAGTGCAAATCAGGCTGTCGTACAGCAGATCTCAAGCAACAACCACACGTCTGCAGACTTCAAGCGCTCAGCACCTTATCGAGACTACATCAGCCATTCCCTTATCCCAAAAGACATGATACCGGAGAGCTACAAGCCTCCCGAATCTGACGACTATGGCAACGATGAACTTTGGGATAGTATGAAGACCGCGCTGACGTCTTGGAAACTGTCTTGTGCCCCTCATGCGCGATGACTTGTCCAAATTGCCCAGGGCTTTTGTCGCAACATGTGGCTATGACGTATTACGAGATGATGGGATTATGTATGTAAAGAGACTGGAAAAAGCTGGGGTTCCCGTAGAGTGGGTAAATTATGAGACTGCATTTCACGGTATTCCACGGTTTGGACCACTATCGTTCCAAATAGGGCGAAAGATGTACGATGATTCCATTGCATTTATCGAGAAATATCTGTGAGACATAGCCACGTACGTTGACCAATGCTCTAATACCCAAATGGTAGAGTATAAACTGCATAATGATGAATGTTCTGGATTCGTTGTAATTAGCATAACATTTGCAACTGGAAATTCTTTTGATATATGTAATTCATAATATGTGTTCCTAATTGAGCAAGACACTTCGACTCAGTTTGGAAACAATGTGGCCTTTTTCAACGTAGTATTTACCAGGTTAATATATGTATCAGTAGATGCAGATCTCTATGTGAGTTAAATGTGACCCTGCACCACAAAACCAACAAAAAGCTGCCAGACATGAATTTTTAGTTAACGAAAAATTCTGAAAGAGCATACTCTAAGCTTTAAAATGATACATAACTATATTGAAATGGACTCTCCTAACCCATCTACATAATTGAAAAGAAAACAAACCGTGGAAAAGTATTACAGAGAAAACGAGGCTTTTAGGTATACAGGGTTTATTCAAGCGCTTAATCTAATGCCCCAGTCACATAGACATCCGGGGTGATCCGGGGTGATCCGGGGAGAGATCCGTGTTGACGCCGGGAGGCCAACACGGCAACTTTTGGAGGTAAAAAACATCCGGCGTCATCCGGGGACTGCCGTGTTGGCAGAGCAATCCGGGATGGTCCGTGTGGCTGCCGTGTAGCTGCCGTGTTGATCCATGTAGATGCTGTGTTTGTCCGTGTAGACGCTGCGCTCTTCCGGCCTTATCCGTGTTGATACCGTGTGTACAGTCATACCAAAATCCCGGATCTCCCCGGATCACCGTGTAGATCCTTGAGCATCCGTGTTTATATGTGACTGGGGCATTACCACGCCGTGTTAGCTGTGCAATGAATGGATTAAAAGGCAGGATGTGAAACCGTGCAGCATAGGCAATGAAGAAATTATCAGATTAAGCTGAAATTGATTATGTAGACACATTCTATTCATGACTGCTACCAACTTTCAAAGCAGTACCGTCATCTCTTCAAAAGTTATCAGAGTTGAAAGTGCAGAGAGTGTAAAGAGTTTTCAAGAAATAAAAAGGGGACTCTATAAGACACATATGTCATCTAATTACACTATTCTACACACACAAAAAAAAAAAAGAGTGTTGTAGAAAACTTGGTAAAACGTAATTTCTTATTCGTTTTATGATACAAAACTTTACCGTGATGCAGATGCAGTTTTGCTCTTTGAGAAAATATGAAAAACTCAAGATTGACTAAGTTGACCCATTTCACATATTTTGAGTCCTTACACAAAATCAGTGTTTGCGACTTTTTGTTGGTTTTGTGATGCACGGTCACAAATGATCTTACATCGTACATTAATTAGATGAAAATCTAATATGTGTAGCTTGTGACACTTGTGACACTAACGTCTATTCTGACTGTTTGCAATGCAATTATTGCTATCTATGTTCAACAATGTTGTAATTGCGCTCTATTAATTTTATTTCATTAATTAATTCTATTTAAATTCAACTAGACTTGATCGTGCATCAAAGTTTCCTGCAGCAGCGTTTGTATTTGGTGCGAACACAGTGTGGCTGTGTGCTTGTGTGTTTTATTTGAAGTTAGCCATTTGCGAAGGCAGCTCGCAATGGACTCGCATACAGCGAGCAGTGGACTCGCACACACACAGATCGCTACGCCCTCGGCTCGCCGGTCGCGCGCTGTGTGTGCGAGTCCATTGCTTTCTGTGTGCGTGTGCTGAAATTACAGCGAGCCGCCTTTGCAAAAGGCTAAATTGAAGTATAAGCAAGGCACATACTATGTCCAGACACTTGAATTCAATTTTCAAATCACTAAAAATGTCACTTAATATGTCTGATGCCAACTTACCTTTAAGTCAAACGATATTGATACAAAATGTTAAATAATCGAACATGTTTATAGCATGGAGCTACTAGCTCCATGTTTATAATGTGCGTCGGATTTTGAACAATGAAATGGCTATTCAAAGAGCTGAACGGGAAAACAGCAAAAAAGATACCAGTAATTATAGAGACTAGTCGAAGTCCTGCTTCATTTTGATGCAATACATGCACTTATTTTAATGAATGTGTTGGCCATGAAGAAGACGAAGAAGCTGTCTGTATACATGCTTAGCAAGGTAGAAGGGGGACTTTTATGCATATAGTCATGATAGTAATGTATACTTCTCTGGGCTAAAGAACAGTATGATAATGTACTTGATGTAGGCAGCAGAGAAATGTGAGGAGAAATGGACCAATTACAACAAACAAAGTTATAAAATATTAAATTATTACACTCCAGCTGATTTGGAAAGTAATTACTTTTTTCAGTGAATGTGACGGTAAAGATTAATAAACTTGAATTATACATCGATGATATCGTTTATATTCAGTATACAAGAGTCAGTTGAGTAAGTCTTATGAGGGTCTGGATATTTTGGCAGTCTTTGTGAGCAGGTTGAGAACATCTCTGTTTGTTAAAGTGGCATGACCTTTGACATGCACCCTATTGTGAGAAAAAGTAGGCCTACGACATAGGACAATGTCAGCCACACCATGTCTCTGGTAGGATTACATTTCTTTAACCCTTTCTGTACCAGGAACTTTGACCAGTGTCTACAACGATATTATGGAATGCCTTAGAGTAATAAAACCGAGCCTATTATGATGGTACACATGTCTTACCCTTATAAATATCACCTGCACGCAAACACGCATTTAAACATTGATTCTTAAAGCATAAGAAATTACTACATCAAGGTATCCAAGTAACACAATTCATGAAGTTACCCTGACGAGTTGTTTTAGGCCTATATATAGCCAATTATAACTAAAAGGCGCTTGTGTGCGCCACCAGACGGCAAATGCAACTTTAAAGGGAAAATCTAGTCCAAATATAAGTTAGTCTGATAAGAAAGAGTAAAATATTACTAGTGCAACGGTAAAAATTTTGATCGAAATCGGGTAAAAAATAAGGAAGTTATGACATTTCGAAGTTTCGCTAATTTTTGAGGAGACAGTTATTGAAGAGCCAATATGAATATACAAATGCCAAAGTGAGCATGCCGTCATAACCTCACAACTTGTCATATACATGTAGTTTGTATATAAAATTTTGAAATTTCCAATTTTTCATTCACACGAAATTATGCCCGAGGGTCAAAAATCCTGGTATAAATAACTGATCACTATTCTGAAGTTATTCAAACAGGAATAACATCATGTTTCAGACTTCAATGAAAGAAACATTGAATTTTCGTTGTTGTTATTGTTGTTGTTGTTGTTGTTTTTGGCACACGATCAATGGAAAATTGTGAGGGTACGACATAGCTAGCTGACTCATTTGCATATTCATATTCACTGAACAAGAACTGTTTTGCAGAAATTAGCAAAACTTCAAAATGTTATAAGTTCCTTACTTTTTTATCCGATTTCAGTCAAATTTTTACTGTTGAATTTGAAAAATTTTACTCTCTCTTATCAGAATAACTTATATTTGGACTAGATTTCCCCTTAACGTTCGCAGGAATTCTGCTGGGATGACTTGCAAAAATAGAGTACTCTGTCGCGTGGATTGCATGCATGCTCTTTCATTGGTTGTCTGAATTTCAAAATGTATTGACAAATCGGTGTTAGCGTATCTTTGAAGATTGTAGAATAATGTATACAGCCTAAAGGAACCTCGGGAATAACAAACCTTATTTCATTATTGGAGTAACGAACCTCTGGAATAATGAAGATTACCCGATACGTATGAAGCGCACTTCATAATCATGAACAACGGGGAAGTGGGGGGGGGGGGGGATTGGAGTAATTACTGTCTCCCAAGACATATAGTAACACAACTACTACTATACTTGGCTAGGTGTTCAACCCCTTCCACCACACAATACATTAAAAAAAAACAACAACAACAACAGAGAATTCAGTTTTCAAGGGCTCTGGTATCTTTCTTCTTTTTTTTGGGGGGGGGGGGGGGAGGGGGGGAGGGTATATTTTGTCTGTGTGTACATTGTATTGGTCTTTGAAAATTCCGTGCTTGTGATCAGCGCTATATATAAACGCTGAATCAACAGACAATAGAATCAGGCGAGAGTGGCTTCAGGCAAGAGTGAATTTGTTTGGCTTTTATACGAATCATCCCTGTGATACGATGGTATTTCAATGCGATTCCACTTTTGTATAGCAGTTTTGGTCCCTTACATAAACCGCGCATTGTTGATCAGGACAGTTTACTTTCACAGCCACACCACGTCTTCTCCATCGCTTTAAAATAAAAGGAAAATGAGAACGCGTTTGTTTCTACTACTGGTGCTGAGAGTCGTGGGCAGCTATTGGTTGAAACAGTCGGACGCAGCGGGTTCCCCAGAAGCATGGAAGTCTCGTATCGCTGCAATGCTTTTCCAAGGCCTGTGCCTATTTCTGGGCTTAGGAATCATGTGCATCTATGTACTCTACCAGCCCGTCCCAGCCGGTTTTTCAGAACCCTGGAAATATCGTATGTTCACTGTGTTTTTCTGGTGGTTTAAACGAAAGGTAGGTCTAATCAAGACGAATTGCATGTCTATCACCAGGGGCGGATCAAGGAATCTCAGCGAACCCAAGCTTCTGTGCCTCTAGTGCCCTGGTTATGACCCACCATTTTCTAATTTTCCTTTCCCCTTTCTTGTCCATTTCGGACTTACTACCTTCGTCACTACTTTCCTCACTAATCTTTCTACCTACTTATCTTTTCTTCCCTTACAAGAGAGCTGCCTCATTATTCTTAATGTGCGTCCTTGTGTGTGCATGTACATTGAATGTGTTTATTGTCTGTTTTTTTCTGTCTTAGGCAAATTGTCTTTTGTTTTTGCAATTTCATTTTTCGCTTTTTTAATGAGGGGATTGCATACTACAAGCTATGCATTTTAGCGGTCCCCTCCATTTCCAGCAAATTTGTTTCTGACTTTACCATAATGATATAACATCTTGTATCTCCGTGATCTCTGTTAATAATTTACCTGTGTCTTTACAATATGTTGTTATGTTCATCACATTGTTGTACCGATTTTATGACATTATCTTTATAGAGGAACATTTCATTGTATTCCTAATTATTTTGTTGGAAATGAAATGAATCAACTTGAAATTGAGGGGGGGGGGGGCATACGCGCCCACCCCATTTCTTTTTTTATTTATTCTATTATAACAAAAAATAAAGGGGATGGGACGTGCTCGGTGCGCGCCAAACTGGATCCGCCACTGATCACGTAATGCTTCTTTACCTGTTTTTCTGACATCACTTTTGCCTGTCGTTTGAGTATAGAAATAATGAAAGCTACATAAACATAATAATATGATTATATAATTCGGAATTAAAGTGTATAATAATTATTATAATTTCATATCTTACTAGACAACATGGAGTTAAAGAGCAGATGTATCATGTGAATCATCCACCTTAAAGGGTGTGTACAGTTCTGGCTGAGATGAGGATTTTGCTTTTAACGTTTTGCAAGATATTCAGAAACCACTCTATGAGATGTCAAAGAGCTTACAATTCTAAGGGGTATCAAAAGTTTATTTGATGAAAATCGGTTTTGAAATGGCTGAGATATCCAAAAACAAGGTGAAACAAAGAGATCCTAATAAAAGGCGTGGCCTATCGCCTTTTATTACAGTCACTTTTTTTGACATCTCAGCCATTTGAAAACCAATTTTCATCAAATAAATGTTGAATCCTTCTTGATATTACATGCTCTTTCATATTTCATAAGAAGTTTCTCATCATCTCACTTAGGAATGTTCAAAACATGAATCCCACCTCAACCAGTACTGTACAGCCCCTTTAAACTTTAATGTTAATTCTTCATTTCGTAGACTTCTATAAAACTGTTCCTGAGACATTGCCAGCGTCCTTCGGAGCTTCAAATCATGAAAGAGATGATGAAATCGATGCTCAACAACACGCCGGAGCTCCCGGAAGAAGTTCCTGGCTCAAACATCAGATCTCGTCTGACGTCATTCGGAGGCGTGAAAGTCAGAGTGTATGAGCCGAAGAATAGGGACCCGGAAGCAACTCTGCCAGCTTTGGTTTATCTCCATGGGGGCGGCCTCGTGACAGGACACTTAGGTCAGTGTAGGTACGGGACCTAACAGTCCTTAATCAATAAACTCTCTGCCAATGATCAATGATTATGTTACATTAATTTGTTACATTCTGTGTCTGCGGAGAAAAAAAAAATAGAAAGATACCCATTTCATAGCCAGCAGCAATTGTTAACTCACATGGTCATCATCTGCATCATTTTCTGGAAATTCCTATTTATGCACAGTTTTTTTTCCGTTCACTCTGCAGATATGTACCATGGAGACCTGCGCATGCTCAGTGAACGTCTAGGGGTAGCCGCAGTGGCTGTGTCGTGAGTTTCCTACGAGTTTCTAATTTTGCCAAGTGTTCCAATTCATGAATGGCTTGTAATACATATTTCATGCGTAAAATAATGTGTTTGGGTTTCGCAGTGACACAAAGACAGTCACACACGCACACACTTGCATACATAATGTACTCATAGGTTATATAAGAGACGTAAGTGGACATATTATGCACTGTAACATCAAGATCAACGATCTAGGTCACTGTGGAAGCTTTTCAGAGCTACGATTTGTTTCCTGTATTATGGTTTGAACATTGTACACATGGGGTAGAAAAAAAAACAGACCTGTGCTCTGCGTTGAATGGACGGACACGATTTTATTGTTCTATTTCCTGCCCCCTCTGCGACCACTGATGTTTGATTGTGAAAGAATAACTCGTTGCCGATATTGCTACTTTCGAAGAGCAACCCATTTGGACGAAACTTGTACGCACGTGTCCTATGCCAAGTCCTGAGGAGTCCCTTGAGCGCCTGGTAGTCCGTTGAGGGCCATTTGATCGCGCTGGGATCGCTTCGCTCGCCCGTCACAGCCATTATAACAGTGAGAGGGCCTTGACAAAAGGATAGGATCTAGCAAGCTAGAAAGCACAGTGAGAAAGGCACTTCGATCTGTACAATGTGAATGTAAAGCCCAGCAACTTCCAGAAGGTATCTGAAGTCATTATCACATAGGCCCAATGTACTTCTGTCCTCACAATCCTATCCATTCTTAATAATAAGCAAAATTACATATAATGTCACATGTAGCTGTCTCGTATCAGAAAATGTGTTCCATTCATTTTGTTCTAATCAATCGTCTTTCTGATCCCCGCTGCAGATATCGGCTAGCACCAGAGCATCCCTACCCAGCAGCCTTTGACGACGCGTTCGCAGCGACTAGATGGCTGCTCACACACCCTAAAGAGATTGGAATCGATCCACAAAGAGTAGTGGTGTCGGGAGACAGTGCTGGTGGACTTCTCACGGCGGCAGTCTCTGGAGCGATTGCAGACGACCCGTCTGTTCCAGACATCAAGCTCCAGGTCCTGTTTTATCCATGGCTGCAGAGCCTGGACCTAAACACGCCATCGTACCAGAAAATGAGGTCCGAGAGCTATGGGAGGATTTTCCGTTTGGTAGAGTTGATGCCAATTTTCATCAGCGCTGCTGTGCTTGGTAGTGCAAATCAGTCTGTCGTACAGCAGATCTCAATCAACAACCACACTTCTGCAGACTTTAAGCGCTCAGCACCTTATCGAGACTACATCAGCCATTCCCTTATCCCAAAAGACATGATACCGCAGAGCTACAAGCCTCCCGAATCCGACGACTATGGTAACGAGGAACTTTGGGATAGTATGAAGACCGCGCTGACGTCTTGGAAACTTGTGCCCCTCATGCGCGATGACTTGTCCAAATTGCCCAGGGCCTTTGTCGCAACATGTGGCTATGACGTGTTGCGAGATGATGGGATAATGTATGTGAAAAGACTAGAAAAAGCTGGGGTTCCCGTAGAGTGGGTAAATTATGAGACTGCTTTTCACGGTATTCCACGGTTTGGACCACTATCGTTCGAAATAGGGCGAAAGATGTACGATGATTCCATTGCTTTTATCGAGAAATATCTGTGAGGGATAGCCACCTACGTTGACCAATGCTCTATGACCCCAACTGAACAAACTGAAAAAAATACAAACGATGCAGGAAACTCTGATGCACGATCAATTCTAACTGTAAAATTAATAACGCGCGATTACAGCATTTTTAAAAATCGATAGCAAATAATTACATTGTAAACAATCAGAATTGACGTGATGTAAGCTTGATTTCATTATAATTGTGTTTTGCTGAAGCGTGTATTTTGTAATACATGTGATTTGATCTGTTACGAAATTGTATTGAATATGGAATCAATAAAAGATTATGGAAAAACAAAAATATTCAGTATATGAGAGTCAGTTTTAGTAAAGGCTATAATGAGGGGATGGATATTTCGGCAGTCATTGTGAGCAGGTTGAGAACATCTCTGTTTATTAACGTGGCATGACCTTGACATGCACCTTATTGTGAGAATAGGTAGGCCTATGATATAGGACAATGTCTGCCACACCATGTTTATGGCAGGATTACATTTCTTTAACCCTTTCTGTGCGAGGACCTTGGACCAATGTGTACAACGATATGGGGTTCTCTGTGTCAATCATCGAGCAAAGCACATAAAGGATTAAAAAGAAGAACCGCTTATGATATCTTTAAAGGTTGACCTTCGTGTAGAGATCTCCCAAAGTATATTCTTGTATGTATGTAATTGATTTTAGTTCATATATGCTGGAGTTGATTGCCGCATATTTCAGCATGTATTATTATGCTATTCGACATGCTAAACTATTTAAACACTAATGATGTGGTCGTGTCTATTCTGACTGCAAAATATTCATTTGCTATTCACGAATCACTATATTCATATGACTGATCTTAAAATCATATATTTTGGTATACGGGCATTGGCGAAGAGGTAATACATGTGATAGGCCAATATCTCTTATGAATGATAAGTCATACGTTCATTTGAGTTTCGCACTGACTGTGGCTGTAACAGAAATAAATCCTATAAACCCTATATTTGATTCTTCTTTCGTGTATTAATTTCATCTCTCTTCTGCTAGGGAATATGAGAATCTTGACAACGTATAAAGGATTTTTAAGAGACAAACTCAGCACGCTATATCAGAATGAATGAAACACAGGCAGACCATAATATCTTAGTCTATACATATGCAATGCAAAGTATAAAAAAGTTAGATATTGTGGGATAATAAAACCGAGCAGGTTATCCTTATAAATATCACAAGCACGGAAACACGCATTTTAATATTAAATATTAAAACACAAGAAATTACTGATTTTTTTTTTTGTACACGATCAATGGAAAGTTGTGAGGGTATATGACATGAGTAGCTGACTCATTTGCATATTCATATTCACTGTACAAGAACTGTTTTGCAGGAATTTGCAAAACTTCAAAATGTTTAAGTAACTTCCTTATTTTTCATCCCATTTCAGTCGATGTTTTACCTTTGAACTTGTAAGATTTTACTTTCTTATCAGAATAACTCATGTTCGGACTAGATTTCCCCTTTAATGTTCGCAGGAATTCTACAGAGTTGGATGACTTGCAAAATATAGAGTACTAGTCTGTCGCGTGGATTACATGCTCTTTCATTGGTTGTCTGAAGTTCAAGATGTATTGACAAATCGGTGTTAGTGTATCTTTGAAGATTGTGGAATAGCGTACAGCCTACATTTCGACGCTCACGGAATGACACAGCACATGCATTTGTTTACTTTAGTAAGGGATATTTTTGGAATCTCTCCGGTTATGTGCACAACATCAGATGCATGGGAATAGAGCGAGAGTCTTTCCCCATATCCCATCCCTGTATAAATACATTGCTTCTTGCACCTTTGGACCATGAGGCTAACATGGAGCTAGCTGCATGGAAAGATCGAGGTTTATTGTTTATAGCAACCTTCTGCTCACTTCATGCGATAGTGTGACGTCTATTATATGTGATAAATAGCATGCACTTTGGATGGCGTCACTCAACTTTTTTTTTTTTTGGGGGGGGGGCGCCACTGATAGATCAACAACACTACTGCGCGTTTGAGGTATTCCATGAAAAAACCCGATGTAATGATCGAATTAGAAAGGTAGGCCTACGCCTTCATCGAGTTCATGATAGCATTCTACAGTGTACTGGCATCGCCCTGAGAGTAACTGTGTGTTCTTCTCATCTTCTATAGTTCAAAGTAAATAACAGAAGGTCGTGGAGTACACCTGTTAACAATATACAGGACGCATGACTATATTAATTCAATAGTAATTTACACTGTATATCGCGCGACCCTGTGAACGTGACAAAACTTCGGGCGATTCAACAATAAGATGGCGGTCTTCATGTTTATAGTGGTAGGACTCGTACTGCTCTGCTGCTACTTCCTCTACAAGCCAGTCCCATCTGGCTTTCCAGACCCGTGGAAGTATCGGCTGACTGTAACAGCGGCTGAAGTCTTCATGAGTCTAGTAAGTATACTATACCAAGGAGCTATTACAGCTCCTTGACTATACCTACTATACAATGACCTATCCGCGAAGACTCGCTCGTACTGCGCATTGGGATTCACTATCCTTTCAGCACTGTACACCGATACCCGTATACGTGTATTATCACTCATTCACGTGGCTTGTGTAAAAGAGCATAGAGCACAACACAGGGTCTGAGCTTCTTCATCCGGGGGCTTCATACATGCATGGACCTAGGTCCATGATACATGGGTAATAATCACCTCCTTGGTAATATCCAAAGAGGTTCTATATGTAATAGAGCGCGCGCTCGCATGTAGAAGCGGGGCCAATTGAACGACCCGCCGCCATTAGCAAAGAGGTCGACTCTCAGAAGCCTGAACCCGGAAGTGCCTATAGTAATACACGTAAAGTACAGCTTCGAAGGTGGGGTTGGGTTGGAAAAATCATTCTAATTTTAAGGAAAATCAATATTTGTCCATATGCCTCCGGATTTTATAAGAGAGATACATTCTCAACACAGTATACATGTTTCGATGAAAAAAGGACTTGCTCTAATGTGTCAAAATAATATGTGCCTTAAGAAGCCAAAATTGCCAAACAGGCATTCATGCATTCATACTACATAAAGATTGCAGAAAGGTACAGTGTACACTCTTTGGTATAGGAGTACTGATTTCACATAATATATGTCACTTAGGAACATCAGACACACATACAACACGTACAACACACACTCCCACCCACAACAAACCCACACACTCACAACAAACACACACATACGCATTGTGTGTGTGTGTGTGTGTGTGCGTGTTGAAATTGAAAAACAAAAAAATGTTTGTGTGTGTGTGTGTTGTGTGTGTGTTTGTTGGAATTTAAAAAAAAGTGGTTTTGTGGTACGCGTGTGTGCGTATGTGTGTGTTTGTTGTGTGTGTGTGTGTGTATTTGTTGTGGGTGTGTGTGGGAGTGTGTGTTGTATGTGTTGTATGTGTGTCTGATGTTTCTAAGTGACATATATTATGTGAAATCAGTACTCCCATACCAATGAGTATACACTGGTACCTTTCTGCAATCTTTATGTAGTATGAATGCATGAATGCCTGTTTGGCAATTTTGGCTTCATGTTAAGGCACGTATTTGACACATTAGAGCAAGTCCTTTTTTCATCAAAACACGTATACTGTGTTGAGAATGTATCTCTCTTTTAAAATCCGGAGGCATGTGGACAAATATCGATTTTCCTCAAAATTAGAATGATTTTTCCAACCCAACCCCACCTTCGAAGCTGTACTTTACGTGTATTACTATAGGCACTGCCGGGTTCAGGCTTCCGGTAGTCGACCTCTTTCGTGCGCGCGCTCCACTGTTCAATTGGCGCCGTTTTCATTTATACGCAATGAATGGTGGGCGCTTACTCTATTACATAATATAGAACCTCTTTGGTTATATCTAACGCACGTGCGTAAAATGGTTGGAGAAATAACGCGCACAAAGCCACTGTTATTAATTTCTGCATATCGACAGTGTGTGCAGTCATGAATGAGTCTTGCGTGATTGTTAGATTCCCGTATACATATAGTGACGTAGAAGACATTGATACCAAAATCATTAAATTTGGTGCAGAGCTTTTTATTCTACACTCAATTCTGTAAATGCAGTCATATTCAAATTTCGAATTCAAATAATTAAGCAAAGGATTTGGGTGCGACACGCGTTCCATACGGTGTATTGTGTAAGCCCGTTGATCCATGTCAACAAAAGATATAGCTTTTACATTGGGCGCGCACGTATACACACACACGCACACACACACACACAAAGTTTTTTTTTTCCTGGCCCGCGTCCAATGTGAAAGCTGTATCTTTTGTTGACATGGATCAACGGGCTTACACAATACACCGTATATGGAACGCGTGTCGCACCCAAATTCAATTCGTTCATACATCGAAAAAAATTCAGCGAAATTTGAAAATGACTGCATTTACAGAATTTGGCGTAGAATAAACAGTTCTGAACCAAATTAATGATTTTGGTATAATTGTCTTCTGGGGAAGATGCTCTATCTAATGATGTCATAAAATATATCACTTTTAGAACGCAAGGTACTGAAAATCCACCGTTCCGCTTTTTTGGGACACCCGGTATATATATATATATATATATATATATATATATATATATTGATATTGTGACGAACTCGCCTTCTCGTCGTGAATTAAGTGAGTGTATTTGACTGTCTGTACAAATGCCTCCGCGAGCCGTGTCAGGATGGCCGAGTAGGCGGGGTTCGTTTTGTTGAAGTTTACAACGTTCCCTTTAAATTATTATTTCTACTAGTCTGTATGTTACCATGTATTATGTTGGGTCAGAAGCAGCTCACCAACACAAGCGGCACACATACCAAGTTCAGCATCACTTAAAGTATGTCACTCCCAAGCGTCACTTGTAGAGGATGTTAAATTGGTATACTTATTTTGTTACCAACTCTGCTACCAACTTTTGCTACCAAGTTCTGCTACCAAGTTTTGTTACCAACTCTGCTACCAACTCAATCACGCTAACGTGGAACACCTTTCACAACCATATGGTGGCACAGGTATCGTTGGCACGGGGTAAAGTGCTGTATCACACCGTTACCAACTTCCTCAGGCGACGACTGGAACTTGGATTGGGCACGGACTATGCGACAAGTCACATTGCCATTATACCCGAAATCCAACGGCGACGACTGGAACTTGGATTGGGCACGGACTATGCGACAAGTCACATTACCATTATACCCGAAATCCAATGACTTGCTAGTTGGTCTTCTCAGGAACGGCGCTCCAACTCAGGAACATGTACCACCACTCTCCAAGCTGTTGTAGTGTGGTAGAATCCTCAAGGAGACACAGTGAAGACAGGAATACTGGAACACATACAGTTTTACACATAGAAATGAACATTAACAACACATTGGGAATGTATCATACACTGGCTACTTGTTGCGGACGATGTCACGGCAACGGCCATTTTATATGCCTCTCCTCCTATCGCTGAAAGAGGAGGCGATCCCGTACGGCCGGGAGCAACACGGTGAATATTCGCAGTACTCATTCAAATTATTTACAATGTTGGCGTGGTTACAAAATTCGTACAATTATTATACGTTTTAACAGTATCTCTTGTACATGGTTACTATAATTCGGCATGTATCATCGGTATAAACCGGAGTTGGTATTAAAGTAATCCAAACTTGCCCATGACAAACAAGTAACCACATATCTAATAATAAATGTTTAAACTCATAATGATGCACCACCACCTTGAAAATTATTATGTTATCGTCGTGCGCATGGCAGATTGTCGTTACAGTGTGGGAGTGCGCATGGCAGATTGTCGTTAGGGTGTGGGAGTGCGCGTAGGGTTAACAACATTCTGCCATGCGCACGGAAGTGCTCTATAACAATCTGCCATGCGCACGGAAGTGCTCTAACAAAAATCTGCCATGCGCACGACGGTTTGTCCAACGTTTCGATAATGCGCCCACTACCGTCACAATCGATTATGACAAATTATAATCGAACGGTTAAATCGAATGTCGTTACAATATATGAGATTAAAACCTGAGATTAAAACCTAAAATGGCATTAAACGCTTTATCCTGGCGAGGAAAGCGCATGTTTTTGAAACAAGACACCAAACAGGTTAGTCATCGCATTCTTCATCAGCGACCAGGATGCGATGTGATGTTAGATTAAAAATCCGTTTCTGAAGCAGAACATACACACAAGGGTATACGTCTGCTCCTGGTCGGACGGATTTCAAAACTAACCTGCTTGTGATGGAATGCGTCTTTAAACTGGTGGTAGTTGTTGCCACAGTGCATGGTAACCGCGCAGTTTGTATGTGCGCGTTTGGCGTAGCAACGACGCATCCATGGACTGGTTCCCTCCACGAAGAGCCAAAGATGAAAGGATGAAATCAGTTTAAAAAACATGACAAACATGAATCCCTGATAGCTTTTCAATGGACTTACATTGCCAACGTCATGCTCCGATTTACTATCACGAAGATAAACGGTTCAGAGACCCACCTCATCTTGTCTTTCACTGAACGCAAACTCACACCTCCGGCCCCCATAGAGACATCCCAGCCAGTAGTTGTGCCTTGTCCGTGATGGAATACCGTATCAGACTTTCCTGATAGTCAACGGTCTTTCCCGTAGTCAATCAGACTTTTCCTGATAGTCAATCAGACTTTACCTGATAGTCAACCAGCCTTTCCTGGTAGTCACTGATCAATAACGAACAGAAGTGAATGAGATTAAAACCTAAAATGGCATTAAAACGCTTTATCCTGGCGAGGAAAGCGCATGTTTTTGAAACAAGACACCAAACAGGTTAGTCATCGCATTCTTCATCAGCGACCAGGATGCGATGTGATGTTAGATTAAAAATCCGTTTCTGAAGCAGAACATACACACAAGGGTATACGTCTGCTCCTGGTCGGACGGATTTCAAAACTAACCTGCTTGTGATGGAATGCGTCTTTAAACTGGTGGTAGTTGTTGCCACAGTGCATGGTAACCGCGCAGTTTGTATGTGCGCGTTTGGCGTAGCAACGACGCATCCATGGACTGGTTCCCTCCACGAAGAGCCAAAGATGAAAGGATGAAATCAGTTTAAAAAACATGACAAACATGAATCCCTGATAGCTTTTCAATGGACTTACATTGCCAACGTCATGCTCCGATTTACTATCACGAAGATAAACGGTTCAGAGACCCACCTCATCTTGTCTTTCACTGAACGCAAACTCACACCTCCGGCCCCCATAGAGACATCCCAGCCAGTAGTTGTGCCTTGTCCGTGATGGAATACTGTATCAGACTTTCCTGATAGTCAACGGTCTTTCCCGTAGTCAATCAGACTTTTCCTGATAGTCAATCAGACTTTACCTGATAGTCAACCAGCCTTTCCTGGTAGTCACTGATCAATAACGAACAGAAGTGAATGAGATTAAAACCTAATATATATATATATATATATATATATATATATATATATATATATATATAATTATATATATAAACTATATGTCCATAAAAATACTATATTATATTTACATTTTTATACAGCTATAATGTATATAAGCATGTATAGATATATGCATAATGACATTCTATATGTATATACGGTATGAACTTACATGCCACTTGCTTTATAATCCATTCCTAAAATCCAGAGGCAGCAATCTTTTCATGTTTTTTTTTTTTGTTTTTTGTTTTTTTGTTTAGTTTGTGTACCACAGTGCGTTCCCAAACGTTTCTTCTTCTTTTTTTTTTCTTGCGACTCATAGTTGTTAGCTTTATTTGAATAGTAGGCAACATCCCACAGTCTAATCTCGCTTCCTTTCATCTTTGTGTTCGCGATGTATAGTATGGTCTCAAGATGCTCATACGTGACTTCCGGCGCCCTTCCTCTTCATACGACGTGATGATGGAGGTGTGGAGCAAGAACATGGCGTCGACCCCGATTCCGCCGGCAGAAGTTCCCGGGTCGAACATCAAGTCCCGCCTGGCTTCTTTCGGTGGAATAAAGGTCAGAGTGTACGAACCAAAAGATAGGGTTCCTGGCGTACCCCTACCCGCTTTCCTGTACCTGCATGGAGGAGGGTTAGTCATCGGAACCATAGGTAGGCCTAACTAACTGTTTTTAGAGACACAACACTGTATGCTCCGGTTTATGTTTTGCAGAGGCTATCAGCTAGAACTAGATTAAACAAAATTGGTATGGAATCCGCCTTGCAAAGGAAAACGAAATGCATGCATCATGGCCCTACATGTGTGTTAAGCTTCCTTTCAAGCGAAAGCAAGAGTATAGTATTATAGGGAGGTGTAAGAAAAGGAGAGGCAACTCCTGCTCTCCTTTGAATTCTTAAGGATGCGCGGCACCGCCGAGAAGTTATGCGCTTAACTACAGGTGGAAATCAGGTGCTTTGACAAAAGAGAGCATCAATAATCGGGACTAGCGCTCTCACATCTAGAAATGCTTGCCCCTACTGCAATTCGCTCTCTCTTTCAATGTGATGGCAACAATGAATTTGTGTACCTTGAATTGGAGCAGTGAATCAAAATCCAGTGTAAAACTGACAATTTTAACAGCAAATAGTTTAAAAGCACGCTGGAGCACGCTTAAGCGGAGTAGTTTATTTGAAAGATCAAAATATCCCAGATTAAAGGATAGAAAACTAACATCCGGAAATGTGCGCATTATAGAAAAATACTAGGTTTTTAAGAGGGCCTAATTCTCATTTCATTTCGATTTGCGCATTACGAAGAAACTAGAAATACATGTTTATTATATTGAATTTTTCCTAAACTACTCTTAATCAATTCGAGTATTCGATTTAAAATTTTACGGAGAAATAAAGCTTGTAATTCAACGAAAGGTGAAATGCGTTTTACGTCTCCGAACTTCGCCTTGCAACTAGAGCGGTGCAGAGCATGACTTCAAAGCGTATAGTGGAATGCTAGACATCCCATTGTAACGCTTTGAACCCAAACATGTGTTTGCATGAATTACGAGGGAGTTGTCTCTCCGTTTCTTACACCTCCCTGGTATTTAGTGTTTGCAGTCACTCGGGGAAAAAAAATAGGGCTTTCAATAGTGTGACACCCTCCGCTGAATCTTTACAGATATCCGTCATAGTCTTATTTCAGCCTGATATGAATCTAAAGCAGTCTCATTAGGCGTTTTCACATCAGCCCGATGTTTCGAGATAGCGCGCTATCTTCTGACTTGGGAAATTTTCCCGATAGCGAGATAGCGCGCTATATAATGTGAACACAAATTAACGCGCTAGTTGTATCGCGCTGATCGAGAAAATTTTTCGAGTCCAACTCGGGAAATTTCTGAAATAGCTGGATAGTAGCGCGCTATTTGATAATGTGAAAACGACTCGAGAAATTTGCGCGATGAATTCCATCATTCCTAGCGGCGTGTGTGACCCGATCGACCGAGGCAAACTGCACACAAAACAGGAGGTAATTTTTGAGAGGGCACACACATTACTGATGCTGTTTGCACATACTCAGCTGTCGAATTAGCTATTTTAAAATTTTTAGCTATTCGGGCTACCCCTTCTTCGGGCTGATGTGAACAAGAAATGAAATAGCGCTCTAATTCGCATTCGCGGAAAATTTTTTCGAGCTTGGATTTTTATCTGGCTGATGTGAAAACGCCTATAGCCTCCTTTTTTGTCTGAAATTCGCTTCTCAATAGGCGTTTTCACATCAGCCCGATGTTTCGAAATAGCGCGCTATTTTCTGACTTGGGAAATTAACCCGATCACGAAATAGCGCGCTATTTGATAATGTGAATACAAATTAGCGCGCTAACTGATCGAGAAAATTTCTCGAGTCCAACTCGGGAAATTTATGAAATAGCAGAATTAAATGCGAACTAGCGCGCTATTTGGTTATGTTCGGGCTGATGTGATTAGGAAATGAAATAGCGCCCTAATTTGCAATCGCGTAAAATATCTCGAGCTTGGATTTTTATTGGGCTGATGTGAAAACGCCTAAAATCAAATAGCGCGCTACTATCCCGCTATTTCAGAAATTTCCCGAGTTGGAGTCGAGAAATTTTCTCGATCAGGGCGACACAATTACGAGTCGTGAAAACGACGCGAGAAATTAGCGCGATGAATCCCATCATGCCTAGCGTGTGTGACCCGATCGATCGAGGCAAACTGCACACAAATCATGAGGAATTTTTGAGAGGGCACACAAATAACTGATGCTGTTTGCACATACTCAGCTGTCGAATTAGCTATTTCAAAATTGTTAACTATTCGGGCTACCCCCTCTTCGGGCTGATGTGAATAAGAAATGAAATAGCGCTGTAATTCGGGATCGCGGAAAATGTTTCGAGCTTGGATTTTTATCGGGCTGATGTGAAAACGCCTAATGTACATTCTTCTCCAACTCATAACAATCGTGTACTTTGCTAGCTACACGACAAAAGCATGAAGCATCTATCCCGAACAAAGGAAGCATAACACGCAAAGTATCTGGGTCGACGATAGCATTCATTATCTTACTTTCAATACACTCACTCATTCTTCTCCAATAAAACTTCTTTGTACATTCTTTGTAACTCAATATCAAAACTTATATTTTGGATTGAGCAAGTCGAGCATTCTCCCGACAAACCATTACAACTATACTGCTGTTGAAACGTACATAGACTGACAGTTGGTTTTCCATAAGTTTTTCCATAATAGGCGTTTTGACATCAGCCCGATGTTTCGAAATAGCGCGCTATTTTCTGACTTGGGAAATTTTCCCGATAGCGGAATAGCGCGCTATTTGATAATGTGAACACAAATTAGCGCGCTAATTGTATCGCTCTCTGATCGAGAAAATTTCTCGTCGCCAACTCGGAAAATTTCTGAAATAGCGGGATAGTAGCGCGCTATTTGATAATAGGCGTTTTCACATCAACCCGATGTTTCGAATGAGTGCGCTATTTTCTGACTTGGGAAATTTTCCCGATAGCGAAATAGCGCGCTATTTGATAATGTGAACACGAATTAACGCGCTAATTGTATCGCTCTCATCGAGAAAATTTCTCGAGTCCAACTCGGGAAATTTCTGAAATAGCGGAATAGTAGCGCGCTATTTGATATTGTGAAAACGACTCGAGAAATTAGCGCGATGCATCCCATTATGCCTCAACTGCACACAAATCACGAGGAATTTTTGAGAGGGCACACGGTCATTCTGTGTGCACATACTCAGCTGTCGAATTAGCTCGAAAAAAATTCGGGCTAATTCTCTTCGTGCTGATGTGAATAAGAAATAGCAATCGCGAAAAATTTCTCGAGCTTGGATTTTTATCGGGCTGATGTGAAAACGCCTAATGTGAAAACGACTCGAGAAATTAGCGCGATGAATCCCATCATGCCTAGCGTGTGTGACCCGATCGATCGAGACACACTGCACACAAATCATGAGGAATTTTTGAGAGGGCACACAAATTACGGATGCTGTTTGCACATACTCATCCGTCGAATTAGCTATTTCAAAATTTCTAACTATTCGGGCTACTCGCTCTTCGGGCTGATGTGAATAAGAAATGAAATAGCGCTCTAATTCGCAATGGCGGAAAATATTTCGAGCTTGGATTTTTATCGGGCTGATGTGAAAACGCCTAATGAACCCGCTGAAGACGAACCCCGAGTATACTCATGCAAAGGTGTCTATGGGAAATGCTTGTTGTAGCAAAATCAGCCCGTCCTCAACGGTTAAGCTAAAGAAAGAGAACGTACGTAGCCACCATATTCCGATTTAATTTGTGAGCATTTTCGAACTCCATCCCGAGGTAAACCTTATTGAGCATTCGAGCACTGAGTGTACTGTAGGGTGTAAGAGTAAATACGTATATAATGCATATGGTGACTGAATTCAAGACTAAGCACAATAAATTCGTCATACCGTTCAATGCATAAATTCTTTGGAAGCGCGTAGAATGCGATTCTGTCTCACTACCATGATTACGATATTCTTGTGTCCCTTACAGAGAGTTCACTTAGGCCCCAAATAATCAAACTTTTAGCGTTTTATAGCACTCCTCTTCCTTCCTGTGCAATGTAAACTTAGTCTGTGAAACAAACGTTATTTACTATGTAATATGAGAGGGTTAATAGAGTTGTTATGGGAACCTTTCACATAACTAAAGTAATCCACCGTAATATCTTGACTACCTCTTATCATCTATTCTCTTCTTTTTTTCCCCCTCCAAATATAGACTTTTATGACAGAGGTGTGCGTATGATCAGCGAACGTCTCAACATCATTGGAATTGCTGTGTCGTAAGTGATCTCATTAGGAATATGAAATTATCAGAATGCTCTCTCCGTGCACAATAAGTGAAAAAAAGACTTCCTTTTCGGCCTCGGGTTTAGGAGATGCTAACTTCATAACCCCAAGTACAAGAGTTGCTGCTCTACCGTACAAATTCCCTCACGTGATATGACTTCCCGTCTTGTAGAAGAAATATTACGGCAGAGAGAGTTTGAAGGCTGATGTGTAATTTGAATGTCAACTACACTGGAAAATATTACTGTCTTACCGAAGTAGCTGGCATGTGCGATGCCATAATCACACAACCCTCACAATGGATTCATAAAAGATCCAATTAATGTTCACATAGTGCTTCGAGGAAAAATCTCCAAACTGTGTCCGAGATTTTGTATCGTTGTGTTTTTCTCAACCAGAGTTAGGGGGATTCAGAGGCAATTGCCAGTATGCATTATTCTACTCGTGCAAGAATTCAGCAACATGTGTAAAGCTCTTCAGTCGTTTTGGAGAAGTTTCACGCTTTATCATCAAGTGAATAATGGAGATGTTTTTACCCATGAACACAGTTTTATAAAAATGGGTACCTGGCAAAGCTAGGTTAATAATAATGTTATGGCCCCCTGGGAGAGCAGCGGCAAAAATTATTGTTATTGTTATTATTATTATTATTATTATTATTATTATTATTACTATCATTTATCATCATTATCATTATCATTATCATTATCATTATCTTTACAGACTCATGGTTTAATTGCCTTATGACAGGGTGAGAGTTTACTGCCGGAAGCGTCAAACACAGCGGTAGACCGTTCATTACTATTTTGACTATATGGTCATGATGATCTCGGTATACTTTCTTCTTCTGTATACTGTCTTTCTTTCCTGTCTTTTTTTTTTTTTTTTTGAAACCAGGTATCGGTTGGCTCCACAACACACTTTTCCTGCTGCCTTCGACGACACCTTTGCAGCAACGAAGTGGCTGCTTTCGCACGCGAAAGAAGTCGGCGTTGATCCCGGCAGGGTAGCACTCATGGGAGATAGTGCTGGAGGGCTCCTCACAGCGGCTGTGTCGGCAGCGATTGCAGACGATCCTTTGGTGCCCGACATCAAGCTGCAGGTCATGATTTACCCGTGGTTGCAGAGTCTGGACCTGAACACACCGTCGTACCAGAAGATGAGGCAAGCCAAGTTTGGCACGTTGATGGATGTCGTCAACCTCATGCCGAACTTCATGAGCGCGGCAGTGCTGGGTAGCACGGACAAGTCAATTGTGGGGCAGATATCAACCAATCAGCACACGTCAAGAAATGTCAAACGTTCGTTGGCGTATCGAACATTTCTTGACCACTCCATCATACCCTCGCACATGAAGCCAGCCTGTTATCGACCACCGTCACCGGACGACGACGACGAGGGGAACGAGAAGACCTGGGAGAGCATGAAAGACGTGCTGACATCGTTAGAGTTTTCGCCGCTCTTACGTGAGGACATGACAAAGCTGCCGCGCACCTTCATAGCCACATGTGGCTACGATGTTCTGCGGGATGATGGTATTTTCTATGCAGACAGACTAAAGAAGGCAGGGGTGCCTGTCGAGTGGATGAATTATGAAAATGGGTTTCACGGCATACAGTGGGTCGGCGACAGCGCTTTCGTGATTGGACGACAGATGGCAAACGACTTCATAAACTACACTAAAGAACATCTCTGACTCAAAAACGAAAAGAAAATGTATGTGTTTACTGAAAAAAAAATGTTGTGAGATATCTTATGTCCTAATCTTACCCGTGAGTAACCTTACGTCTCTCCATGCAGCCTTAACACAGGAATGATAAACAAGATGCGCAATCTTCATCTTTTGAACAAGGCAAATGTAAAAAGTAATGATGTGACAAATCTGAAATAATGTTTAAACGGTTATGGACGAGACCGTCGAAGCTATCGAACATGACGACGACTTGGCAAGAATCGGAGATCGATTAAATTAATTGCCGTAGCTAGGAGATCACATTGTTGAGATTTAGTGTCCCCAATGATAACGGAAGTTAGGGTCCTGTGAGTCTATCATTTGACATGAGTTTTATTTCAATATCATTATTATTCAAGAACTTAAGCACTTTGATCAACAGTTAAAACCTTTCAAGCAAAAACTTGAATATGCAAGATTCATGATATTATACAAAGTACATGTACATGTTCTTTATGTGATTCGTCAATAATTTGCGCTATAGTAGGAATTCATGTAGTCGCAAACAAGTCTGCAAACATGAAAGGTAGAGTTACTATATGGTTAAATTGATAGATGACAGCAATTAACGAGTGTTTCGACAAGCTGAAAAGAACTCGTAAAACAGCTGTAAAAAGTCAGACAGGAAGAGTCACGTTTTGATGAGCCATTGTACCACATTTTAGTATTAGTGAATAGTGGGAAATGGAGGAAAGGAGAGAAAGAAAACGAAGAAACAAGAGAAAGAAAGAGGGATGGGCCTAATATTAACACAAGTAATAATGATAAGGTAGTGTACGCAGTAACAACACGGAAAGGTAATGACGTACTGCAGGGGAAAATTAACTTTAAACGTTATTTTTAAAAACACCCACATACACAGTAAATATGTACGTTACTTTACAATAAAGTCAGACGTGATAGTTGCGTATTTAGCTTCTTGCAGAAAAGCGCTGTAGAGTTCATGTTGTCCCTATGTCCATTTTTTTCAAGTAAATCAGTACATGAAACAAACAAAATATCCAATTTCAGCCAATGGTGTATGAATATACGAGTTAACTGGTCGTGTGGGTTGATTTGCATATCAACACGATCCGCTCTGCTCTAAAAAAAAAAAAAAAAATGGTGAGGACAAACCATAATATCAAGAGGTCGATCGTCAAAGCCATATGCCAAGCCACATGGATTCATTTGCGATAACACGCAGGCCACTACGACATCGTCCCTTTCATTTGGATGCTAAAGTGTATAAAAAAATAAATACATTTATTCTTTTTCATCAAATGATTTGTGTTTAATGACCACTTATGGCCAGTGCTAGACAAGCCCGATTCTTCTAATATGGGCAAAGTCGTGACATAATGAGCATCCCATTCATATTTTCTCATGTGTGAACACGGACAGTCACATTCTGAATGGTGAAGTGTATGTGTCGGACTACTGACATTGATATCTTCCCATTGTCGTGCGATCCGTTACAAAGGCCACAGTAAGTTATTAGCCATTCATATAGTTGATCGTGGAATTTTCGTTTACTTTTTTTTAATGATAAATGAATCCTCCTTCTGGATAGTATTCTTGAGATTTTTCTCAAGAAGGCTTTATTTCTCATGAGGATACGAACGATTCTGCCATTTCGCTTTCTAGTAAAGACAATTAGTTCACTGTTTTTTTTTTTCTGTTGGCTTTCTAGCTAAAGTAAGTTCACGGTAAAGTTGTGCTCTCTTTGATCGTTAAATGAGGCGCGCACAATTTTGTCCGATATATTGCGCGCGAAAACTCGACACAGATCGTAAGACTCCGTGACTAATCCCTATCTACTCATACCTCACTACTCTTACATCAATTGCACCAACTCATGTCATTACGTGAGTCATTCTTGTCAGGTTATGATCAATGGTATACCCACCAGAGATCGTAAGACTCCGTGACTAATCCCTATCTACTCATACCTCACTACTCTTACATCAATTGCACCAACTCATGTCATTACGTGAGTCATTCTTGTCAGGTTATGATCAATGGTATACCCACCAGAGGGTCACTGATCGTGACAGATCGTGGGTGATCGAAGTGCATCTCAACACAACGATGTCACATCGATTTTGTAGCACGATTTGATGCGATCTGTTGCCATCTGAAATGATGATCACGATTCACCTTTAACATGTTTAATCGTGTTGCTGGTGGAAAATTTCTGAACGGTCCAAAACAACGGTCCAAAACAATGGTCACAATGGTCGTCAATGACATCAAGTTCGTATAAGATCTGATAAATTATGATCAACACGATTACTCCAAGATTAAGACCACGATTTCAATCATGGCGCGAATCATAATAGTGGGAAAATACCATAAACCATTACCTTTGACAGAAATCCACCCAACGTAGAACATAGGAAGCAGGTATAGATGTAGGGCTAGAAGAACGTGATTGTAAATGAGAACTAACTAGAGGAGAGAGGAAAGGAGTGAGAGAGCGGATAGAGAAACTGGAGAGATGATGGAAGATGAGTTTTTGAGCCCTTCTGAGAACTGTATTTTGGCTGGAAAGAATAGGGTCAACTTTGATGTTTCCATCCTTCATCAAAGCTACGTCATGCGGGGGAGGAGTAAAGACATGTCAAGGCATGGTTGAAACCCAAATTAGTACGCCTATACTTGACAAAGTTTTCAGCATCATTGGACGAGTTCATCCTAATCTCGACATGTAATCATCCTGTTACATGATATGATACAGGAAACCCCGTTATAACGAGGTCCATGGGACCGGCGATATTACCTCGTTATAACCGGTACCTCGTTATAACCGTACGCATCAAAAACAAAGAAAAACAGAAGCACGACATCGGAATATACCCATCCTTTGTGTTGTTATTACATAATTATGGATCATTATTATTGAGATAATAAAGGGAAATTATTTGTGAATTAGACGAAAAAGTAGGGGTTGAAATGAGATAATTCTTTATTGTAATTCTTGTTTGTTAATTTTTCCTAACACCAGCGCAAATAGAGTAAAATACAGGCGTTGTTTACCATAACTTGCGAGGTATTTTTACGCTGTTGGTGCCCAACGGGAATGCGATGATTTCATGAATCATTAAGTTTCGGCTGTAATCTTGTACAATATATGGTCGTTGCGCTCGAAGGGATTAAAAATGCGTTCTTTATTTTCTTCCGAAAATCTCTTCGCGTTTTGTACATCCGTTCTTGAAAAATATGCGACAGGATTGAATGTGGAAGGTTACGTTGCGATCCTTTTTACGCAAATCTGTACCTCATAGACCATTCTGAAAGAAAGAAAAATCTTCATTGTGAAATGCAGTGTTAAAATTGTGATAATGAACAAACCCAGATCTATTCAAACTATTAAATACGTTTGTTTCTTTTTCTGATTTAGGTTAACATGCTTATTCAACTATTTTTTACGCTACTGTCACCTGGCGAGATCGCGATAATTTCAGAGTAACATACATGCGTTATTTACCATTAACTTGAGAGGTATTTTACGCTGTTGGAGCCCAGCGGGAATTCGATAATTTCATGAATCATTTCGGCTGTAATTTTATACAATGTATGATCGTTGCGTCCGACAGTATTAAAAACGCGTTCTTTATTTTCTTTCGAAAATCTCTTCGCGTTTTGTACATCCTTGAACTGTTAAATGCGTTTGTTTCTTTTTCCGAACACCGATTAGGTAGGTTAATATGCGTTTCAATATTCAACTATTTTTACGCTACTGTCACCCGGCGAGATGGCGATGATTTCATTAATTATTTCGGCTTTCATCATACACACTCATATTTAAATTATCATTTGTTAAATAATAATGAACAAATCCAGATCTATTCAAATTAATAAATGCGTTCGTTGCTTTTTCTGAACACCGATTAAGTAGGTTAACATGCGTATATTCAACTATTTTTACGCTACTGTCACCCGACGAGATCGCGATGATTTCATTAATTATTTCGGCTTTAATCATACACACTCATATTTAAATTATCATTTGTTAAATGATAATGAACAAATCCAGATCTATTCAAATTAATAAATGCGTTCGTTGCTTTTTCTGAACACCGATTAAGGAGGTTAATATGCGTTATTCAACTATTTTTACGCTACTGTCACCCGACGGGATCGCGATGATTTCATTATTTCGGCTTTGATCATCCACACTCATTTTAAGCAGCAAAAGAACTGGAAGTCGGAACTAAAAATGGAAAGGTAGAGTTGCACACGCATTCCAATTGTCCATTTTTGGTCACAAGTGTCGCTACATGAAAAGTTTTTGAATGCGTTATCTTATTTATTTCTCGTTGCGGTGTGGTCTGCCGTAATATCACGCACGCGTATCTCGCTGAAAAGAAAATCGAATGATTATGTTTAATGATTTAGTAGGAACATCGGAGACATTTCTGTGTCTTATCGCGTGATTTAGAAGAAAACATGGAAGGAACGGTTCTCTGCAAAACGGAAAAAGACGTGGATAGCGTGATTTCGGTTTTCAGGGTTTCGTTTGTCGCGTGTTTGAAAGCGGCAATTTAGTCAAGAAATGGAACCTCGTTATATCCGATCAAATTGCTTATGTTTTTCTTTATCAAGATGCACCGAAATTGTCCTCGTTATAACCGGAATCTCGTTATAACCGAACTCGTTATAACCGATTCGTTCTGCCATAGGTTTACACGCAAAGGAAAACGGGACCGACGCTATCACCTCGTTATAAGCGGTTCCTCGTTATAACCGAACTCGTTATAACGGGGTTTCACTGTACAACGTTTTTTTTTTTTAAAAGGTCTTCAACAGTGCCGCATTTGCATTATTCTACATGACCCTGACCTTGTCTTGTGCATATAGTAGAAAACGGGCGTAGATAGGCCTTGCTTTCAGATACCCTACGTGTTCAATTATCACCGTACCATTCTGCTTTACACCCCGTCTAATTCCTTTTCCAGGCTCGTATAGCCCAAAGTAAATTGGTATATGATACAATGTACTTGGGATTAAAAGAACATCACACATTGTCCGAGTCTAACTTCCATAATTATTTTTCTACACATTTAACAATACTATACGCAGATAGTATAAACTGAACCCAGCTACAAAATGCACAAGGGAAAGTACAATCGTTTACAGAAGTGGATACCGTAGACATGGGACGTATTATAGAGGAAGTAGGCAATGTAACAGGCCGTAAAGGACAACAACAACAACAACGTTGACAACGACAACGACAAAAATAAACAGAGTCAATTCTACATTTATTTGAAGTGCAAAAAGAAAAAAAAAGTCACCTCAGTCACTGCTTGATGAGAAGACTACTACAGCCTTTGATGTCACATGTGTAGAACGATATAAAAATATAAAGAAAATTCAACATAACCATTTCTACTTTTCTCGCATATTAAATGAACACTTGACTTGCCTCTTTCAGAAGGCAGGGGAGTAATATTACCCTTACAGGCAAAATCTAGTTCTGGTACGCCTCCAAAATGCACACGCATGCTTAAGAAATGTGTGAAATAACGCAACTGCTGCTATAGCAAGATATTCGTTGAATGACAACGAAAATGCGAAATATCAACCAAAAATGTTTGCATCTCAGAACTTACCGGATCGGAGTCAGGCTATCTCGGACAAGGGGACAACTCGACCTCACTTTGATGGCGGGGGCCGAGTTGTCCCTGGGAATTGTGTACAGTGTCGCATATGGGAGCGCTTCGCGTTCTGGCTGAGTTGATACAACGCTCGCATCAAAGAACCTCTTTGGCGCGTTTACAAAATAAACGTTCGCCAATGTATAAAATTTGGCGATCACGAACTGCGTATAAATTGTCTGAAATAGGGCCGAGTTGTCCTGATACCGAGTTAACCTGGATCCTTGTGGTCTGGAATAAAAGTCGGTATAACGACTTTTATTTTTGATGTCAAGATACTCCGAAACAACTCATCATCCCGGTAAATCTCGTCAGCCAGGCAAGTTTCTTGGTATAGACTCTTTCGATATTTTGCAAGCAAGCATGAAATGGTGCAATGGTTCTCAAACCTTTACCAGAACTATGTTTTTACTTTAACATACGTTAGTGACAAGTGGATGGAATGTGCACTTTAAAAAAAATGTGAAATTCTCTTTATTTTACCTTATATCCTTCTACGCATGTAACCTTATCATACACTGTAGTAGGCTAGTCTTTTCATCCTGCAGTGACTGTGCAGACACTTTAAAAATTCATCACTTTTGACCATTATCTGATTTTCCCCGAACTTTCAATGATGTGTTCCAATGCTGCATTCACTCAGTCCACATGATTGTATATTGTTATGAAGGTGGGCTTGTGCTTTAGTTAATAAACTCTCTACCAATGTCTCACGATTATGTTACATTTGTCACGTTCTTTGATTAAAGGGAAAAATATAGAAAGATACCCATTTTATAGCCAGCAGCAATCATTAACTCACATGGTCATCTTCATGCATAATACATAATTAATCAGTGAATGATGCTACATGATAGCTACATGTTTAGCCCAAGGAAGTGTCACTTGACAGTACATTGTTTGGAGCAACCATCTGATAACTGAACGCGATAATGTGACATGCAACATAGTCTTGACGTCGTCATAATTGTACAAATACATGTAGTTGCATGCACTTTGGATGTCGTCATTCGACATTTGTTTTTTGAAGCCAAATAATACTGTACTTACTGCGCGTTTGAGGTAAACCATAAAAAGAGCCAATGACATGAATGATCGGGATAGTTTGCCGAGAGTTTCCTATATACTGATCGTGGAATTTGTCACCACCTATGGGATTTTGGATGCAGTTAACACGGGGTGGTGACAAATTCCACGATCAGTATATTGAGAGTTTCCTTTGAGAGTTTTTACTTCGATTTAGCAAAAGTGTCTGAGCTTCGCACGCACAGAACAATAGCTTTTGGTCTACATCCATTTAAAATCACGGAAGCGTGCAAGCGGTCTGATGTTTGGGTATAATTATACGTGTTAAAAGATGTCACAAGTGACGGAAAACACGATTATGGCCACAGATTCTCGCGAGGGCTAGCTAATCAACATGGCGATCTTCACGTTTATAGTGGTAGGACTCTATAAACCAGTCCCATCTGGCTTTCCAGACCCATGGAAGTATCGGCTGACCGTAGCAGCGGCTGAAGTCTTCATGAGTCTAGTAAGTATACACAGTCATTTATACCTATCATAATTATTAAATGTTACAAAGAATATTTCTCACTTTTGATCCTCAATAGTTCAAAAACTATATATGAATTAACACATTAACACAACAGCTGAATAGTGTACAATTTTTGTTGGAGGTATAATCTAAAAATGAAAGCATACAGTAGTTTCAATAAATTCTAGATTTTGTCCAAGTAAGGTTTCAGATTTTGCTCTATTTTCAACCCTTTGTACAAAACTTTAATTTTGCACAAGGGTCAATTGGTGTGTATGGGAGTGTGTTGTTAACACCCATACAATGGTCCTCAACAATGGTCGGGGTTTGAATGCTCTATTATGAATTCATGAGAAATTCCACTATCACGGCTAACTTTTATTCATCCTGAAATGTATAGTGTATGCAAACAAATGAAAACATGTGTTTATTTTTTTCATGTGCGTGTATTTTACTCTTTACCATGAATTAAGACTAGCAGTGCCCAGGGCAATCCATCATGAATTATTAATGAAGCATTCATGTGCCTTGGAGCAAGAGTCCAGAAGCCTAAGCAGCAGAGCTCTGAAAAGGTGGTATTCGTGGTATTCATGTTTATTGTTCAGTACCATTGTAATCACATACTCACATACACATCATTGTAAAATGTAATTGTAAAACATCATTGTTTGTGTAAAAGAACGACGCCCCTGGGGATGATTGCTTTAATTGACTTTAATCAAGAAATTGAGAAACGCAATAGCTATAAAGAAATATCTACTACATTATTACATACAAAGTAATTTTATTGGTTTCATTTGCGCATTATGAAGGGCGGCGCTACGTTTTTTAAATGGGGGGGGGGTGTCAAAATCGCCTATCAAGCAAAAATAAAACAAAGCAAAACATAACAAAACAAAAAAAAAGAAACAACAACGAAATAGTCTTCATATTATTTGAGATACGATTTTCCGCCGAAGCAAAATAAAAACAATATAAAAATAAAAAAAATAAAAAAAAGTCTTCATATTTTTTGCTACCACTTCCCTCCCACCTTAAATTTCATGCAAAAAGTGGGGGACGCAAACAGTCGAACCCTGTATCTTCTGTCAAGAAAAGTGTGTGTGTGTGGGGGAGGGGGGTGGGGGACAGCCCACCACCAAGCTTTCCCCTCCCCATCAAGCTCCCCAACCCCCATAATATATATATATATATATATATATATATATATATATATATATATATATATTTAACAGTCGCGCAGTGTTTGAAGGCAGCGCTTTGCTTTTGGAGGCGCTGCCATGTTGGGACTTCACTGTAAGGCCCCACCCACTTTACTATACGCTACTGTTGTGCAGAGGTAAGAAGGGTATGGCGGGTTAGATACGACAGAATTCGACACAACCATACAACTATACAGCCATGGAATGGATGTCAGGTTTTAGCCAATCAGAACGCAAGAAACCGTACAAATATGCAACTGTGCAACTATGCAACTGTGCAACTATGCAACTGCGCACCCGTACAGACCTAGAATGCCTGTATGGTTGTCACTCGTATGGGCCGAAGTGCCATTAACCGAACAACTGTACGTCCCTGCATCAATTGCTTAACGCCTGTCGGGTTTTATCCAATCAAGACGTGAAAAACTCGACAGACATACATAAACGCATGAGTGTAGGAACGGCTGTAGGGTTTTAGCCAATCAGAACGCGAAAAACTCGACAGATATACATAAATACATGAGTGTAGGAACGGCTGTAGCGTTTTAGCCAATCAGGACGCGAAAAACTCGACGGACATAAATGCACGGGTGTGGGAAGGGCTGTATAGGGTACTTTAGCACCAGAATGCAATAAACTCGACAGACATGCACATGGATTAGTGAAGGAACGGCTGTTGGGTTTTAAACTATACAGCCATTCATCCTGAATGGTTAAAACCACCAGCCGTTCCCTCACTAATCCATGTGTGCTTGTCTGTCGAGTTTATTGCATTCTGGTGTGCTAAAACTCTACAGCCCTTCCCACACCCATGCATGTATGTCTGTCGAGTTTTTCGCGTCCAGATTGGCTAAAACCCTACAGCCGTTCCTACAATGTATTTATGTATGTATGTCGAGTTTTTCGCGTTCTGATTGGCTAAAACCCTACAGCCGTTCATACACTCATGCATTTATGTATGTCTGTCGAGGTTTTCACGTCCTGATTGGCTAAAACCCGACAAGCGTTCCGTAATGGATGCAGGGACGTATGGTTGTTCGGTTAATGGCACTTCGGCCCTTACGAGTGACAACCATACAGGCATTCTAGGGCTGTACAGTTGCACTTTTGCATAGTTGCACTGTTGCATATTTGTACGGTTTCTTGCGTTCTGATTGGCTAAAACCTGACATCCATTCCATGGCTGTATAGTTGTATGGTTGTGTCGAATTCTGTCGTATCTAGTCCGCCATAGTAGAGAGTTTTCGCTACACGACGGGAAGACCGAGAATACGCGGAAGCAATCACCTGTGACAGTCCCCGTACTCGGACTCCCGTCCCCCACATCTAAGCAGTTTCGCTTTCCTGTTAGGACCGAGGCGTGGGGACAAGATCGCTGATTGGCTGGCTGGCTGGCTGACTCACCCCTACCCAGCTGAATCGGGACCGAACGCTATTTTGGCCGAAGACCGTACTCGTTTTCCCCTGGACGGGACGTTTCTCGGATTTGATCATGCGCAGAAGCAAATTTTGCACACGGCGCGCTCAAATACCGGCTGCGTCGTGCTTGCGAAAACTCCCTACTATCATGACTATATACGAAGAAGAAACGTTCGCTCCTCAGTGGAAAGTCACTGTGGTGTAACTTATGGGGTGCCAAGTATCGCATGGGCTATTTCGTTACGAAATGGCTCCAGAATAAAAATGTCCTAACAAAACAAATGGTTTCGTGACAAAACGAACATTTCTTCAACGAAATTGCTGATATCAAAATGCCATTTTGTCGACAGAATTACTAATTTCGTAAAGAAACAGCCACTTGACACTAAGCTCCTTCGGTGTCCTATAGAAAGTCTCAAAAAGGCCGCCACCGGTCAGTACTTCCGGTGGAATCAAAACTTGAACCCACAGTGCAACACGAGCTTAGTGGCTTTTCGGTGTGTAGCGCGCTTTAAGTGTGCGAACAGCGCCTCTTCCACCATAGAGTTCAGTGGCATAGACCCGGTGGTTGCAGGGGCGCTGTTGGATGATACTGCCCGGTGCCGTATATACGGCACTGATACTGCCGATCACCGTTATGAAGATTGCCGAAGTTGAGAGTCATGGGAATTCAGAGGCAATCACCAGTATGCATTGTTCTAGTCTTGCAAGAAGTCAGCAACATGTGTCAAGCTCTTTTAAGTCGTTTTGGAGAAGTTCCACGCTATCATCAAGTGAATAATGGAAGCAGAGCTAATGACAAAAGTAAATTAATGAATCTATGTTACGTCACATTATGGGGGTAGAGGATTCCGACTCCCAATTGGAGGACCCGACTTCTATTACGTCATTGGACAAGATGATTTTATCCACGAACACAGCTGCACAAATGGGTACCTGGCAAAGCTAGCAATGGTAGGGCCCTCTGGTAGAGCAGTGGCAATTTTTTTTTATTATTATTATTGTTATTATTATCATCATCATTATTATTATTTTTAATGTTATCATTATTATTATTATTGTTATTTTTATCATCATCATCATCGTCGTCGTCGTTATCACTATCATTATCATAATCCTTACAGACTCATGTTTCAATTGCCCTATGACAGTGAAAGCTTACTGTCGGAAACATCAGACACAGCGATAGACCATTCATCACTATAATCTCCTCATCGGTATACTTTCTTCTTCTGTATTCTATTTTTCCTTTTTTCAACCAGATATCGGTTGGGTCCACGGCACACTTTCCCTGCCGCCTTCGACGACACCTTCGCAGCGACGAAGTGGATGCTTTCGCACGCGAAAAAAGTCGGCGTTGATCCCGGCAGGGTAGCACTCATGGGAGATAGTGCTGGAGGGCTCCTCACAGCGGCTGTGTCGGCAGCGATTGCAGACGATCCGTCCTTGCCCGACATCAAGCTGTAAGTCATGATCCAGCCTTGGTTGCAGAGTCTGGACCTAAACATACCGTCGTACCAGAAGATGAGGCAAGCCAAGTTTGGCACGTACTTGGATATCGTCAACCTCATGCCGAACTTCATGAGCGCGGCAGTGCTGGGCAGCACGGACAAGTCCATTGTGGGGCAGATATCCACCAATCAGCACACGTCAAGAGATTTCAAACATTCGTTGCCGTATCGAACATTTCTTGACCACTCCATCATACCCTCGCACATGAAGCCAGCCTGTTATCGACCACCATCGCCGGACTGCGACGACGACGAGGGGAACGAGAAGACCTGGGAGAGCATGAAAGACGTGCTGACTTCATTGGATTTTTCGCCGCTCTTACGTGAGGACATGACAAAGCTGCCGCGCACCTTCATGTCCACATGTGGCTACGATGTTCTGCGGGATGATGGTATTTTCTACGCAGACAGACTGAAGGAGGCAGTGGTGCCTGTCGAGTGGGTGAACTATGAAAATGGATTTCACGGCATACAGTGGGTCGGCGACAGGGCTTTTGTGATTTAACGACAGATGGCAAACGACTTCATGAAGTACACTAAAGAACATCTCAAACTAAAAAATGAAATGAGAATTTCTGTGTTTACCGGAAAGATGTTGTAAGGTTTCTTACGTTCTTTTGAGTGATCTTATAATGTGTCTCCCCATAATAGCCTTACTAGAGGAATGATAAAAACAATGTGTAATTTTTATCTTTTGAACGGGGCAAATGTAGAAATAATGATGTAACGAAACTGAAATCATATTTAAACGGTTATGCACGAGACTGTCAAAGCCATCGAACATGAAGACGACTTCGTAAGAATCGGAGATCGATGAAGTTAAATGCCGTAGCTATGGGATAACATTGTTAAGATTTAGTGTCCCCAGTGGTAACGGAAATTCCCCAGTGATCTGTGACAGGGCTCTGCAGCATGCGCAGAAATTTTCTGCGCATTTGCGATACTGGGCATTTCGACAGACTGAAAAAGAACTCATAAAATGGCAGAGTATTGATGTGGCATAGCACTACATTTTAACATTAGTGAATAGTGGAAAATGGAGGAAAGAAGGGTAAGAAAACGAAGAAACAAGAGAAGGAAAGAGGGATGGATCTAATATCGACACAAATAATGATAAGACAGTAAATAGCAATAACAACACGGAAGGATAATGTACTGGGGAAACTAACTTTTAAGCGTTATTTGTAAACACAAACACATACACAATTCATTATACATGTACTTTACTTTTTTAGTAAAGTCAGGCGTAGTAGTTGCGTATTTAGCTTCTTGCAAAATAAGCGCTATAAAAGACTTAATGTTGTAGCATGTACCAATGTCCATTCTTCATGTGCATCAGCATGTAAATCTAACAGAATGTCCCATTTCAGCAAATCGTGTATGAATACGAGTTTCATGGCCGCGTGGGTTGATTCTCATACCCACACTATCCGCTCTATTTTAAAAATCTGGCGAGGACAAACCATAATAAGCCAGTTCACAATTCAATTCTGAGCATGTGCAGATAAAGGTCATTGCAGACCTACTCTTGAAGCGGATTTGCAACTGAGCTCAGCAACATTTAACAAAAGCCATTCATTCAGCACTGTTATGTAAATTACCACTTCCTGCATGGCTGTTTTCAACTTCTCTTCTTGAAGACTATTCCATGGCTTACAAAGTCTGTGGTTGGAGGGGTCATTTGAGACTAGTGCTAACTGTGAACTGGCTTATACCAAGAAGCTGCTCGTAAAAGCTGTAATGTTAAGCCACATGGATTTATCTGCGCTGAACATGCAGGCCACTGCGACATTGTCTCTCTTATTTGGATGCTAGATATGAAATTAAATACATTTATACATTTTCATCACATGATTTGTGTTTTTGGACCACTTATGACCAGTGCTAGACAAGTCCGATTCTTCTGGTATGGGCAAAGTCGTAACATAATGAGCATTACATTGATATTTTCTCATGTGTGAACACAGACAGTCACATTAAGAATGGTGAGATGTACGTGTCGGACTATTGACGTTAATGCTAGCTTCCCACTTTCGTGCGATCCGTTACAAAGGCCACCAATAGCCATTTGTGTACATGTAGTTGATTGTGGAAGTTTGTTTACTTTATTGTGATAAATGGATCCTCTTTCTGGATGATATTTTTGAGCTTTTTCTCGAGAGGGGTTTATTTCTCACGAGGAACTGGACGATTCTGCCATTTCGCTTTCTAGTAAAGACAATTAGTTCACTTCTTTTGTTCTCTCGGCTTTTTAGCTAAATTAAGTTCACAGTGAAGATGTGCTCTCTTTATTCGTGGAATGAGGCGCACACATGGTTTGTCAGGTATATTGCGCGCGAGAACTCGAAACAGATCGTAAGACTCCGTGAAAAACAAAACAAACTGACAAAAGCAAAAGCTAAATCAAAAATGTTACTGCTCCCTATTATATCTACTCGTATCTATTCTTACCAACTCATGTCATCACGTGAGTCATTTTTGTCAGGTTGTGAGCAATGGTATACCCACCAGAGGGTCACTGATCGTGACAGATCGTAGATGATCGCGGCGCATCTCAACAGAGCGATGTCACAACGATTTTGAAGCACGATTTGATGCGATCTGTTGAGATCTAAAGTGATGATCACGATTCACGTTTAACATGCTTAATCGTGTTGCTCGTGGAAAATTTCTGAATTGTCCAAAACTATCCTACGATCAACACAATAGACATGAAAGACATCAAGTTCTTACAAGATCTGATAGGATCAACACGATTAATCCAAGATAAAGGCCACGATTTTAGTCGTGGCGCGAAACATAATAGCGGGAAAATAGCATAAACCTTTACCTTTGACAGAAATCCACCCAATGCTATAGACCGTAAAAGCAGGTAGATATAGAGTTGGAAGAACGCGATTGTAAATGAGAACTAACTAGACTGCTGGAGGAAACAAGTAAGAAGTGGGAGAGCGGAGAGATAAATTGGGAGCAGTTGAACGTCCACGACAGAATTTAGGAAATAACACATCGGGTGCCGGTACCGCTGTACTGATACTCATTGTACGGGTTATATTCTGAAACACTCAAATATCATCATCACAAATATAATTTTCTACTCATCTGACCTTATTATACCGAGACAAAAAGCTGAGCCCAGCAGCAAAATTCACAGAAAAAAAAGTACAATCGTCTACAGACGTTTATATACCATAGACAAGGGACGTAGAGGAATATCATAACCAATGTAACATGCCTTAGAGAACAACAACAACATTAACAAAAATAAGCAGAGTCAATTCTAAATTCATTTGAAGAGAAAAAAAAAAATCTTGTGAAAAATACAATATCATCCTGACTTAAATAATGCTGATTAATATCACATAAAATCATTAAGAATAAACAGTATGACTTCGTAAGAGGAGCTATGCTCCTCATCTTAGTCATGTTTAAGGGACAGTAATATAGGCCTACTTTTTTTTTCATAAAAATCAGTACCTCGGCACAATCCTCAAACAAAGGCATTGTAATCCCTGATGTCATTTTGTTCCACATTCATAACAATTTAATTAAGTTCAATCAAGCGATCATATAATGATAACACGAAACTGAACTATAACGATCCAAGCTAAATAGTGTAATACAACCTTGGGGATTTGACATTGTGAGTTGTTATCATAAATCTAGGCCTTGTTTACATTTTCTTTTGGCATGTGTCAAGTACCGTTTGACATTGTTCCATGACGTCACAGGAGAAACGATAGCCAAGAAAAGTTCCCTGACTCGTTTGATGTTCGTGACCACGTTCAAAGTTCAGTGTACACGAGATACGTTGATTAAAAAAAAAGAAAAGAAAAAAATAATAATATGCATTCGCGAGAGCACCGTTCGATTCTGGCTTCATGAAAATAGAATCAAAAGTAAACTACAAATACATTAACAAAGTCTTAACTATAAGAAAAACAAGTCTCCAATATGTAGAGCCTACCTATACCTCATTTGCAATGTCACTGAGGTAGCACAAAAATGATACTTGACTTCATAGCACTGTAGCCCCACATATATTTCACGTAACTTTTTACAGAATCTTAAAGGGGAAATCCAGTCCAAATATAATTGAGTCTGATAAGAAAGAGTAAAACATTACGAGTTCAACGGTCTAAATTTGATCGAAATCGGATGAAAAATAAGGAAATTATGACATTTTGATGTTTCGCTACTTTTGGAGGAAACAGTTCTTGAACAGTCAATATCAATATGCAAATGGCAAAGGGAGCATGTCATTCCCTCAAAACTTACCATAAAGATAATTTTATAGTTTGTACATACAATTTTGAAATTTCCAGTTTTTTATTCAAACGCAATTACGCCCGAGGCTCAAATCTTCATATATCTAACTGATCACTATTCTGAAGTTATTCAACCAGGAATAACGCCGTGTTTCAGACTTCAATGACATAAACATTTTTTTGTACATGATCAATGGAAAATTGTGAGGGTATGACATGGGTAGCTCACTCATTTGCATATTCATATCCACTGTACAAGAACTGTTTTGCAGAAATTAGCAAAACTTCAAAATGTCATAACTTCTTTATTTTTTCATCCGATTTCAGTCAAATTCTCACCGTTGAACTCGTAAGATTTTACTCTTTTTCATCAGACAAATTTATCTTTCGACTGGATTTCCCCTTTGATTATTCTTCCGGAAGTTTTTGGCATAGTGTTATGTAGACACGAATCTCGATCAAGTTTCTTTAAAGGAAACCAAAACCCAAAGAGAGATGTGAAGTGAGTGAAAGCCGCAACATTATTATAACACATCAGCGAAAGTTTGAGGAAAATCGGGCAAACGATGCAAAAGTTATGATTTTTTAAAGTTTTGGTCTTGGAGCCACTGGACAAGGAGACGACTAGAGTTCATGACGTCATATGTGGACAACAATGTAAAAAAAATATATATATAAAGAAAATTCCACAAAAATGATTTTTCTTTCATGAAAAGTACAAATTCCGTCAACTTGATACTGACATACAAGGGTAATAATTATTCCCCCTGCTTTCAAAAAGCGGTCAGTCAACTAGTGCTCTTTCATTACGCTAGACAAGTGAAAACATGTTGAATTTCCTTATATTTTCTCTTTGGGTTCTGGTTTCCTTTAATCAACACACATATTGTACCTGAATACATAAGTACCGGTACATAACTGCACTTTGCATTATCATACATATACGCATTCATATTACACACAAGCCTTCACACATGATTGTAATTACACGCATACACATACGCGCACACACGCATACATACACCCAAACACGCATACGTGTATACACACATACACGAAAGTGTGTGTGTATGTATAAGATCATAATTCATGTGAATAATGAACGTAAGTGTGCGTGTCAAGCAACAGTTTCCCATCTTCCACATACACAGTGAGGTGAAATGTGAATGATAAGACTGGAAGTGAACTTCAGCGTGTCATTATAAAGGTGGCCCTTCTTGTACGGCTGATCTGCACTGTTGTGAGTCCGCTCATTGATTCGAGCACATGTCATGCTGCCATGCGTGACGATTTGCGTGGACGAGTCTGGAACATTTCGGATATTCTTCTCGGTATATTACAATCTCAGTAACAACCTTTGAAATGAAAATATCCAAAGCTTTTCGGATTATCGTAATCATCACCCTCCTGGGTTGTCTCTGCCATGTCCGCGTCCCTAACGACCTCGTGGATCCGTGGCATTACCGTGCCTTGATTGTGGGTTTTAGGTTAGCAAAAATAATGGTGCGTATGATTCATAGTGTTTGCCTCCCTCACACTCATTTCTTATTTTCGTCCCCCCCCCCCCCTCTTTTTCTATTACATTCTCGACATCTTGTTCTCTTTTGTTACGTCATTTTTCGTCATTGAAACATTAACGCTTATGTCATTACTATGGAGCCTACATCGTACAAGCTTTTGCTTTTTAGCATAGGCTCCGCATTACACATTATCCATACATTGTATTCATTTTCTTATAGGACCTACATTTAACTGCCTTTTGTTAAACTTATTTCTCTAGATCAAATGGAATGTGGAATGTACGAAAATGTGGAATATGGAACAATGAATGGAAAAAGAAAATCACCTGTTTCGTCCCGTATAACCACCAAATATTATGCAATGATTTGTTGATGATGGTAACACACTTGCATGATTTACATTCGATTTCAAAGAAAGCATAAATAGCTATAATATATTCGAAGCACTATAATGACCATTATCCTTGACCACAACCACGACAACATTTGACTATGAGACCATCACGATTGATACACATTCAGATGGGGACTTGCCGCTTATTTTATCCTCTGGATAACCACTACGTCTTCACGGCCCGTTTTTTCACCGAGGTAGCCATACCCGCTGGCGACTCGAAGGTTCGCGGTTCAAACGTCACCGCCCGCTACACCGAGTTTGACGGGGTGAAAGTTCTTCTCTACGAACCACTTAGGCACGGTTCCGAATCACTACCTGGGTTCGTCTTCTTTCATGGAGGCGGGTACATTATCGGCAGCGCAAGTGAGTGTTGGGAGTAACTGTTTGTCTATTGGCATTAGACATCCTGAACACAACTTAGTTGTCCTAAAGTACGAGAACTTTATGCAATATCATTTCATGCATTTTTGTATAAAGTTCAACTAACATGACTAAGTATCGTCAAATTAGTAGGACAAATTCGAGGGAAGTTAGAAGAGATTGCAAAGACTGAATCGATTGCGCACATCTACTCAGAAAAGAGAAAATTTCCGCTGACAAACCATTTGCCTCTTTTGGCAATACATGTGTGTGGTTTGGAGTATAATGATACTGCATTGCAACGACTGTGAGTTAAAAGGACCTTCCCATCATCAGGGGCCTGTTTCCTAAAGTTGTTCTTCAAGTTACGCATTATTTTTTGCGAACGACTGGAATATACAGTGCCAATATGTGTGCCTATTTTTTCCCTTACATTGTAACAAAGTATGTACAACTGTATGTCAATATATTTAATTCATCTACATTAGGGCAAAAATCATATATTTTCAATTAAATACGTGTGTTCAAATGTAAGAATAATCATTATCATCTGCAAAATTTCAACGTTAGCTATTGAAATTAACAATGATTAGGAAACCCACTTGGCTTGCCATATTTAAGTCGTTCGTAAATTCGTGCGTAACTTTACGAACAGCTTCATGAAACAGAGCCAAGGACATTAACAAAAGTATATGCCTCGTTTTCCATCCGGAAGAATTCCATGGTCACGTGACTCGGCAGCTAGCGGAAGAGCTAGGAGCTGTGGTGGTTGCGATAGAGTGAGTAACTTATTCATTGCAAAATTTCTAAACTGAATAGACAACCTGAACACTTCTTTCGTACCTCTTGTACCATCTAACCAAGATGATTAAAATTATTCTTACAAGTTTTTGGCCTGTGTACTTCACGACCGTAATTAAAGTTGCCCTTTAAACCCAATGTTTTTAACTGGAAGGAAAGGGAGTATTTTAAGCATGGTTTGAAAATAATATCATGGGATATGTTGCTTGCGTTGGTAAAGTCTCTTGACTTCAAAGTGAGTGGGTACATGTATATGTACGGTATAAAATTCTAACATGTTTAAATTGTAGTTACTGTTTTGTTTGTGTTTGTTGTGTTTTGTTTATTTCCTAATCGTTAAAGTCCACGTCTATAAAGTGTTTGACAGGCATTGATAAGCCCTACGAATTACTGCAATGGTTAGTATTAATTTGGTGGATTATCGAACATTGTCTGATTCGTCTTCCGTTTTCATATTTTCACTGCGCTGAATATATTTGAACCGTAATTATATTCTGCAGCTATCGCCTAGCTCCCGATCACGTATTCCCGGCTGCGTTCGAGGACTCTCTGACTGCTACAAAATTCTTTTTAAACCATGCCCGTGATTACGGCGTCGATCCAAGCCGAGTAGTCGTCGGTGGTGACAGCGCAGGTGGCCAAATCGCTGCGAGCATTGTGCAAGCCGTCTATGACGACCCAACTTTGCCAAACATCAAGCTGCAGGTCCTCTTCTATCCCTGGCTCCAGTTTATCGACTTCAACACGCCGTCGTATCAGTACCACGATTATACCTTCAGCGACTCACCACGAAGGTTGATCACACTTTTTGTGTCCGCTTATTGTCTGGGCAGAATCGATGAGTCCTTCTTGGACCAGCTCATGGCAAATATGCACACCAGCAGTGAATTTAAACAATCGAAAACATACACGGAACTTCTCAACCACGACACCATCTTCAAAATGCTCGAAAAGATCCCCAAACATCCTCAATACAACAACGTGCCTATGCAGCCGACATCTGCCTCATTTTCGCTAGCGAAGTATCAGACTTTTTATAAACCCCAGAGTCATTTTGACGTCAGCAATGATACGCTGTGGGAAGAGGTCCGTGGGTGTATCCTCGACTCCCGCAACGCGCCTCTTTTAAGAGGCAACTTTCGGGGCCTCCCGAAGGCCTTCGTTGTCACTGGCGACTACGACAGCGTACGGGATGACGGGATCTTCTACGTGCACGCTTTAGAGAAAAGCGGTGTCGAAGTGACCTGGAGAAACTACATAGGGACGTGGCACGGTTTGATGGTGTTGGGTCCACTGAAAATTTCCCCCACAGGTGTGGAAATGATAAAGGCTGCTGTTCAGTTCATCAAAGACAACATCTGATATACATCATGCGTTTAGTTGGCTGTACTTGGTTACGTATGAAAGCAATCACGATAGATTCTATATCTACATGTACTTTCTTAAATGAAGAACTTTTTTTTTAATCAAACGAACTGAATACGGTGAAAGTAGGCTGGACAACGAGATTGAATTCAATAAGCACAAAGCTTTGTAGAGATGGGTACTTAGCATTCTTTTAATATACTTTGTATTACATTTGTAGCTGGAAATATCCGCCAGAAGACAATTGCTTGTATTATCATTTCCAAAAGTCATTATTGCTTTGAAATCTCAATTTCTGATTGTTCTTATCAATACTGCGTAAGACTTCGAGATTCCCACTTTTGGTACGGAATAAAGGTATGCGGAAGTGGATGATAAAATGAATTAAAATGTATTATATGAGAATTTAAATCTCTGAAGTAACAATAAATTCGTGTGTACACAATCATACACACAAACAAACAAACAAAGAAATCTACAGTATGTGAAAAGTTGATAACAGGTATAACACGGTAACCATTATTATGATCATCCTGATCTTCTGCAAACTTCAATGACTTACGAATTTCAGTCACCATCGGCCCTAATTTATTTACTGATCATTGTGATCAATGTTAATGCCTTGGTTTCGAGAACACGAACAGCAGAAGAGAAAAGCAGGTCCAAAAACAAATCCCCTTCCCCAGCCTATCCCCCTGCCCCCACGCACACACATTTCACTCACTATGGGTACAGAACGGATTTTTGTTTGTCCTGGTTGACCAAACTAGCCTTAAAACACATTCTAGCCACATATACCTTGTCCAATCGTATTTCTTGCATTCGGCTATCTTGATATATCAGCTCTGCTTAATTTCCACAGTGGCGAGTTATTAATACCGCCAAAACGGTTAGCAGTCCGGATAAAACATCAGCCACAGCGCATAGGGTGAAGGGGAGGTTGTATGAGCCACTGGCGTCGAAAACTGCACCTAGATTGGCGAAGGAGATGAAACAAAGGAAATAAAAGAAATAAAAAACTAAGTGTAAAGGATAATACATGTCTTCCTGTAATGTAATTACGTCATTCCTCATCTCCTTGTTATCAATGGTTCTCATTATGAAATCACAATGGTGATGTATATCATCACGATTAATTCAGTACACAGATAGCTGTCATAAATGATGGGGCATTCGCAATAATTCAGTTATGTTAACCCACTATGAAAAGCTTTAGGTCTATAAACTGATATGTCATCGATTTCAGCCTTATAGATTACAGCTTGGTATTTCAGCAATAACTCTAGGAAAATTTAAATGCCATGTCATATAATATGTTACTCTGCATACAGTGTTCAAAGTATTAGATGCTAGAAAAACTCTGCAAAGGAATGCCCCCCCCCCCCCCGTCAGGACTGTACTTGTATTTTTAGGGAGTTATGTCAATCATTATAACGTGATTGCTATTCATACGACATTACTGATTAGCATGATTCATGTGGGTGATGTTCGTTATTTCGAAAGTTCGATATTCCAAAACACACAAGTTATGTATACATGCATGTTCGTTAATCCGAAATAATAAAGGGTTCGTTATTCCAAACATTATTTTGTGGCGTTATTCCGAAGGTTCGTTAGTCCGAAAATTGAATAAGGTTCGTTATTTCGAATGTTCGGCAAAAACCTTTTTGGTTTTTCTTTTCATTTTTTTTTTTGATTAACAAACATTCGGAATGATGTACCTTCGAAATAACAAAGTGTAACCATGGTAACCTTAGCTAGAATCATTTATTAGTGCATGTACCTGGATTCCTGTATCCATCTAATCCTTAACAGGGAATGCATGTATGTCATATTCACCTGTCATAAATCCGCCGAGAATTTCCCCTGATCCGGCAGCCAAGTAAAATATGGCCAAAGCCTTTATCTCGTATTCCTCCGACACGAAGCTCTTCGCCAGCACACTATTCAAGACGGTGGACGCCCCGATCGTCAAGCCACTTGCTACCGACAGCATGGCCAGTCCTGAGAAAGATTCTACCACAATGTTCAACAAAAAGGCACAGGCCGAGCACAGGTGAAGCACACAAAATGTCAAATAATCTGGAAATACTTGTGCGCGGGAAAACGGGCCGATGAGCAATCTTCCCAAGATATTTGCACTCCCGCCAAAAGTCGCAAGCAAACTGCATGCTGCAGAACAATGCCTTTCGACAGCGCATTGGGGATGACAAAAATAATCCACGAGCTGTACGGAACGAAACCGAAAATGAAGGTGATCCCCAATACTATAAAAGCTGGAAACTGACGAAATAGATCTAGGTGAATGAATGACTGCATCCATTCCACCACTGTTGCCATGCATCTCGTCTCAGAAGGCTGGTTGTCCTCGAGGATATTTGCGGGATGAGTGAACTTATCATCGGCACTTTCCTTTCCATCCGAATCCTAGTTTGGAGAACATGAAGAAAACAAAAAGTAGATATAAGCAGAAAGTTCAGTGTGCTTTATGACATTCACGAAAAATGAAATAAGCCAACACCTTAGCTATTATGCAGTGTGTATAGACCACTATAAATGAAGGATTCCTTCCCCTCCCCTCCCCCCCACCCAAAAAAAAAAAAAAATGATTGGAAATAGAATAACGATCAGGAAGTGCATTTCACTGAGTAATATTCTAAAACCATAAGAATTCGTTCTGCACGATCAATAGGATCAATACAGGCAAATTCAGGTTGTACAGCGCAGGCTCAGTAAAAAGTAACTGGATGAAATTTGACCACTCTTTGTATTACAGAAGTGTATGGCTCGCCTTTTCTAGATGGGTTCTTATCCTAATAAGCTGTCTGTTCCATTATACCACCAGGAGGCAAACATCATTATACTCGGATCTTTGGATGGTCGTGCTTAAGATAAACAACACTGTAATCATTATAATGGAACAATTTGTAAATGGTTTCGATTGTATTAGAAAAAAAAACATTTTTGAGAAGCTGTTTTGCTTACATAATGGAAATTATTGATATGTTGTTCTTTAAGAGAGCACAGCAGTCACATGCTGTTGTTGTTGACGTTACGCCCCTCTGCCGAGTTTCTGGGTGTAGGGCCTACATCAAATGAACAATTTTTGTCATAAATGTATATCAGGGCTCGACAGTAGCATTTTACATTTTTCCCCTCTGGTGGTCCGATTTGGCCAATGAAATCTTTGAACTTGAAATTTTAGTGGACAGAAAAGAAATATATAATGGCCCGAAATAAAAGGAAACATAAGGTAAAAAAAAAATCTTAGATGTTCGATCGGGCCACCAAAAGACAACCTTCCAGAAAATTTGGTGGCACGACATCAATTTTGGTGACCCTGGACTATCGGTCCACCGCTAAATGTCGAACCCATTGATACTAATACAATGTGTGCAGATAGGTTAGCAAAACAGCAGATAATTAGGCCGGCGGTGTTGATTTAACCCATTCCCGAGGGGAACCTGGCTGCCTGTGTATTAAATCTATGGGGATTTCAGAATTCGGCATGGAGCGGGTTAAAGGCTCTCACCTGTGGACTCTCTTCAAGTGGCCTAAAGAGGGCGCAACAAGGAAGGAGGTGTAGTTGAAAACCGCCCAGGATGAGCATGGCCCCCCTCCATCCGTACGTCAGACGGAGCTCCTCGGCCATTACAGGGAGGGTCATCATGCCGAGACCTCCGGCAGTCAACATCACGCTTGTTGCCACGTTAAACATGTCGGGGAAATAGAGCAACAGGCTGGCGTGTGCCGGAAAAATAACGACCGACATGCCAATTCCTAATTTGAGAAATGAGCAAAGAAGCAATACTCACCTGCTTGTAAAACGGGTCGAAGTTTTGACAGTGTTGCGGAAACATATATAATACGGTGTATCACAGCTATTTCCTTCTCAATTAATATTCATACTGACTCCACAAAAGTGCGCCATTTGCGCAAAATCTTTTGTGAGGTTGACACTTTGTGAAAGGGGCAAAATTATAAAAAGTTTGGTGTATTCGCTGTCAGTTTGCATGCTTTCACCATAGATAACGAATATAGTTAAACGACAGTCTTGTTTGCATCTAGACGTTCTTGCGTGATTGATTTTGACTTTTGATTTTGCTTCATTTCTGCGTTCTTTTAGATTATAAAAATATATATAAAATAAGGTCAATGGAACAAAGTTATTGAGGAATATTTGCATCTAATACATTATCTGGTGTGAAATATTTGGAAACATGCAAAATGATTGACTTAAATGAACAGCACCGATTTTCTTGATACATAGTAAATGAAAACTAGCAGGTGTCGGCAGGTGCTTGGGAAGAACACCACACTACGTAGTGCCAAGGAGGTATGATACCTCCTTGGTAGTGCCTTTCGTTGCCTTTATTGGATAAGAGCAATTCAGAGGTATCGGGTTCTTAGAAAATCCCGAGGGAATCCATTGACCTTTTTTCTGCTCATTGATTTTTCCATTTACGTAATACATCTTTCAGTTCATTTTTCATTTATGTAATATATCTTTCTGGTCAGTTTGCCTTTGTTAGCCATTTTTTTTTTAATACATGATTTACTCGCCTGTAATTAGCATGCTCGATAAAAAATGGATACCGTTTGTCGACATCGAGGCTGTTATGTAACCAGCCGCTGAAAGGGAACTCCCAATCAGGGTCAGCTTCCTTAGCGACATAACGCGAAGAAACATAGGACACAAATAATCTGAAATTATTCAAAAGAGGGGAAACAGTGGATTGCGCAATTTAAAATTTTTGATGTCATTAACGAAAAAAGTATACATTTCTCTCTTTATATCTATCTATTATTATACAAATAATGAATGTTTATGAGTGCAATGGACAAAATATTTCATGACGTGAAGGATGACATGATCCATTCAACGAGGCGCAGCCCAGTAATGGATCAAAGATTTCATCATTCACCGAATGAAATATTCTGTCCATTGCAGGAATGAAAAACATTCATTATTTGTTTTATATAACGCCTAAGATAGCTCCTTGACATTTGATGTTTTATTAATTTGGAAACAAGAGAAAATCTGAGATCGCTGGGCTCTCGGCGTGCGGGCAATGGACCAAATCGTAAAATGGATCCCAAAATGCACGGTAAATGGAGCCATAAATGCACGAATGATAACGCCATAGTGAAATGGGACAAATGATCAATATCAAACAACCAATCAAATGACAAAGACCTATTTAGGTGTTCTATAATCACCTTTTTTTTCAGGCTTGAAATAATCTGAGCTACATGGTTCCACATACTAACAGAGTTCCTGTAATGTCTTGTTAATTTGAAACTATAAAATATGTTTTTCTTATGGATTGTTGATTACTCAAAGAAGTGAAATATCTGAGCATCTAGTATCTGTAATTTTTTCTAAAATAGTTGGCTTGTATGTTGATATTATTATAGATATTTTGGCAGTAACTTCAAATTTTTAAAAAACATTCTATGCTTGAGTGCTTCTGCCGTCCACTGGGGAATCCTTTCCCGTCAAGGAGTCACGCTGTGAATCAGTTTATGCATGCTCTTATGGATCTGCGTTCATACCTTTTTTCCGAGAAACAGGAACAAGAAATCATGTGGGATAATTCTGCCCCAAGAAGTCAAGATAAAATCTACTTGGCTGTGTATAACTCAAGACTGTCTTCAAAGTGTACTCAAATCCCCTCTCCCATAAACATTTACATCTATTCCACCAAAGACACACATACATCCACCATGTGGTAATTGTAATTGTACTTGCACTTGTACTCATTATAACGAAGTCTTCGATATGTTTTTGTTTGTTTGTTTGATTGTTTGTTTGTTTTGTTTTGTTTTTTATATCGAAATTTCGTTATAGCCGAACGAATTAAGTGCATACAAATGTATAGATGATAATATTTGGACCTGAATTTTACTTATTGCCGTGTTTGTTTTAACTGGAGTGCACTACATTAGACAGAATGCTTCATGCAGACTCAGCACGTTATAATTTTTCACTTACATTTGACGTTGACCTTTAGTTGTTTTATGATAAAACTTCAATTGATTATGGATAACCCTCCTATTACCCAGAAAGTATTAAAATAAACGTGAGATCACTGGGCTCAAATACACTATCATATCCTCATAAAGAATTGGAATATACTAGATGTTAAAAAAAGACATTTCCCACTTTTGATCCTCAATAGTTCGAAAACTATATATTATCAGATAAGACTGTCATCGATATGAGTAATAGCTAAATAGTGTACAATTTAGTTGGAAGTGATTTGAATATGAAAGCATAAGTCGGTTTAATGATAATGAAAATAATAATGATAATGATGATGATAATAATAATAATAATAATGATGATGATAATAATAATAATAATAATAATAATAATAATAATAATAATAATAATAATAATAATAATAATAATAATAATAATATGTTCTTATATCCAGGGTAGCCTCTTCAATGTTACCACTACTCTACCAGATGGCCCTGCCATTATTATTACCCCAGCGTATACCAAAATATTGGTGAGGTATCGGCCTTACCAAGTTAGGTGTCGCATTGTGGTCAAATTTTAACCCTCTTTACAAAATTGAACTTTACTCAGGAGCCAATGGTGTTTATGTGAGTGTGTGCTTACAATGACCCTGAACAAACCCACTTGTTCAGAGCTACGCTGACTGTATAGGCTTCTGGCCTCTTGCTCCAATGCTTTATTAGGTGATACGCTATCAGCGTATCACCTATTGTGATTGTCAAAATCTCTCTTTATTTTTTTTTATTAGGTGATACGCTTTTAGCGTATCACCTATTGTGATTGTCAAAATCTGTCTTTTTTCTTATTCTTCTTTCTTTCTGACCTATTTTGTGTCGTCAATATCTCAAGAATGACATTACGGAGTAACATGACATTTTCAGTCAACATGTCTCATGACAATATCTAGCCACAATAAGGTTTTCATGACAGTAACGTATCTATGACGTCATCTAGGCGCCATTTTGTGATTTTCGGACCATGTTACATGATCGATCATAACTTCATAACTAAAGGTCCTTTCTGTATCAGTTTTTGTTGACATAAAGTTCAGGTCACGCTCTATCTTTCTTTCTCTGATGCTAATTACCTAGGACGTCATCTAGGACGCGTAAGCGCGCGTCAAACATTTAAAAGGCTCAAAACAACTTTCCAATGGGAAATCTCGAAGTTTCAGACAATTTTAAGCGTTTCAAACAATTTTGCGCGTGCGCGTCCGTCCGCGCATTTTCGCGCGCACAGCGCGTCAGTAACATGAAAATGCACATTTTTTGACTGATCTGGATTCCTGATACTTTGAGTAACAATATCCATTGATTTCTGATCGATTTTGACAAATAACAAAGCAATGCACTGGCTTCAAAGTTGAAATTTCGCGTGCGCATCTATGTGCAAATATAGTGAAAAAACATGTCTTTGTTTATTTCGCCATAGCTCTTTAAAACGTCAGGTGACCCTATGTTTTTATTGCATATTACAAAAGCATATGAATTGAAAATAACGTTTCAAGTATCATTATTTCCATAATTACAATATGACGTCATCATATCGTCATCTGAAATCAAAAAAGTGGAATTAATTTTTTTAAGGTACTGTTTCTGACATTCATTTGCTCGTATCTCTGTTGTTTAAGCTCAATATTATCCCAAATTCAGATATGTTGTACTTTGAACATTTGCCTTTTAAGTCCATGTAATGCTTTTGATATTTGATGACGTCATCATACCTTAAATTGTGATTAAAGGTAAAGACGCAAAATCGGACAAGTTTACGTGTATTGTCTATGGGAGGTGATTTTTTTTAAAAGCATCAATTGACTTAACAACGTTTAAGCACCTTTATCTCAGCTGATTTTGCTTCATTTCCTCTGAAACTTTAATATGTTGTAGCTGAGACAATAAGCTGCAGTAACCATGCATTTTATTCTTTGAAATTTCCTCATCAGATTGACAATTTTGCAGTTTAAAACTGAAAATGAAAATGGAATGTGGACAAAACGATTCCCCATGTATGTTTCACATACATAAGTTTACGTTCCCCATATTTTCTCGTCGAGACGTATGGCCGAGTGGTTAAAGGCGCCGTCTCAGAGACGTGAGATTGCGGGTTCGAACCCCACAAGATCACGAAACATTTTTTTTTTATTTTACTTTTTTTCTTCAATTTTGTTATTACATATTCGTCCATGTAGAAATCACGTTCGTATATAAACGCACCTATAAACACACAGAGACACACACACACGCCATATCCCTCTTTTTTGTGTGTTGGAGACCACATTGCTTCGACTGCAGCAACATTTTGCAGGTTGACTTTGTCAAACCGATCATAGTATGTAATGACGACGACTGAGGTGTTGTACTTTGAACAATTGTCTTTCAAGACGATGTCATTGTTTTGTAATTTGATGGCGTCATTACACTGAAAATTATGATTAAAGGCAAGGTATCAAAACCAGCCGATTATAGGTTTTATGTCTGCGGGACGTATTTTTCCCAAGTTGCCAGAAATGGCATAGCGACCTCAGTCGTTACAATCCCGCTTTTCCGTCTACCAATGCAATAGATGTTCACACGGCCACGTTAGTTGAGTGGGCATTGACTTTCCCCCTGTTATATCTATACATTGTTTTTTTAGGTGATACGCTATCAGCGTATCACCTATTGTGATTGTCAAAATTTCTCTTTTTAGGTGATACGCTATCAGCGTATCACCTATTGTGATTGTCAAAATTTCTCTTTTTTTTTATTCTTCTTTCTTTCTGCCACATTTTGTGTCGTCAATATCTCAAGAATGACATTACGAAATAACATGACATTTTCAGTCAACATGTCTCATGACAAAATCTAGCCACAATAAGGTTTTCATGACACTAACATATCTATGACGTCATCTAGGCGCCATTTTGTGATTTTCGGACTTTGTCACATGATCGATCATAACTTCATAACTAGATGTCATTTCTGTATCATTTTCGGTGGACATGAAGTTCAGGTCACGCTCTATCTTACTTTTTAACGCTAGTTACACAGGTCATCATAACGCGCGCGTAAGCGCGCGTCAAAATTTTAAAAGGCTCAAAACGACTTCCCAATGGGAAATCTCGAAGTTTCAGACAATTTTAAGCGTTTCAAACATTTTCTCGCGTGCGCGTCCGTCCGCGCAATTTCGCGCGCAGAGCCCGTAAACAACATGAAAATGCAATTTTTTTGACTGATTTGGATTCATTATACTCTGAGTAACAGTATCCATTGATTTCCGATCGATTTCGACCTATAACAAAGGAATGCACTGGCGTCAAAGTTGAAATTCCGCGTGCGCGTCTTTCTGCAAATATAGTGAAAAAACATGTCTTTGTTTATTTCGCCATAGCTCTTTAGATCGTCCGTTGACCCTATATTTCTATTGCATATTACAAAAGTATATGAATTGTAAATAACATTCCAAGAATCAATATTGCCAGGAATACGCGACGACGTCATCATATCGTCATTTTGAATAAAAAAAGTGGAATTGATTTTTTTGAGGTACTGTTTCAGACATTCATTTGCTCGTATCTCTGTTGTTTAAGCTCAATATTATCCCAAATTCAGATATGTTGTACTTTGAACACTTGCCTCTCAAGTCCATGTGATGGTTTTGAAATATGATGACGTCATCATACTAGAAATTGTTATTAAATGTAAAGAGTCAAAATCAGACAAGTTTACGTGTTATGTCTATGGGAGGTGATTTTTTTTTAAACCATGCATTGACTTGACAACGTTTAAGCACCTTTACCTCATCTGATTTTGCTCCATTTCCTCTGAAACATACGTATGTTGTAGCTGAGACAATAAGCATTAGTAATCGTGCATTTTATGTTTTCAAATCTCCTCATTAGGTTGATAATTTTGTAGTTTAAAACTGAAAATGAGAATGCAATCTGTACAGAACGATTCCCAATTTTTCTTTGCAACTGTATATTGATCGAATCCACGCTGCCACTTGTGAGAAGTTGAATAGCGCCATCACAAGTCAACTAGTCACGATAGTATTATTATATATTTAAGTTTCGCATTCAATCTTCAGGACAGCCGTGTGGCGTAATCGCTTAGCGCTGGGTGTTCATAACGCCATACCGGAAGGTTAGAAGTTCGACTCCCGCAGGACTTTTCGCGTTCCTTTTGTTTTTCTTTTCTTTTTTTTTTCGGCAGGTCAGCTTTACTCCGATGTCATTTATCATATTATTTTATCAAGTGTACGTAACCCGTGAACACGGCTGCTCTATTTCCCTTGTTTTGTATTGGAGTTTGGAGATTGGGTTTGCTTCATTAATTTTGTCACACTTAATGTTGTAAATTGCCCCTTGTTACAGTGTCCCGCTTGCCACCTTTCGTTTGCTCTTTCCTTTTCTCTTCATTGGTTATTGTCATACTGCAACAGGATAGGTAGGAACATGTACGTTTGAATAACTTGCAGGAATTGGAGCTGAATTGATTAACTCTAGTCCTCTAGTCCAGGTGTATGGCGTCTCGCTCATCTCTTTGAAATTCCAGGTTGTTATTGTTTGACCCAATAACGGAGATGTAGACAGGTTTTATGTTGCTATAGAGGTATCTTGTGCCACATGAATGGAAGGCATCACTGTTTAGTAGTAGTAATGAACTTTTTCATGTTGTAAATGATATAAAGATATGAATTTCACATCCAGTCTTCGGGACAGCCGTGTGGCTTTATAGTCGCTTAGCGCGCTGCATGGTCATTATGCACTACCTTAGGACGAGATGTTCGAGACCCGCAGGACGCTATTATTTTTTTTCTCTCTCTTTCTTTGTTTTTCTTTTGGCAGTTCAGCTTCATTCCGATGTCATTACCCCACGACACACAGTCACTCAAGTTCCCTTTTTTTTGTCGGAGGCTGGAGGTTGGATTTGCTTCATTTATCATACGTAATGTTGTAAATTGCCCTTGGTATACAGTGCCCCGATTGCCACCTTTTGTTTTCTCTTTCCTTTTCTCTACGTTTGTTCCTGTTACACTGCACAAGACAGGTCGGGAAATAATTTACATAACTCAACTGGAGCAGGAATGGCAACTGAATAAATTAACTCTAGGCCAGGTGTATGGCGTCTAGCTCATCTCTTTGAAATTCCAGATTGTTATTGTTTAACCCAATAGCGGAATTGTAGACAGGTTTTATGTTGCTATAGAGGTATCTTGTGCCACATGAGTAGAAGGCATCACTGTTTAGTAGTAGTAATGAACTTTTTCATGTCCCTCCATGTCAGTTATAGGGGTTATAGGGGTTGTGTGTCTATCTGCCAAAGAAAAGGAAAACTTATTTTCGTCATGGCTGTTTCTCTATACGTAGCCGTAGGTGATGAGTGTTGTTGGTATCTGAGCAGTGAATAACACAACATCAGGCTGAAATCCCCCTTAGTTATACGCGCTAAGCGTTCAATTGATATTTATCATCTTGATTTATGTAGTCAATCACTGCTAATGGAAGGTTACAGAATTATGTTATGACACCTTTCACTGAAAGTTTGTAAAGCAAAGTTTGTGGACAAGGCAAGCAATTGTACATGAATAATACCATTGATTTCAGAGGGAAATTATGGTATACCTAAATGTAAGGGTATCATTGCTTTGGAATTGCTGAGACAATATTATCTTGGCACGAGGGCTTCCACTTCTAATAACAGATCCCTTTGAAGATGTGTCAGTCACGGGTGATCATCATGATTCACCTTTCACGTAGAAGGTATACGTTCCACACTCTTAGTTCGAGAAGACTTACCATCATACTTCAAATTGTGATTAAAGGTAAAGACTCAAAATCAGACAAGTTGACGTGTTATGTCTATGGAAGGTGATTTTTTTTTAACCATGCATTGACTTGACAACGTTTAAGCACCTTTATCTCAGCTGATTTTGCTCCATTTCCTCTGAAACTTAAGTATGTGGTAGCTCAGACAATAAGCTGCAGTAATCATGCATTTTATTTTTCAAATCTCCTCATCAGGTTGATAATTTTGCAGCTAAAAACTGAAAATGAGAATGGAATGTGGACAAAACGATTCCTGAATTATCTTTCACGTATAAGCTTACGTTCCTCATATTTTCTCGTCAAGACGTACTGTCATGGCCGAGAGGATAAAGGCGACGTCACAAGAGACGTGAGGTTGCACACGTACGGGTTCGAACCCCATAAGAGCACGAAAAAAAATATTTATATCTTTTGCTTTTTTCCTTTTATGGAGTATTCACCTTCGTCCATGTAGAAATCACGTTTTCATGTAAACGTACACACACACACACACACACACACACACACACACACACACACAATATCCCTTTGTTTTTTGTTGGAGACCACATTGCTTTGACAGGCAACTTGGACTTGAAATTACAAATGTTAAAGTGAAGATGACTTTTAAAAGACCGCATGGCCATGTTTGATTTTTTTTTTTACAATATAAAGACCTATTGGTAAATATTCATTCACATATCCTTTCCAATCAACTTACTTGGAAACACACAATATAATATGACACGTTTTTCTGGTAGTTTAGGAAAAGGGAGTTACTGCACGATGCAATGATAAATGTGCTACGATTGATTTTAGAGACGTCATTGTGGTGTGGTACTGGTGATGGTAAAGGAAACATAGATTGCTTTTAAAGTAATGAGACAATCATTGGACCTTTGCATCAAGACCGTATTCCCATCTAGAATATAATGCATGTTCGTGCGGCGTTTTTTTTTAATCCTGACGTGGGCATTTTCTTTTTCTTGTTTTTAATTCAAGAATGTAATATCTAAATTTGTTTCTTTCCCCTAACATTTTTTTTTGTTGAATACAAAGTTGGACGTTCCGTGACCGAGTAGAAAAGCAGCGATTTAGTAACAGTTTCAATGCATCTTGTTTACCATCTTCTCTTACATTAAATTGATGGTTTTTATATTTGACATGGTCTGTCTATTTGCCAGTTTATGCTCATAGAACACTGCTATAACAACTAATACATTTGCTTCACTTGTCACACGCAATGATATGGATTGCAGTTGTGCATGCAGTTTTCCTTTTGCCACCTCTCGTTTTTCTCTCCCCCTCTCCCTCACTTTGGTTTTGTTATACTGCAGATGGGAATGATTCAATGATTACAATAACATAACCCAACTTGAGGTAGGAATGAGAACTGAATAAATTAACTCTAGGCCAGGTGTATATAGCGTCTCGCTCATATCTTTGAAATTTCAGGTTGTCATTGTTCGACCAACGGAGTTGAAGACAGGCTTTATGTTGCTATAGAGGTATCTCGCGCCACATGAATGGAATGCATACGCTGTTTAGTATTAGTAATGAACTTTTTCATGTCCATCCCTGCCAATAAAAGTGTGTTTGACGAGGTTCTGTGTCATTCTGCCCACGAGAAAACAAAGTTTTATTTTCGCCATGGCTGTTTCGCTATGCGTAGCCGTGGGTAATGGATGTTGTTGGCATCTGGGCAGTAAAGAACCGAGTATCATGCTATAATACCCCCCCCCCCCCCCCCGTTAGGTTCTAAGCGTTCAATACGGTGATATATCTTTCTTCTTTATTATATCAATCACTGCCGATGGAATTACAGAATTATGTTATGACACGTTTCACTGAAAGCTTAAAAAACAAAGTTTATGCACGATACAAGTAATGGTGCATGAGTCATATAGACCACTGATTTTATGTGAGAAATTATGATATGCCTATAGTAGGGGTGTCATTGATTAGGAATTAATGAAACGATTAAGCACTCCTTCCACTTCTAACTGTCCCCTTTGAATGTGTGTCGATCACGTGAGATCGTCATAAATTATCATTCACGTATAAGCTTACGTTCAAAGTGTATTCTTAGTTAGAGGAGACCTATAGTTACATGGTTAAAGGCGATGTCTCTTTCGCTGGAGCCGTACGTTTGGCCCATTTTTCTTTTGCCCTTTTCTCTTTAATTGAGGTATCACTTTCGTCCAGGATAAATCACATTCTCATGTAAACAGACTCACTTGCTCTATATCACTTGTTTTTTATTCTTCTTTCTTTCTGGACAATTTTGTGTCGTCAATATCTCAAGAATGACATTACGAAATAACATGACATTTTCAGTCGACATGTCTCATGACAAAATCTAGCCACAATAAGGTTTTCATGACAGTAACATATCTATGACGTCATCTAGGCGCCATTTTGTGATTTTCGGACCTTGTCACATGATCGATCATAACTTCATAACTAGATGTCATTTCTGTATCATTTTCGGTGGACATGAAGTTCAGGTCACGCTCTATCTTACTTTTTAACGCTAGTTACACAGGTCATCATTACGCGCGCGTAAGCGCGCGTCAAAATTTTAAAAGGCTCAAAACGACTTCCCAATGGGAAATCTCGAAGTTTCAGACAATTTTAAGCGTTTCAAACATTTTCTCGCGTGCGCGTCCGTCCGCGAAATTTCGCGCGCAGAGCCCGTAAGCAACATGAAAATGCAATTTTTTTGACTGATTTGGATTCCTGATACTTTGAGTAATAATATCCATTGATTTCCGATCGATTTCGACCTATAACAAAGGAATGCACTGGCGTCAAAGTTGAAATTCCGAGTGCGCGTCTTTCTGCAAATATAGTGAAAAAACATGTCTTTGTTTTTTTCGCCATAGCTCTTTAAATCGTCCGTTGACCCTATATTTATATTGCATATTACAAAAGTATATGAATTGTAAATAACATTCCAAGTATCAGTATTGCCAGGCAAACGCGATGACGTCATCATATCGTCATTTGAAATCAAAAAAGTGGAATTGATTTTTTTGAGGTACTGTTTCTGACATTCATTTGCTCGTATCTCTGTTGTTTAAGCTCAATATTACCCCAAATTCAGATATGTTGCACTTTGAACATTTGCCTTTCAAGTCCATGTAATGGTTTTGAAATATGATGACGTCATCATACTAGAAATTGTGATTAAAAGTAAAGATGCAAAATCGGACAAGTTTACGTGTTATGTCTATGGGAGGTGATTTTTTTTTTAAACCATCCATTGACTTGACAACGTTTAAGCACCTTTATCTCAGCTGATTTTGCTTCATTTCCCCTGAAATTTCAGTATGTTGTAGCTGAGACAATAAGCTGCAGTAATCATGCATTTTGTGTTTTGAAATCTTCTCAAGAGGTTGACAATTTTGCAGTTTAATACTGAAAATGAGAATGGAATGTGGACGAATCGATTCCTGATTCATCTTTCACATACATAAGTTTACGTTCCTCATATTTTCTCGTCGAGACGTATGGCCGAGTGGTTAAAGGCGCCGTCTCAGAGACGTGAGGTTGCACTCGTGCGGGTTCGAACCCCACAAGATCACGAAACAAAATACCTAGCTATTTTACTTTTTTTTTTCTTCAATGGTGTATTACACATTCGTCCATGTAGAAATTAAGTTCGTATATAAACGCACCTATACACACACACACACACACACACACACACACACACACAATATCCCTCTGTTTTGTGTTGGAGACCACATTGCTTCGACTGCTGCAGAATGTTGCATCCTGACTCTGTCAAATAGTATGTAATGACGACAACGGAGGTGTTGTACTTTGAGCAATTGTCTTTCAAGTCCATGTCATTGTTTTGTACTTTGATGACGTCATCACACTGAAAATTGTGATTAAAGGCAAGGTATCAAAATCAGCCGATTATAGGTTTTATGTCTGCGGGACGTATTTTTCCGAAATTGCCAGAAATGGCACAGCGACCTCAGTCGTTACAAGGCCGCATTTCCTTCTAGCAATGCAATACATGTTCACGCGGCCACGATTGTTGAGTGGGCATTGACTTTTTCCCCCTGTAATATCTATACATTTTTTTTTCGGCCTTACCGTTTCCGTGGATGTCCCGTTTTGCATGCACGCTCAATATAACTTCAAGGTGCCTATATCACATTCTTTTCTTTGTCGATCACAGATGACCGACATCTGATGACCCCAGGCGTATCACCTAACTCGTCAGTGTGACGAGTTTCATGTCTCGTTTTTTATTCTTCTTTCTTTCTGCCACATTTTGTGTCGTCAATATCTCAAGAATGACATTACGAAATAACATGACATTTTCAGTCAACATGTCTCATGACAAAATCTAGCCACAATAAGGTTTTCATGACAGTAACATATCTATGACGTCATCTAGGCGCCATTTTGTGATTTTCGGACTTTGTCACATGATCGATCATAACTTCATAACTAGATGTCATTTCTGTATCATTTTCGGTGGACATGAAGTTCAGGTCACGCTCTATCTTACTTTTTAACGCTAGTTACACAGGTCATCATTACGCGCGCGTAAGCGCGCGTCAAAATTTTAAAAGGCTCAAAACGACTTCCCAATGGGAAATCTCGAAGTTTCAGACAATTTTAAGCGTTTCAAACATTTTCTCGCGTGCGCGTCCGTCCGCGCAATTTCGCGCGCAGAGCCCGTAAGCAACATGAAAATGCAATTTTTTTGTCTGATTTGGATTCCTTATACTTTGAGTAACAATATCCATTGATTTCCGATCGATTTTGACCTATAACAAAGGAATGCACTGGCGTCAAAGTTGAAATTCCGCGTGCGCGTCTTTCTGCAAATATAGTGAAAAAACATGTCTTTGTTTATTTCGCCATAGCTCTTTAAATCGTCCGTTGACCCTATATTTCTATTGCATATTACAAAAGTATATGAATTGGAAATAACATTCCAAGTATCAATATTGCCAGGAAAGCGCGATAACGTCATCATATCGTCATTTTAAATAAAAAAGTGGAATTATTTTTTTTTGAGGTACTGTTTCAGACATTCATTTGCTCGTATCTCTGTTGTTTAATCTCAATAATTATCCCAAATTTAGATATGTTGTACTTTGAACATTTGCCTCTCAAGTCCATGTGATGGTTTTGAAATACGATGACGTCATCATACTAGAAATTGTGATTAAAGGTAAAGACTCAAATTCAGACAAGTTTACGTGTTATGTCTATGGGAGGTGATTTTTTTTTTAAACCATGCATTGACTTGACAACGTTTAAGCACCTTTACCTCATCTGATTTTGCTCCATTTCCTCTGAAACATACGTATGTTGTAGCTGAGACAATAAGCTTTAGTAATCGTGCATTTTATGTTTTCAAATCTCCTCATTAGGTTGGTAATTTTGTAGTTTAAAACTGAAAATGAGAATGCAATCTGTACAGAACGATTCCCAATTTTTCTTTGCAACTGTATATTGATCGAATCCACGCTGCCACTTGTGAGAAGTTGAATAGCGCCATCACAAGTTAACTAGTCACGATAGTATTATTATATATTTAAGTTTCGCACTCAATCTTCAGGACAGCCGTGTGGCGTAATCGCTTAGCGCTGGGTGTTCATAACGCCATACCGGAAGGAGAGAAGTTCGACTCCCGCAGGACTTGTCCCGTTTTTTTTTCTTTTTTTTTCGGCAGGTCAGCTTTACTCCGATGTCATTTATCATATTATTTTATCAAGTGTACGTAACCCATGAACACGGCTGCTCTATTTCCCTTGTTTTGTATTGGAGTTTGGAGATTGGGTTTGCTTCATTAATTTTGTCACACTTAATGTTGTAAATTGCACCTTGTTACAGTGTCCCGCTTGCCACCTTTCGTTTGCTCTTTCCTTTTCTCTTCATTGGTTATTGTTATACTGTAACAGGATAGGTAGGAACATGTACGTTTAGATAACTGGCAGGAATTTGAGCTGAATTGATTAACTCTAGTCCAGGTGTATGGCGTCTCGCTCATCTCTTTGAAATTCCAGGTTGTTATTGTTTGACCCAATAACGGAGACGTAGACAGGTTTTATGTTGCTATAGAGGTATCTTGTGCCACATGAATGGAAGGCATCACTGTTTAGTAGTAGTAATGAACTTTTTCATGTTGTAAATGATATAAAGATATGAATTTCACATCCAATCTTCGGGACAGCCGTGTGGCTTTATAGTCGCTTAGCGCGCTGCATGGTCATTATGCACTACCTTAGGACGAGATGTTCGAGACCCGCAGGACGCTATTATTTTTTCTCTCTCTCTTTCTTTGTTTTTCTTTTGGCAGTTCAGCTTCATTCCAATGTCATTACCCCACGACACACAGTCACTCAAGTTCCTTTTTTTTTTTGTCGGAGGCTGGAGGTTGGATTTGCTTCATTTATCATACGTAATGTTGTAAATTGCCTTTGGTATACAGTGCCCCGCTTGCCACCTTTCGTTTTCTCTTTCCTTTTCTCTACGTTTGTTCCTGTTACACTGCACAAGACAGGTCGGGAAATAATTTACATAACTCAACTGGAGCAGGAATGGCAACTAAATAAATTAACTCTAGGCCAGGTGTATGGCGTCTAGCTCATCTCTTTGAAATTCCAGATTGTTATTGTTTGACCCAATAGCGAAATTGTAGACAGGTTTTATGTTGCTATAGAGGTATCTTGTGCCACATGAGTAGAAGGCATCACTGTTTAGTAGTAGTAATGAACTTTTTCATGTCCCTCCATGTCAGTTATAGGGGTTATAGGGGTTGTGTGTCTATTTGCCAAAGAAAAGGAAAACTTATTTTCGTCATGGCTGTTTCTTTATACGTAGCCGTAGGTGATGAGTGTTGTTGGTATCTGAGCAGTGAATAACACATCAGGCTGAAATCCCCCTTATATACTCGCTAAGCGTTCAATTGATATTTATCATCTTGATTTATGTAGTCAATCACTGCTAATGGACGGTTACAGAATTATGTTATGACACCTTTCACTGAAAGTTTGTAAAGCAAAGTTTGTGGACAAGGCAAGCAATTGTACATGAATAATACCATTGATTTCAGAGGGAAATTATGGTATACCTAAATTAATGTAAGGGTATCATTGCTTTGGAATTGCTGAGACAATATTATCTTGGCACGAGGGCTTCCACTTCTAATAACTGATCCCTTTGAAGATGTGTCAGTCACGGGTGATCGTCATGATTCACCTTTCACGTAGAAGGTATACGTTCCACACTCTTAGTTCGAGAAGACTTACCATCATACTTCAAATTGTGATTAAAGGTAAAGACTCAAAATCAGACAAGTTGACGTGTTATGTCTATGGAGGGTGATTTTTTTTTTTTAACCATGCATTGACTTGACAACGTTTAAGCACCTTTAATTCAGCTGATTTTGCTCCATTTCCTCTGAAACGTAAGTATGTGGTAGCTCAGACAATAAGCTGCAGTAATCATGCATGTTATTTTTTCAAATCTCATCAGGTTGATAATTTTGCAGCTAAAAACTGAAAATGAGAATGGAATGTGGACAAAACGATTCCTGAATCATCTTTCACATATAAGCTTACGTTCCTCATATTTTCTCGTCAAGACGTACATGGCCGAGAGGATAAAGGCGACGTCACAAGAGACGTGAGGTTGCACACGTACGGGTTCGAACCCCATAGGAGCACGAAACAAAATACTTATATTTTTTGCTTTTTTCCTTTTATGGAGTATTCACCTTCGTCCATGTAGAAATCACGTTTTCATGTAAACGTACACACACACACACACACACAAACACACACACACACACACACAATATCCCTTTGTTTTGTGTTTGAGACCACATAGCTTTGACAGGCAACTTGGACTTGAAATTACAAATGTTAAAGTGAAGATGACTCTTAAAAGACCGCATGGCCATGTTTGATTTTGTTGTTGTTGTTGTTGTTTTTGCAATATAAAGACCTATTGGTAAATATTCATTCACATATCCTTTCCAATCAACTTGCTTGGACACGCCGACACCAAACGAAATTTTCAATTAGTTGCATGACAGAAACAATTTCATCTGAATTATGTAGGACTGTATAAAGAATTGGACTTCACGAACATTTCTCAATATTACTTCAAGTCGCTACTTAACATTATTTTCGTTGTCGATCACTGAAAATGAGAATGGAATCTGGTTGAAACGATTCCCGATTTATCTTTGTAACTGTATATTGATCGAATCAACGCGGCCACTCGTGGGAAGTTGAATAGCGCTATCAGTCACTTGACGTATATAGCCAAAAAACTGAATATCAATGTATAGCATACATAGATATATTTAAGTTTCGCACAAGATCTTCGGATCTTCCGTGTGGCAGATTTGCTTAGCACGCTGCGTGTTTATAATGCCCGACCGGAAGGAGAGAAGTTAATCGAGTCCCGCAAGACTTTTTCCTTTTATTTGTTTTCTTTTTTTTTTCCTGCAGTTCAGCTTCACTCTGATGTCACGAACACAGCTACTCTATTTCCCTTGTTTTGTATTGGAGTTTGGAGGTTGGGTTTGCTTCATTAATTTTGTCACACGTAATGTTGTAAATTGCCCCTTGAATTAAAACAGTACCCCTCTCGCCACCATTCGTTTTCTCTTTCCTTTTCTCTTCATTTGTTCTTGTTATAATGTAGCAGGATATTTAGGAACGTGTACGTTTACATAATTAACAGGAATGGGAACTGAATTAATTAACTCTAGTCCAGGTGCATGGCGTCTCGCTTATCTCTTTGGAATTCCAGGTTGTTATTGTTTGACCAAATGACGGAGTTAAAGACAGGCAGGGAAGGAAGTGACGTGATATTGCTTCATAATGAGGAATTTCGGGCAACACCTTTCCAAGTGTAGTGATTATGACGGGGTTCTCTGTCGTTTATTTTCGTCATGGTTGTTTATAGTTCAGCCATAGGTGACATATGTTGTTGGCATCTGGGAGAATAGAACAGATCTTTACCAAACTGGAATAGCCCTATAAGCAATGTGGTAAGCGTTCAATTTTTTGCATTATCTTTCTCCTTTAAAGTCAGTCACTACTGATCGAAATACACAATATAATATGACACGTTCTACTGGTAGTTTAGGAAAAGGGAGTTAATGCACGATGCAATGATAAATGTGCTACCATTGATTTTAGAGACGTCATTGTGGTGTGGTACTGGTGATGGTAAGGGAACCATAGATTGCTTTTAAAGTAATGAGACAATCATTGGACCTTTGCATCAAGACCGTATTCCCATCTAGAATATAATGTATGTTCGTGCGGCGTTGTTTTTTTTTTTTAAATCCTGACGTGGGCATTTTCTTTTTCTTGTTTTTAATTCAAGAATGTTATATCTAAATTTGTTTCTTTCCCCTAACATTTTTTTTTTTTGTTGAATATAAAGTTGGACGTTCCGTGACCGAATAGAAAAGCAGCGATTTAGTTACAGTTTCAATGCATCTTGTTTACCATCTTCTCATACATTAAATTGATGGTTTTTATATTTGACATGGTCTGTCTATTTGCCAGTTTATGCTTATAAAACACTGCTATAACAACTAATACATTTGCTTCACTTGTCACATGCAATTATATGGATTGCAGTTGTGCTTGCAGTTTTCCTTTTGCCACCTCTCGTTTTTCTCTCCCCATTTCCCTCACTTTGGTTTTGTTATACTGCAGATGGGAATGAGTACAATAACATAACCCAACTTGAGGTAGGAATGAGAACTGAATAAATTAACTCTAGGCCAGGTGTATATAGCGTCTCGCTCATATCTTTGAAATTTCAGGTTTTCATTGTTCGACCAACGGAGTTGAAGACAGGCTTTATGTTGCTATAGAGGTATCTCGCGCCACACGAATGGAATGCATACGCTGTTTAGTATTAGTAATGAACTTTTTCATGTCCATCCCTGCCAATAAAAGTGTGTTTGACGAGGTTCTGTGTCATTCTGCCTACGAGAAAACAAAGTTTTATTTTCGCCATGGCTGTTTCGCTATGCGTAGCCGTGGGTGATGGATGTTGTTGGCATGTGGGCAGTAAAGAACCGAGTATCATGCTATAATACCCCCCCCCCCCGTTAGGTTCTAAGCGTTCAATACGGTGATATATCTTTCTTCTTTATTATATCAATCACTGCCGATGGAATTACAGAATTATGTTATTACACGTTTCACTCAAAGCTTAAAAAACAAAGTTTATGCACGATACAAGTAATGGTGCATGAGTCCTATAGACCATTGATTTTAGGTGAGAAATTATGATATGCCTCTAGTAGGGGTGTCATTGATTAGGAATTAATGAAACGATTAAGCACTCCTTCCATTTCTAACTGTCCCCTTTGAATGTGTGTCGATCACGTGAGATCGTCATAAATTATCATCCACGTATAAGCTTACGTTCAAAGTGTACTCTTAGTTAGAGGAAACCTATAGTTACATGGTTAAAGGCGATGTCTCTTTCGCTGGAGCCGTACGTTTGGCCCATTTTTCTTTTGCCCTTTTCTCTTTAATTGAGGTATCACTTTCGTCCAGGATAAATCACATTCTCATGTAAACAGACTCACTTGCTCTATATCCCTTGTTTTGTATCGGAGGCTTCATTGGTTTTAATGCTGGTAAATCTCACAGGCTTGTATATAGCTGAAAGAGATGTCTGAACTGATCATTGTAATAGCAAGATTAGAGGGAGTCATTGGTTATGTAAATAATAGTCAAAGGTCATGTTTCAAAAGGCCACTGTTAATGCCAGGATGGTTATAAACACTTAATTGTCATGTTTTATTTGTACGTGCCGAGGATCACTTGGACCCCGTTTACAGTGCGAGGCTCGGCCGCGGCTCGGCCGCGCCGAGCCCACCTTCATTTCGGTGTAAACGCGCAAAAGGCCAAATGCGGGGCCAAAATTGGCCTCGCATTAGGCCACGCTCTGGAGGTAGTCTCGGCCGCGGTCGAGCCGCGGTCGCGCCCGGCCTTTTTCGCAGTGTAAGCACAAACTGGGCTAAATGCGCGGCCAATTTTAGTCTGGCTTCCAAACCCTCGCCTGTACTATTTCGCTATTCAGGATATTAACCACTTCAACGTCGAAAACTAGGATAGTTTAAGGTGGTTTTGTCCTCCAAAGGTTTTTCTCCTTCGGCAAAGGCCTTTGCCCGAACGGCGCCTTCGTCGCCACGGAATTCAGTTGGCAAAGGATCTGAAAACCAGACAATACCAAATTGCGTTTGTTTAAAAGTAGATCGCTACTACGACAAAATATTGAAAGGTTTGAATCAAAAGTGCGGCCGAGCCCGGCAGTGTAAACGGACTAAATTGCGGGGCTCGGCCTCGCAATTGAGGTTGGCCTTGGCCGCGGCTCGGCCGTGGCTCGGCCCAGCCCCGCACCGTAAACGGGGTCTAAGTTTATGCACTGTACGTACTCAAAAAGTCCGTAAATCGACTTAGTCGCACACGCACAGAATTTCCACTTAGTTTGTGTGACAGTAAAACAAATGTGATCTGAATAATGTAGGCCCAAAAAAGTTCAACGAAGTATCTCATTATAACTTCAATGTGCTATATTACATTCTTTTCTTTGTCGATCACGGATGACCGACATCTGATGACCCCAAGCGTATCACCTAACTCGTCTTCAGTGTGACGAGTTTCATATCTCGTTTTTTTTTTGTCTTACCATTTCCGTGGATGACCCGTGGCCGAGTGGTTACAAAAACGGTTTCGCATGCACGCTCAATATAACTTCAAGGTGCCTATATCACATTCTTTTCTTTGTCGATCACAGATGACTGTCATCTGATGACCACAAGCGTATCACCTAACTCGTCCTCAATGTGACGAGTTTTTATGTCTCGTTCTTCTTTCTTTCTGGACAATTTTGTGTCGTCAATATCTCAACAATGACATTACGGAATGACATGAAATTTTCAGTCAACATGTCTCATAACAATATCTAGCCACAATAAGGTTTTCATGACAGTAACATATCTATGACGTCATTTAGGCGCCATTTTGTGATTTTCGGACCTTGTCACATGATCGATCATAACTTCATAACTAGATGTCATTTCTGCATCATTTTCGGTGGACATAAAGTTCAGGTCACGCTCTATCTCACTTTTTAACGCTAGTTACCCAGGTCTTCATTACGCGCGCGTTCGCGCGCGTCAAAATTTTAAAAGGCTCAAAACGACTTCCCAATGGGAAATCTCGAAGTTTCAGACAATTTTAAGCGTTTCAAACATTTTCTCGCGTGCGCGTCCGTCCGCGCAATTTCTCGCGCAGAGGGCGTAACCAACATGAAAATGCAATTTTTTTGACTGATTTGGATTCCTGATACTTTGAGTAACAATATCCACTAATTTCCGATCGATGTTGACCTATAACAAAGGAATGCACTGGCGTCAAAGTTGAAATTCCGCGCGCGCGTCTTTCTGCAAATATAGTGAAAAAACATGTCTTTGTTTATTTCGCCATAGCTCTTTAAATCGTCCGTTGACCCGATATTTCTATTGCATATTACAAAAGCATATGAATTGTAAATAACATTCCAAGTATCAATATTGCCAGGCAAACGCGATGACGTGATCATATCGTCACTTTGAATAAAAAAAGTGGAATTGATTTTTTTGAGGTACTGTTTCTGACATTCATTTGCTCATATCTCTGTTGTTTAAGCTCAATATTATCCCAAATTCACATATGTTGTACTTTAAACATTTGCCTTTCAAGTCCATGTCATGGTTTTGAAATTTGATGACGTCATCATACTTTAAATTGTGATTAAAAGTAAAGATGCAAAATCGGACAAGTTTACGTGTTATGTCTATGGGAGGTGATTTTTTTTTAAACCATACATTGACTTGACAACGTTTAAGCACCTTTATCTCAGCTGATTTTGCTCCATTTCCTCTGAAATTTAAGTATGTTGTAGCTGAGACAATAAGCTGCAGTAATCATGCATTTTGTTCTTTGAAATCTTCTCATGAGGTTGACAATTTTGCAGTTTAAAACTGAAAATGAGAATGGAATGTGGACGAATCGATTCCTGATTCATCTTTCACATACATAAGTTTACGTTCCTCATATTTTCTCGTCGAGACGTATGGCCGAGTGGTTAAAGGCGCCGTCTCAGAGACGTGAGGTTGCACTCGTGCGGGTTCGAACCCCACAAGATCACGAAACAAAATACCTAGCTATTTTACTTTTTTTTTCTTCAATGGTGTATTACACATTCGTCCATGTAGAAATTACGTTCGTATATAAACGCACCTATACAAACACACACACACACACAGACACACAATATCCCTCTGTTTTGTGTTGGAGACCACATTACTTCGACTGCTGCAAAATGTTGCATCCTGACTCTGTCAAACCGATCATAGTATGTAATGACGACAACGGAGGTGTTGTACTTTGAGCAATTGTCTTTCAAGTCCATGTCATTGTTTTGTACTTTGATGACGTCATCAAACTGAAAATTGTGATTAAAGGCAAGGTATCAAAATCAGCCGATTATAGGTTTTATGTGTGCGGGACGTATTTTTCCGAAATTGCCAGAAATGGCACAGCGACCTCAGTCGTTACAAGGCCGCATTTCCTTCTAGCAATGCAATACATGTTCACGCGGCCACGATTGTTGAGTGGGCATTGACTTTTTCCCCCTGTAAATATCTAAACATTTTTTTTTTGCCTTACCGTTTCCGTGGATGTCTCGTGGCCGAGTGGTTAGAGAAACCGTTTTGCATGCACGCTCAATATAACTTCAAAGTGCCTATATCACATTCTTTTCTTTGTCGATCACAGATGACCGACATCTGATGACCCCAGGCGTATCACCTAACTCGTCAGTGTGACGAGTTTCATGTCTCGTTAATAATTCATGATGGATTGCCCTGGACACTGCTAGTCTGAATTCATAGTAACGGGTGAAATGCACGGACATGAAAATAGTAAGTACATGTTTCTTATATGTGCTGGCATACGATACATTTCAGGATGCATAGAGACTAGCTGGTGATAGTGGAAATCCTCAAAAATAATAAAGTATTCAAACCCTCGCCATTGGCTAGGATCATTGTGCGGGTGTTAACCATACACTTCCATACACACCAATTAACCCTGTGCAAAGGGTTGAAAATAGAGCAAAATCTTAACCCTAACTTAATAATTCACTTTGAATTAAATGACATTGATTTATGCTGTAATTTTTTAATCGCCTCCAACAAAATTGTGCACTATTCAGCTATTGCTCATATCAATGTTAGTGTTATCTGATATATAGTTTTTGAACTATTAAGGATCAAAAGTGGGACATTTTTTTCTTTGTAACACCTAGTAGATATACATGCAGTTATGTATACACACAGACAGACAGAAACACAAGCTCTCACACAGATATATAACATTGTATAACTACGTCGGTTGAGAATGATAAGGGCGTTAAGTTGTCACAAAACCCATAGTGTTCAAGATAACTTAACGCCCTTCTCATTCTCAACAGACGACTATATATATATATATATATATATATATATATATATATATATATATATGTATATATATATATTACAGTATATAAATAGAAATACAGATATAGCCATGAGATATACGGGTATAAGACTCACAGACAATGGCGATTCCGTGAGAGAGTGCCAGTGCTAGTCCCAGTAACGTAGTGGAGGCCTGGAGATCTCGCGAAATGTCATCAAGGAACACTCCAGATGTCTTAAAACATACAAACAAACATTCATCTAGTCCAAATATAAGTCAATTTGATAAGAAAGAGTAAAATATTACGAGTTCAACGGTATAATTTTGATCGAAATCGGATGAAAAATATACAAGTTATGACATTCTGAAGTTTCAATAATTTTTGGGAAACAGTTCTTGAACGGTCAATATTAATATGCAATAATGGCAAAGTGAGCATGTCATCCCCTCACAACTTGCCATATAGTTTGTATATAAAAATGTGAATTTTCTAGTTTTTCATTCAAACGCAATTATGCCCGAGGCTCAAATCCTCGTCTATCTATAACTGATCACTACTCTGAAGTTATTCATCCAGGAATAACATGTTTCAGACTTCAATGACAAAAACATTGAATTTTCGTCATTTCTTTGTATACGATCAATGGAAAATTGTGAGGTTATGACATGGTTAGCACACTCATTTGCATATTCATATCCACTCTACGAGAACTGTTTTGCAGAAATTAACAAAACTTCCTTATTTTTCATCCGATTTCAGTAAAATTTTTACCGTTGAACTCGAAAGATTTTACTCTTTTTTCTCAGCTTGACTTATATTTTGACTAGATTTCCCCTTTAAGAAGAAACAACATAGCAACCTTAATGAGTAAAAAACGATTCAGTGCAGTTTCCTTTTCATTGACCTCTCTCTTGCTCGAGATCGAACACGAAGAAATTGGAGGTCGAGTCCCTGGAGGAGGAGGAGATGGCAGAGCTGGATGCCATGAATAATGACGTCATAGACCACGTAACACTGAGAAATGTTGAGGCATCAAATTCTAAATGTCATTCTAAGTGTACATGCTGCGGATATATTCATTTGGCCTGTATAGACCTATACCAGAAAATGCGTTTATGAAATTGCAATTTTGGAATCAGGATCTTGTAAAACTGAAATGTCAAAAACATGTATTTCGCTTGGAAAGTAGATATTTTTGGATACAGCATAATTATACTCGAAATAGGTGACAAGTCCAGTTTCCAACTTTAACTGAATTGCTGTTAGAACATATTTAGACAGCTTGTTTGAAAAAAAAAAATGTCACTAGACTTAGATTGAGCAATTTGTTAAACACAAAAAGAGAGGAGAGCAGTCCTTCTATAATAATGACAATGAAGGCACTTCTTTCCCTTCCATTTTGAGGTGGGTCAGGGAGGGAGCAAATAGCTGTCCATACCTTCAAAAGTCCCATTTCTAAAAAGGCGATTGTAGAAGAGCCAAGCAATATGAGCCATCTGAATCGTCCTTCCAAGAGCTTTCCATCCATGTTCTGGAGATGTCAGTACGTGATTAAGCAGGAGATGGGCAAACGGCTTTCAAAATAAATACACAGTTTTACAACACCGAGTAAGAAGTAATTGTTCATGAAACTTGCCAAATCACCATAGCTAGATCTGCATAGCCACCTCCATCCGCCATCTCATAGTGTAGGTGGTGTTTGAAATCTATGGTTTCACAACTCCTCATGCTTTGTAATTACCACACGCAAAAGAAAACGGCAGGGAGCGTTTACAAGAATGATGCTTTACCAGATCCCTGGCAGCATGAGTGAATGCTGACAAGTGATGTGGATTTTTTTTTCAATGTGTGAAGCCTCACTGAGTTATTGATAGGGATAAGAAGTCATCTACGCTACTATTGTCATGCACCCAAGCCATAGGAATACCGAGAGGTCAGATATTCAGCAGTGAAGCGTTCCATCAGGATCAAACAACTGCTCCATGGTTTTGTAAATAACATTTATTTCTAAGTAAAAAGGGGAGAGAAAAACAAGAGGAGATGAGGATTCAGCATAGAACATTTAATTAACGTCAGGCAATAGTTAGTTTGCTAATAAAATTGATTATAAACAGGCCATAATCAGTGATGAGGATGAATTGGAGATGTTTTATATTGGTACGTACAGCTGTATTATACATACCTACACGAATGTAGGCCTATATGTATTGCACACCCACACGCACGCACACACACACACACACACACACACACACACACACACACACACATATATATATATATATATATATATATATATATATATATATGTGTGTGTGTGTGTGTGTGTGTGTGTGTTTGAGTTTTGTTTGATCAATTTAAGCATGATTTTTGTTGTCAGTTTATGGCAAGTTTTGGGAAATGTATTCTCAATGGAACGTAATGAAGCGGATATTGATTGATTTGATCGAGTTGGTCAAGATAGTTTTTTTTTTTTCTTTAAGAGTTATGCGTAATGTGAAATAATTTTTGTACAATGTACTATATAGCATGTGGTCTGCAAAAAAAGTATGTAAAAAAGGTGATTTAGCAGCACATTTTTGTGTGTGTAATAAGGCAGATATGGATTGTCTTGATTACAATGATCAAGATACTTTTTTTCTGAGATTTAGAATTTCATTTCATATCTTTTATATAAACATGGTATGATTTGAAAAAAAACAACAAAAAAATATATTGTACTGTATGTTGGGAAAAAATGATTTAGCAGCGCAAGAGAGAATAATACAGCTGCTTATTTTTCTTCATATTAATTTCATTGTCAATATGGACCTGATATTGAATGAAACTCAAATAAAGAATATCATTTTTTTTTAAGTGTGTGTGTGACCCTGCGTCACAAAACCAACAAAAAGTCGCCAGACATGGATTTTTAGTTAAGAGCAGATTCTGAAAGAACAGACTTTAGGCTTTAAAATGATGTATATCTCGATTCAAATGGAGCCTCCTAACCTAACTAAATATGGGAAAGAAAGTACACACATAGGAACAGTGGGAAATGAGAAAAGAGGTTCTGAAATACAGGGTCTATTCAAAAGCGCTTACTCTTCACTAATCTGATCTAAAAGCTGTGCGATGAATGGGACAAAAAACAAGATGTAAACCAATGGAGCAACAACGATGAAGGGATTATCAGATTAAAATGAAATTGAAGGTGAAGAGTGTGTACAGGGTTTTTAAGAAATGAAAAGGAAACTCTATAAGACGCACCCAATCACGCTGTTCTACAAAAAAAAAGTGTTCGAGAAAAACTGCTAAAATCACACTTTCCTGTTAGTTTTATGACCACAAGCTCTAGTATAATGTAGAAGACTTGTTCTTTAAGAAAATATGAAAAACTAAAGATTGGCTGGGTTGATCCATTCCACCTATTTCGAGTCCTCACACAAAATCAGTGCGTGCGACTTTTTGTTGGTTTTGTGATGCACGGTCACTCACACACACACACACACACAAACGCATACACACACACACACATACACACACACTATATATATATATATATATATATATATAATATATGTATATATATATATATATATATATATATATATATACATATTATCTATGTATAATTATGTATATTTCTATGTAATATAATATCAGGGCTGGATTCTCACCTTTTTCTCTCATGGCCCATTCGGCCCGTTGCAAATGATGTGTAAACGTGAAATTTCGGGGTCCCAAAATTAGAGGAAACATACAAATCTATTTTGACTCTCATTGCCGACAAAAGATAACCTTTTCGAAAATTTGGTGGTCAAACATCAATTTTCAGTATAGCTCATCAGGGCCGCGGCACTGGGCCAACACTAGTGTCAGTTTTTGTCCCCCCCCCCCCCCCTTTTTTTTTCACACGGGTAGCATTTTCAACGTGATTGGGGAATAAGTCATTGCTATTAGCATACTAAAAACTAACTTTCAGTGACGTCAACATTTAGGGAAAGTTTTACAAATCGTCAAGGTCTTGCGATAGTATGAAACAAAGATTAATACATGTAGAGGCTAAGACTGTGCTGTCAGATTGAGAAAGGAGGCGAAAATTTAATGGTCCTATTTACCTTTGGGAACAGTGATTAAAAAAAAAAATGTTCAAGATATCACATTTGATGCATATGTGTAGGTCTGTTGTATCACAAAACATCCTTCCATATACGATTTTTGCAGTGAACCCTAAAATATAAGGAGATATCAGATTTTTCTCATTAAACCATAATTGTAGACGGTTTAGTCTGGCAACATTTTTATCATAACCATTGTTCACTTTTTGTGTATTTAACAACACTTAACATTGATTGAACGGATTAAACTCTTTACAGTGGTTGTTTCCATCCCAAACTCACATATTGGAACTATTTCAAAGCAGTAATGCTGGGTTTTTGTTTCAAGTTTCAATATGCCTTTAATGCACGGAATAGAAGGGCATCTTCTGGTAAAGAAATAACAAAACAAAAATAGGACAGAAGGCCTGATCGATAGACTATAGGACGACATATCATCCAAGGTTCATTCCTCACTGCCACACACGTGCCTATGCATATCACATTGGAATGAGCAAGGTACACACAGTGAACTTGAGATCGTACGATCTGGTCCAAACTTTGTTGAAACCCCGCTATATCAGGAAGCAAACGCTAACAACGTTCATTTGATTTATATATTCGAGATTGATTATGTTTCATATTCATTGAACTTTGGCGCTACCGAGGATAATAGCTATTGCGTTTTATCCAAAGTGCACAAAGTCACATTCACATTGTATTTTCCACTCTGTATGAACTACATGCGTCATGGTCAGACATTGGTTCTCAAAAACGTCTTTAATCAATATGTTGAACTCAACTCGACGCTCAGATGCTATCAGCTATATAACGTTCTCTGAATATCAAAAAGTTTGGGTAGATTCCAATAATGCAATAATGCAGTAATGATCGAAAGATAGAAGGCGTTCACGTGAGAGGAAGCTATATAGAGAAAGACTCGAGGGAAAGAGTTCACCTCTCTTGAGAAAGAGCTGTCGGAGCAAGACAAATCTCAACGTGGGTTAACCATTCAAACAGTCTGATATTAATTGTGCCATTGTCCGATACCTTCCATATCAACGTAGGCCTACACTTCCATTTCAGCTTTCCCACCTGTTTCAAAAACACATCCTTCTACCACTGCATGTTTATATAAGCGTTAAATATCCAACCATGAGAAGTGTGACAACCATTCCGGCGTTGATTGTAGTGCTCTTTCTTGGGTACGTCTTCTACACACCTATCCCGGAAGATCTCGCGGACCCAATGCACTTCCGGCTCATCGTTGCAGGGCTCGAGTCGGCAGCTGTGCTGGTGAGTTTAGATGGCTGCGCCAGGTGTTTGCCCCTCAACCGTCAACAACTGTTTGTTTGTTGTTTTAAAAGCCTAACATTTTAAGACTAAGAACAGGTGATGTTTTAACCTGTAACAACTGTAATACCAATCTAGCTCTTAACAGGAAATGCTGATTAATGGGATATCCAACCAATACAGCGTGGATGATTGTCCATAGTCTATTACAGTTGAAAGCTTTCAGCTTTTTACACATACTCTTACACCTTACATCTTATATATATATATATATATATATATATATATATATATATATAACTTACATACACACACGTAATAATTTGAATTTACGTAAAGTATGCATAGATATAGATATTGCAACATTTCATCCATCGCATTCTGGGGTTTTATTTATGCAGTCTATGGCAGCTCTAAAGGTTCAAAACACTATCGCTTTCGTGATGATTCAATGTTGTACCATTATAGTGATAAAGCTCTTAGAGCTGATTTCATTTGCAAACAGTGCAACGTCTGGAGCATATTTCAACCCCTTGAGAACTTCTACGTCCAGTTTCATCGCTTTGCGATGGAGCTGCCTATGCCAGCCCCGGACCTTCCTGTTCCTGGTTCGAATGTTACCGCCCGGTATACTGACTTTGCTGGTGTGCGGGTGCTCTTGTATGAACCATTGAGGAGCAGCGACGAAATTCTCCCTGGCTTTGTTTACTTTCATGGGGGTGGATACGCCATAGGAAGTGCAAGTATGTGTGGCTGTAGGTCTTTGAGAACAATACAGACTTTCGTCCATTTTGTTCTGTAAAAATGTAAATAATATTGTTATGGTAGGCCTAAATAGAAACATTGAAGAATGAACTGTTAGTATAAAACACTGACAATTTACAAAAAAAAAAAAGAAGAAGAAGAAAACTTTGTCAATATCCACGAAGACAAAATTGAAGCAAAACATACTTCGGAATATTCATTACACAACCTGGCATATCTATCAATTTAAAATTACATACAAACCTCGAATTCTCAAAGCCCACGTGTTAATGTTTGGCTTTGGGCTCGGCAGCGATATTCTCCGATTTAATGTCGTCCTCTGACAGGAATGCTTATTTGTGACCGTGCATCACAAAACGAACAAAAAGTCGCACACACTGATTTTGCATGAGGACTGAAAATAGGTGAAATGGGTCAACCTAGCCAATCTTGACTTTTTCATATTTTCTGATCATGAAACGGGCAGAAAAAGTGTTTTTTTTTAGCAGTTTATATCTCGAACAGTTTTGGTAAAATAGTGTGATTAGGTGTGTCTTTAGAGTCCCCTTTTCATTTTTGAAAAACCTTGTACACATTCTTCACTTTCAACTCTAATAACTTTTGAAAGGATAATGCTACTGCTTTGAAAGTTGGAATTGATTATTGACAGAATGTGTTAATGAGGCCTGCTCAATATCAGTTTAATCTGATAATCCCTTCATTGTTGTTACTCCAGTGGTTTACTTCCTGTTTTTTGTCCCATTCATCGCTCAGCCAGCACGGTTTGGTTAGGATTAAACGCTTGAATAGACACTGTACTTCAGAGCCTCTTTTCTCAGTTCACACTTTTCCTGAGTTTGTGCTTTCTTTCCAATATTCAAATAGGTTAGAAGAGTCCATTTGATTTGAGTTATACATCATTTTAAAGCTTAAAGTCTGCTCTTTCAGAATATGGTCTTAACTAAAAATTCATGTCTTGCGACTTTTTGTTTGTTTTGTGGTGCAGGGTCACATTTATTTATCTATCTATTTATCTATCTATTTTTTATCATTATTATTATTATTTATTATTATTATTTTTTTTTTTACAAAATACAATACCGGTTTTTTCTTCCTTCATGTAAAGAGAAGTGACTTCAAATTCACGCCGCTAAGATTTTAAGCGACGTGAATTGATAAGCTAGTGTATTTACCTAATCTAAAATTAAACGCATTAACTATTGAAGTGTAATGAGATTTGTTCTACTCTATCACTTCTTTAGGGGGTCAGGGTCCTTTTACTCGACTGCTAGCGGAAGAACTGCACGTTGTGTTGGTTTCCGTTGAGTAAGTATGGTTTTCTTGACATGCTTTTTCTTTCAGAACCACTAAGAGAAGATTCAAGATATTTTTCAAATCTTTGTAATGCCTAATCTACTGATCTATATAACCCGATTTGACATTTTACTGTATTTTGTGTTCAACACAAGGCTTTTTGACTTTTATTTGCAATGCTTATCAGAAATGTTAAACACGCGTTAAAAGGTATCAAACTGACATGAATATCAAGGACAAGAAAGGATTTTTTTTCTCTTTATTACATCTGAAAGAAAAAAAAATATTCTTGCCAGATATCTATTCCAATGAACATGATGTATAGAACATCTAATTAGTAGGATTTTGACAGCCGGGTCAAACCACGAGACCGACACCCATGAGTCATACAGCCCACGAGTTCGACATTGAAAACGGGTTCATGGGTCATACAGCCCATGAGTTGGACACTAGGCAAATAAAGCCAATGAGTTCTACACTAGGTAAAGTAGCCCACGAGTTCGACAGATACAACACGGGGCTTAATGTGTCAGTCTCGTGGGCCTTGTTTGCTTAGTGTCGAACTCATGGGCTGTATGACTCGTGAGCTGTATAACTCGTGGGCTGCATAACTCATGTCGGTCTCATTTGTTAATTATTGCCATCAATTCTTTTATAAATCATATTTCTCAGCTACCGCCTAGCACCAGAGCATGTCTTCCCAGCTGCATTCGACGATGCCCTGGCTGCCACTAAGTATTTCCTGAAGCACGCAGCCGATTACGGAGTCGACACTTCTCGTGTAGCGGTTGGTGGCGATAGCGCTGGTGGTCATTTGGCGGCAGGGGTCGCTCAGCATGTATTCGACGACCCTACCGTCCCAAACTTCAAACTCCAGGTCCTTTTCTATCCATGGATACAATTCCTGGACTGCAATACGCCATCATTACAATTCTACGAGCACACTTTTGGCAAGCGTGGGATGTCGAAGCCCCGACTGGCCGAGTTCATCTCGGGATACTACCTCGGGAACCTAGACCCTGAATTCTTGCATCACCTTGAGACGAATCGACACACGAGCGCAGCTTTCAAGAGGTCGAGCAACTACAAGAAATTCTTGAACCACAGCATCATCTTCAGAAAATTGGAGGAGGCGTCATTACAGTTAGGACTAGGGTCTTCAACATCCTCATCCCTCCCATCACTTTCTTCGCAGGCATTCCGTGAATATTACAAGCCTCAAGAACATTTTGCCGAGGGCAATGACACGATGTGGGAGGAGATCCAAGAGGCTTTTCTCGACCCAAGAAATTTGCCCCTATTTCGTGACGACTTCAGGGGCCTCCCCAAGGCTTTCATTGCCACGGGCGAAAGGGACCACATCCGCGATGATGGGATCTTCTACGCCCACGCCCTGGAGCAGGGCGGCGTCGAGGTAACCTGGAAGCACTACCCAGGAGCGTGGCACGGTATCGCAGCATTTGCTTCAATAGCCGATGTTCCGACTGGTGCCAAAATGCTAGGGGATGGACTGAGATTCTTCAAAGAAAATATTTAAGATAATGTGAAACAATAAAAACACATGCTATTTTTCGTGTTTTCGATGCAAAATGACACTTACGCGGAGGTAGATCGTACAATATCTGTTGAATTTTACCCTACGTTCTCGACTGTCAGTAGTACTGTCATTTCATATTTTTGACATCAAATAACCTGTGATCACAAGTATATTGTGTGTGGGGTTTTCGTTTTTAGCTTAAAATTTACACCACTTGCGGTGGCTTTAGTAAAATGTGTTTGATGTTTTTAGTGGTACTGAAATCAACAGGGAGATGAAGAATAATGAATGTTCTTTGGCTGTATATAGGTTCTTACTTAACAATAAGTAGGCACTAGTGAGACATCCCAAACATTGACGTCCTGACACCTTGCTTAAAGGTAGGGAATACCTTTTACACACCTCCCAAAATGCAGCAAAACATTAAATATGAACCTCAGGGAACTTGTTTAGGCCACTGCTGAGAAATTTGGAAGTCAACAGTTATCTACAATTTGAATAATGCACAAAACTCAACTACTCAGTAGTTCTGTGTGTCAGCCACACTTAAGCCTTTTTGTTGCAGTCTTCTGTATTTTTTATCTATAAACACAAATCTAAAAGTATAAGAGCTGATGTAATAACATATAGAGTGTGTGGCAAGAATGTATATATAAATGTTTGTAAGTTTTGATGAACTTTCTTCACAAAATATACATGATGGACACACATGCAGTGCATGGGTCTGCAAAGGTAGCCTAGTAATGTACTGGAATTTACGGTGAGCAACGAAAAAAAATTCAATTCAAAATCTAACTGTCAAAAAAATGTACTAAATGTTACCTTCCACTTTCCATACGTTATGGGAGTTTCTAAAATGATACTCTCTTCAACATACCACTGTATTTATACAACTCTTCATTTAAGGCATGCAAATGGGATTCCCTACCTTTAAGGACGAGAAACGAGTTGTCGAAGTCGAGTTGTAGAACGGGAAGACGAAAGGGCGACCAGTTAAAACTCGATTTCAATTTCAATTTCAATTTTGATTTCAATTTTACTTTCGTATTTCTCGATAGAAAATACATAGCATAACAATACATAATGTCCTGCTTGGATATAATTGTATATACATTCAAAAAAAAAAGGAATTCGATTCGGTATCTTACTCAAGATGAGAAGGGGAGAAGGTAGGCCTATCAATAAACATGCTAATAAAGGAGCCATGTATACAAGAAGGCAAGGCGACTAGTATTCCAAACAAGGACCCCTGCAAGCATTAACCAGTCGCCTTGACAGGTCGCTCCGAAAACAGTGGATTAGGGAGAAGTTAATGAGTACGAAAACGGTATTTGGTGACTGACTTTTCCAATTTTTTTTAATGTCCTCATAAACACAGACACCAGGAAGAACAATTCACTGTGACATGTCTTTTTATATACAAATGTATAGATTGGGATTATACATTACCCTCCTGAGCCTTACAGTGTAGCTTCACGATGAAACTTTGAATACTGAGTTCAATAAATTGCTCCACTGGATGAGAGCTAAGAAATTGTCAATCAATCTTCAAAAAACTGAACGTATGCTTTTTCGTAATTCTTTGGAAAAATTACCCCGAAATATTTTCCTGGCTAATACAAACTAATGAATCATTCCCCTCCTTTTGTTTTTAATTCCGTGTTTATAAAAAAAAATAAAACTGTACATTTATATCCTACTAGACAATCTAATGGATTTCATTTGCCTTTGTCGAGGACTATTTTTTACAAAATCTATATTCTCCTTTGCAGGACCCAAATTCTGGAATTCCCTTTGGTAGCAACATAAAAGAAGCTATTAGTCTTCATACTTTTACCTTTAAATTGAAGAATTTTAGAAATTAATTCCTACATCACTTGGGACTTGCATCTTTAAAAGCCGCAAATCTATTTTATTGTTTAAACGTTTTAACTTTGATTCATTACATAATAACACACTTTCTATACAGTCCATCTCGGCAAGAATAATCTCATGTGCTTTGGCATTGACCCTTGAACTCTTCCTCCTTTGCTCCTTTCCCTGTCCTCCTCTTCCTGTCCCTTTTCTATCCTTTGGCCTCCTGTTTATTCTTTCCACGCGTATGTAAGAGAGCTGCTTTGTTTCTGCCTGTGCGTGCGTTTGTGTTGTATGATTTGTTTTATGTTCCTTCTGTCTCCCTGGCAATATGTCTCATCGTTTCGTTTGACTATTACTACTTCTTTCTACTCACTAGGGGACTGCATTCTACCAGCTAGGCTTTTCAGCAGTTCCCTCCATTTCCGACATCTTTTCCTTGATACGATTCAGTTACAATTTATATTTCTTTAAACTACAGCGGTGCATGCTTGCATGCAACACGTGTATCGTGACTGCTGCTCAGCACGGAAATGTTTAGACTGTTTTTTTAGCAAGTTGAGGTAGAAATTTAAATTTAAACCAACACACAAGAGAAAAAGATGGTCACATTTATCTAACAAACCTTCATCATGTCATTTCGAAGAAGAATCAAGCTGAAATTACGGCATCAAGGAATACCTCTTTACTGCCGATTCTGCTGGTACTGTTGTGCGTACACCTGATCACGGCAATCGCGAATCTTGAGCTGATTACGGTAGGTTTTGTGCTTTTCAAACGTCGTATTTCCGTAAATTTATGGGTGTAAAAATAATTTCCAATCAATTACAACTCTTTGACTTAGTTATCATCCTTCATGAGTATGTAAGATTACCTCAGCTATACGCAATTCCCCCACAATGATCGATTTGTTGTGTCAATAATACAGCAAATTGTGGCTGTACGAAGGAACAGCTGATCACGGCAATCGTGAATCTTGAGCTGACGATAGGTTTTGTGCTTTTAAAACTGTTTTTCCGTAAATTTATGGTGTAAAATATGATTCCAATGAACACAAACAAACGAACAATTTCACGACGTGAATATATAGTTTTGGCGGACGATTTATTCTAGATTGACAACAAATTACACACCAATTTCCTGAAAAGTGCACACAGTTTGCCTATAGATACGTAAATCCCACTGGGTTGCATACACATGTGGTGACGTCACAGATTTGGCACTTTTCGTAGCCGCATCGAACTTTTTCCAGTGCTCAAATTTGGTAAAAATAAAGGTTCTTATATTCAAAGCAGAGACAACTTTATTGCATGATTTATGTCAGAAATTAATCAAAATAACATTAAATGATGGAAAACAGTCAATTTATATATTGTTTCCTATAGATTTCTTCTTTTTAGCAAAAAACAAACAAACACTAAGTCCTGTGATGTATTGTGAACCTTTTTTTCCCCCTCGTGTCGAACTCGCGGACCTTGTTTGCCTATAGTGTTGGATTCATGGGTCTTGTTTGCCTACTGTCGGACTCGTGGGCCTTTAGTTATTTATACCTAGTGTCGAGCACACGGGCTATATGACTCATGGACTTTTTTTTTTTAATGCCGATCTCGTGGACCGTATGACTCGTGGGTGTCGGTCTTGTGGGATATGACCCCAACAAATACAGCAACAGAAATTTTGAAGCCTCATGATATAGTATACGTATATTCAATAATACATTACAATAATCCCAAGAAAAAAAAAACCCATTAATTCAAAAACAGTCATTCTAAAATAAGTCAAGATAAACGTGATGTACGTGCTATTCTACCTTTTGTTCGATCGCAATAACGTAACTGAATTGAACTGGCTCATGGAATTGAATTCTGCGCAACACGATGCTTTCTGATAAGAGGTTACATCGGAAGACCTCTGTCTATTTAAGTGGAAACTTTAACTACTTAGGATTATATACTGTAACCTTAAACTACGGTGAACAAAATTCTTATTACACTTTACGTCCCCCATTCCATACGTTGTAGGACATTTTAACGAAACAAAGTACATCATTATTTTTTCAAATCATTATTCTAAGAAAGTAATAAAGCCAAAAACAATCACTCTAAAATTGTTAGAAATAACCCTAAGCGTATCTCTGTAATTGTAACTGTATCGTAATCGTATCTGTGTAATCGTAAATGTAAATGCATCTGTGTAATATTTTTCCCTTGTCAACATGAGCTTAGACTTCTTGAAATGTGATTCAAACATAGCATGAATACATGATCTAGGTGCATCGATACAGCAACTCAAAACGCGAATATGATAACTGAAATGCTATGCGAGAACAGAATTATGTTCTCTGATAAAACGCCACATACACTGCTGACAAATTCTGTATTAACTGGAAACTTGGAACTTTATGTAAGGGCGGAATCTTTGGATATTCAAATTCATAGGTGTTGTGATTTTTTCCCCGATTTTTTCCTTTTTTTTTTCTTTCTTTCCGTTTTTTTTTAAAAGGACAAGTTCACCTTCATAGACATGCGGGTTGAGTGAATGCAGCAATATTGAGTAGAACACATCAGTGAGAGTTTGAGCAAAATCGGACAATCCGTTAAAAAGTTATGCAGTTTTGAAGTTTCTGCTCAGTCACGGCTGGATGAAAAGACTACTATAGCTTGTGATGTCATATGAGTACAACGATATAAAGAAAAAATAAAGAAAATTCAACATATTTTGATTTTTCTCGCATAACGAAAGAACACTCGACTTCTCTCTTTCAGAAGGCAGGGGGAATAATATTACCCTTATTAACATACGTCAGTAGCAAGTCGAAGAAATGTGCACTTTATTCAAAAAGTAAAGTTTTGTTAAATTCTCTTTTTATTTTCCTTTTATAGTTGTACGCATGTGACATCATACACTCTAGTAGTCTTCTTTTCCAGCAGTGACTGCGCAGATACTTAAAATATTCGTAACTTTTGAATGGATTGTCCAATTTTCCTCAAACTTTCAATGATGTGTTCCACTAAAATTGCTGCATTCTATCAATCCTTATATATATGAAGGTGGACTTGTCCTTTAAGAACCAAAAGCGTGGGGGGGGGGGGGGGGGGCTGAAGCCCCCCCCCCCCCTCCCCGGTTCCGCGGCCCCTGTATAAATCTGCAAGAAATTCCTCCTAAGTAGTGTAAGAAACCTTTTCGTTTCAACAATTGAAATGTCCAGTGGTTAGCACGCAAAATGTGATGAAAAACAGGTAGGATGTCTTACTTTTGTGGAGAGCAAGGAGTCCTCTCTCCACTACACGTGCGACCTGGCAGATCCGGGCTACTTATAAGCAGTGATGGAAATCAGCCAGTACGTGTGTGTGTATAAATATGTGTGTGCGTCTGTGTGTGCGCATTTATGAGTGTCAAGTCATAGCTATCTTGCTATGTCAGGAAATGTTTCCGCACACACACACCCTTTCGAATACATGCTGTCACACCCGCCTTTGTTCTTGTGTTGACGTTCCTTTTGTTGAAAACGATTGCTTGTGCGGGACAAGCGAAAGGTATATTAAAGCAAAGATCGTAAGATCTTTGGTATAAGCACAAGCAAAAGGTTTATGCATATGGATTTAAGCAATTGCTTGATCTAGATCTTTTACTAGACGAGCTTGTGTTTGTGCTTGTGCTTGTGCTTGTGCTTGAAGCAATTGCTTGTAAGCAATTGTTAATTTTTATGCATTCGCCCTACTGTCCGAGAACTTTCGATCTTGTGGGCTGCAGTTGGCAGAAACTTCTGCCCACTGCGTGTAGCTATCAAAAGATTCATTGCCGAAAGTGTGACATGTGGTACGTTGGGAGAAAGTTGGCGGTCATCTGTAGGCCCTAATTATTGTTTGTTTGTTTGTTTGTTTGTTTGTTTGTTTGTTTGTTTGTTGGTTGGTTTGTATGTTTGTTCATTTTCCATCTGAGAAGATGGCTGGATAGCCCATATTCTTCCATGGGGTCCAGTTGGATGTGAGGTGGGATCACTTCATCGGGTTAAACACCCTGCTCTTTGCGATGAATGAATGAAGCGGGATCTTTTGCATGAGTTGTTACTCTCTCATACACGGGACCTACATTTTATGTCCTATCCGAGGGATAGCTAGAGGGGACGGTATGCTTACACACAACATTGCTCAGTCCAGATTCGGGTTCGAACCCGGGCCGCGTGATCGTAAGGCAGACGCGCTACCGATTGAGCCAACTCACCACCCTTTATTTATTCCCTTTAATTATTCGTCCGTGTTTATGAATTTCTGTGTCTATGGATGGTGCTGATCTTTTGCTTGGGATTCGAATGATTTTGGCTGACACGTTTGAGCTCAAAGTGTTTCCACGGCCAATAACATGCATTTTTGTTAATTGCCCCTTAAAATACGTACGAATACTTCGTGTTTTGTCAGTGATGGTAGGCCCGACGTACTGGGACCTCGTACTGATTTATCTTGCTTCCGTGCTCCCCTAACCACGAGGCAGCTTCTTGTGGGTGGCGACGATTCGGGCACAATGGGCCGAACTCTAAAACAAGCAATTGCTTGTAAGCGATTACTTCTAGCACGATCGTTGATTTTCCAAAGGCAGTTAACTCTGAAAAGGCACCTCAGCGAAATAAAACCTAAATGAAGGAAACGGTTCTTTTGCCAGTGACGATGAACGATTACACAATCGTCATTATCCAAACATCTGAATGTACTCATCAAGATACACATACTCAGGTGGCGGCGATGCAGGCCGGAACAAAGAAAAACCTCCGGTCATAATCCATGTGTGTAGTAGGTCCATGCTTATATTACAGAAGCAATTAGTTACAAACGTGTAGATTCCATCACCTTCAATATGATAATTTCCTCCAAACTTTCTTCATGGAAGTGTATTTACGCATCATTTCCATTGTGAAATTTGAAATATCATTGACATGATATAAGGAACTAATCTTGAACACAAACGTCGATAAAGTACAAATTTAGTATATGTACGAGTGTATATCCTTTTATCATTATGGGATTATTGGATTAGCCCACAGGGGTTTACATATCCTTTGAACCACTAATGGATTCATTTAGCTTGGGGAAAAAGCTCATAACCCCTCTTTCCAGAATGGTTTGTGCTCACACAATGACGCATACAAAACGCAGTGGTAAACCTCAATAACTTGGATGAGACTCAAATTGTAATCTTACTGGTTTTGTTCGGGATTGTTGATGATTGGTTAGTTCTTTATCGATATAATTATCTTGATTCTTGAAGAGGTTTTCTGTTTGTCCTTTGGTGATATATACCACCGAAAATATCCCTGCTTTGTACAGTTTGGATATCGTGATATTCATACATTTTGTATAAAAACGTTTCCGCAGCAAATACATACAAGTAAACAGCCAAACCAAAATAGTTACAACTTCGAGGAAGTGACATGAAAGCTGACTTAAAAAGGTAACACTGGATAAAAATAAATCCGGTGGACATCGGGCTTTCTTTATCAGTAGTCAAACATAACGAACCCACGCACAATTCACAGACCAAAAATAGTACGTGGTTTCGGCACTATCTTGATAAAACAATGCCGATTTTTAACACTGACAGGAGAAGAGAAACAGACACGGAAAGTATAGAAATAAAGAGTGGTCATAAGAGTAGCGACTTCCATGCTGTATTATGAGAACCGTTTACTCGAGACACTGATCTATCTCCTTGGAACACAGTTATGTGTATAGTTGATAGAAATTAGTATTTTAGTGTAGTGATACATAAAGCATAACAAAATGATTGTACATACATACGTGCATGCATTCATACATAATATTTATGTTTCTAGGACATTTACCCCCTGGACAATTCCCCGGCCGAGACCCTAAGCTTCCCCTGACCCTATAAACCCTAAACCTGAACCCAAGCCTGACACTAACCCAATCTAAGTTTCTAAGCCTAAATTCTAATCCTAACTATACTATTGATCCTGAACTAACCGGTATTTAGCCGGGGGTAATTGCCCTATATAAGTATGATATGGGGTAATTGTGATACGCATAGGCCGATACGTACATGCATAGGCCCCTATATGCATTTCGAAAAAGAATTACAACTTTGAATAGTGATCTGCTAGATATAGCAGATCACTATTCACTATTTTTGATCATACAAATGAACTGTTTGTTTCCAGTAAATTACTTAAAGTTTCTGATTTGTATTTGTATCACGTTGGGATTTTATGTATAAGTTGAGCATTGGCGATCTTCCTAGTTTATTTTCCTCAATGTTTGTAAAAAACAGTGAAATTCATAATTACCCTACAAGATACAGTGGATCATATCACTTTTCCCCGTTCGTACAGTTTTAGCCCTTAAGACAATTACTTCTACCGGTCCTTCTTTCTGGAATGAGTTAGATTTAGTTCGGCTGCAATCAAGTTCTCTAAGTTCCTTTAAGCAAAATCTAAAAGCCAATTTTTTAAAATCCTATGTATAGTTACTTGCCGTGACTATTTGATATATCTGTTCTTATTCGCAATGATGCCTCGCTCGGGTGACTTCATTTGACCCCATTTCTTTGACCAATAGTGCAATTTCATGGAGCATTAAATCCCCGAGTTTTACCTTGAACATCATAAACTATTTTGTACATTCCGTATAGAGTTTATTATAATCTCGACATACCGATTTTCGCTTGTGTTTCGTCATTTTTCGTAATTAGCATGTTGTACTAAACGCTTATATTATTTCTTTAGAACCTACACCCTACAAGCATTGCTTTTTAGTAGGTTCCTCATACTTACACATCATTATATTACTGTCCTTATACATTTGTGAAATTATGTCTAAAATTGAATGTTGTGTTATACATTACTCCGAAATCAAATGGAATATGAAACCTGAATATGGAATATGGAATATGGAACTTGAATAAAAAAAAAAGAAATATATATATATATATATATATATATATATATATATATACCTAATCATTTTGTTAACTCTGTCCCTATGCAGGAAGCTACTAGTAATTAAGTTTGCTAATAATGAGTCCAATTAAATATCATTCAACTGAAATTCATGTTCTTTGCGTGGCATCCTATATCCTATCTGTTTCAACATGTTTCATTTTGGTTATAATCCTTTGCAACAGAATTGAGGTCTCAAATGATGCAGAACTTAATTTCTGGTTATAAATACGAACCTTTCTTCTTCTTTTTTTTTAATGATTTTGAAACGGAACGCGTTTGAACGCCTCCACGGGATAAACGCCTGTTAATCAATTCTCCTACGAATTTTAGTGTATATCGTTTTGTGACGTTCAACTTTCACAAGAGTTGTAAATCGAAAACAAAATATTGATCCTCGTGAAGAGAATGAAATTGCAAATGGAAGAGACAAGCAATAAAAAAGATAGGTTCATAAAATACCTTAATATTGAGTAATAATTGCTATAGTCATTATAATATAATCACCAAACTTTCTAATTCGATGGGCGAGGAACATACATTATGTACTTAAATTATATTTTCCTTAATCCAGAAAGGAAATTTGCCATGCAATAAAGAAATTGATATCATAGATAATAATTGTTGATTACATGGGACGCACGCACACACACACACACACACACATACACACAGTTTAATGCTTCTATAGACACATCATAGTTGCTGTGCAGGCCTTCAGTATTAAGCAGAAAATTTTCCAAGACACTGTCTCAGACAAATTAAATATTTGAAGCACGCATTGCAGGATATAATCACAATTGCCGGAACATTTGTTTGATTTAGTGTGGGAAAAAAAAAAATCATCACCGGAATTGAAGTCATGGGCATGGGTTTATTTGTTTTGTTTTGTTTTGTTTGTATGTGTATTGGGGTGCCAGTTTGATTTTTTTTTTTAATTCTATATTTAAAGGACCGAGAGTGTTTAGGGGCTTCAGTCCATCTCCCTCCCCCCCCCCCCAAACTTTCATCAAAGCGTATAGCAAGCCGTTTTATATTACACGTTTTGACTAAAAGAAGCCATCATCACCCTCCAATTGTCTTTTTCTATGTCCATCTCCCCCATCCCTCTCTCTCTCTCTCTCTCTCTCTCACTCTCTCTCCCTCTCTTTCTCTGTTTCTCTCTCTCTCTCTCTCTCTCTCTCTCGCAATGTGCATGTATGTGATTGGACATACAGTCTGCAGGAATCTTCAACTAATTGAAAGAGACAGACTTAACCGGAAGAAGAAGAACATAGACTTGTATTATTGTAAAGTATATTTTGTTAGAGGGCGCACGCGCATGTGCATGTGCATGGGTGTGATAATTCTGAATTGATGCGTGCGCCCGAGTCGTGTGTACGTACGAATTTGCATTTCATTCCCGCTCACTTTTCATTTGTGCAAACTCTAGCCCCGTTAGCAGATCTATTACTAGTTTCTGAAGTAAATGTTATATTAACAATAGCAACATTTCTTCCCCAGGTTTTCTGTATTTAGCCAGTTCAGGTACATCCTGTATGCACCACTTCACATTTAGGTCTAACACTTATAGTCAATATACTTGCAATACACGTGTATCGCTTTGCTTTAATGTTTTATACTTTGAATGACTCTTCGCTCCAATTATGGGTTTTCTCCATTCTGTTTCTGTAGATACTTTAAGGACACGTCTTTGCCTGCGTCAATTAGAGAAACTTTACAAAGATAATGAGTTACAGCGAGTGATACAAATAATTTTATGATTTTTTTTTTAATGTTCTTATAAGAAATGGTTTCTATGATGTTGGTCAAGAACTTGAGGGGGAGGCGAAATTCACGTTCTCGAGGATTATTTTGACAGCGCTGCCGGATCAAATATTCACCTGACAGTTATACAAACAGTTGTGCAGTTGGTTAGATGTTCGGACACCTTTGTGCAAATCGTATTATCTTCTTAACTGAAAATAGCATACTATCGGATTAAAGGTACAAAAATAGAGCAGCCTGAGTCTAATATAGACTATTTTCTGTTACTCGTCAGTTAATCCGATAATTATCTTTATCAGGTACTATTTGTTTCAGCATTCAGGTCATGTCATTTTATTTTGGAAACAATTCCGCTCAAATCCATTTGTGTGCTATAAAAGACCTGCCTTGATCTACAAGTGGTAAAAGCTCTTCTAGTCTCGGGTCGCTAAGGTCAAGAAGGCTGATGCTTGGCCTTACCGCTATTTTTTACTGAATCCTTACGCTTTGGAGACTTATGTATTCGTCTTTCGTTAGTCAAGAAGACTGAGTGTGAAGGATTGTAAGATTAGACTGCCATCTACTATTATTGTTTTATATGCTATACTCTTTGTAATGAGAAGCATTCTCTGTCAAAATCTAAGAAACTTTACTCATTCAGTGGTTGCGACAGTCTAGAGAATGACTTTGTGACTATTTACCCTGGAGTCACCATATCGGACTCAAAAAATCTGACAGTTGAGTAGCTTCCATAGATATATGAATCACGATTTATTACTGAAGAGTCGGAGAAGAGAAATTTGAAGGGAAGAAACTTTAATAGAGGTCAAAGATGAAGCTGTTGATTATCATATTTGGGTTGGTCGTGGTTGCCGTACTGGGGTATTTCTTCCACACACCAATTCCTGAAGGGCTCGTCGATCCATGGCACTTTCGACTCTTGGTGGCTGGAACGAAGGCAGGAGGCTTGGTGGTAAGGAAAATTTTTTAACAGCCTTATCATTTACCATTTATTTTACCTATCAATATCATTTTGCTTTTTGTTGTGATAAATTCAAAGTTCAAGAAGATCATGACAGTTTCTGTTGTGTAAAATTGGTCGCAAAATAGACATTTTGATTTCTGTTGCAAAAATGACTCAAAAACAAAAAAGCCGCAGCACTGCATGTCGAAACATTTACGTTTTCTCGAACATCTATTCTCTTACTGTTATTTTTCTTCTCTTTGTTTATAAATCTCTAGAGCAAAGTCCAACAATTCTTCAAGGCTTCCCAGCTTGACATTGTGCGAACGGAACGTTGGTTGACGGAGATGGCCATGTCAGCGCCAGACGTGCAGGTTAGAGGTTCGAACGTCTCCGCACGATACACCGAATTTGATGGGATAGGAGTTCTCCTCTATGAGCCTGTAATTCGAGGAAAGGATCCGGCTTCTGCTTTGGTATTTCTTCACGGTGGGGGCTACACCCTGGGAAGCGCAAGTAAGAGTCTACTATGATATCTTTTATCAAAACTTTTGCTGCTTTGGTGATGTGTCCATTGATAAGATATTTATTTCCGATTGGACTTCTTGTCGTTTGTTTTCTTCTAATTTGATCAGTAGCTCTTATTTTGCAAAAAAAAAAAAATTAATCGTTGTTAATGTGCCATAAAGCAAAATAGAGGAACGTTTGTGCAGTTCTCTAGACTGAGTACGAAATATGGCGATTTACATGTCGATCAACAACGTAATAGCATTAAACTACCCCTTCCCATGAAAGAAAAAAATACAAAAATTATAGTATCCACTGTTTTGTATTATATTATAAAGTGAAATGAGATTAGGGGAACCACGTAGATTTATCAAGAATGTATAGCGGTCGTTAATTGTGTTAGTTTTCTCATTCCCTTCTTTGTATCCTATGACAGAACTACACGCTCCTCTGACAAGACAGCTGGCGGAAGAGCTAAACATGGTTGTTGTATCTGTCGAGTAAGTTTGTTGCTGAAGTTGTACTTCTTCTTGATTAAAGAATCATATAGAACAGTACATATGAGTCTTCTTATCTGCAGAGAAAGTTTGTCGCCGAAATTTTATATCTTCTTGATTACGGAAGCATATAGGACGATAAATAAGAGTATTCTTATTTTCTGTGTCTGATCTTGCTATTTCAAAGATTATCAAGAGTAACACGAAGAAACCATCAGTCCATCATTGTAATTGGTCCAGTAATAGAACAGAAGTATACACCACTTAAAGCAGATTGAAGATAAGCTCAGTCAAGTGGCATTATGCACAATTTTGCGTCAAATTGATTTTTTTTTTATAGATTGCATAAAACTTATCTGGAAAGGTTCACGAAAATTCTACAGTTTCATTGTCATGCTTTAGACTGTGTTATGAAAATTCAGCACAAAATTTAAATTACTTTCTTGTCAATAAGTTTATCTTGCTGTACTCAGTTCAAACTATTCAAACCCCTCACATTATTTTACACCCATTTTTTATACTTAGATATCGACTTGCACCAGAATATCGGCTGCCAGCCCAATCTGAGGACGCCTACATTGCCACAAGACACTTGCTGACGCATGCGGCAGATTATGGTGTTGACCCACAACGTGTGGTGGTTGGTGGCGACAGCGCAGGTGGTCACCTTACAGCGGTTCTCGTCCAACTCATTCACGACGACCCCACATTGCCGAACATTAAACTGCAGGTTCTACTCTACCCTTGGATTCAGTGCTTCGATTTCAACACTCCGTCTTATCAACAATACGACAGTCTATTCGGTGATATTGGCTTATCAAAAAACAGGATTCTTGATATTGTATCCATCAATGACCGCAGGGTGGTGGATCCTGATTTGATTGGACACTTGCGTGAGAATCGCCACACAAGCAAAGAATTTAAGCGTTCTCGTCTGTATCGGGATCGACTTAGGCATGACATTATTTTCGAGAAGCTAGGGACGACGTCGACTCTGAATTCGCAAGTTCCGTCGACATCTTCGCATTCATTGGCCTCTGCTATGACGTCTTACCTTTCGTCGATCTTTACAAGTTACGCAGCGATGGAAAACTTTCTCGCACAACCTTTATCAACAGTATCAACGTCATTGTATCCTCTGAAATCGCATATTTCATCCTCTGGTTTTCACCATGACAACGCATCGTCGAGCATCGTAGACTCAGTGTTGGAATACAGGCCAGAGGAATTGTTCGATCGCGGCAACGACACCATGTGGGCAGAAATCCGAGAGTATTACACCCACACCAGCATGGCGCCGCTGTTTCGCGAAGACTTCCGAGGGCTCCCGAAAGCCTTCGTCGCCACTGCCGACTTTGACGCACTGCGCGATGATGGTATATTCTACGCACACGCCTTGGAGAGTGCGGGAGTCGAGGTCACGTGGACGAACTACCAAGGGGCGTGGCACACTATTGCAGCTGCAGGCCCGATCGCCGATATTCCGACCGGAACGAAAATGATTGACGACATCGTCAATTTCGTCAGATACAATGTTTGACAAACACCGTCCAGATTTTCCCAAGCAATATCAGAAACTAGCATATAGCTGAAGCAGATTATACAGATGATGAGATCGTCGAAGACTTCCCAACTTGTACTAGAGATGCTGCCGATGACACTTTGAAGGAACAATGCAACATTTGGCAGTTTGTTTGTTTGTTTGTTTTTTTGTTTCCCTTCCATCTGAGAAGATGGCTGGATAGCCAATATTCTGCTGCAATAGCTGGTCTTCCGTGGGGTCCAGTTGGATGTAAGGCGGGACCACTTAAACGGGTTAAACACCCTTCTCTTTGCGATGAATAAATGAAGCGGGATCTTTTACGTGCATGAGTTAATTGTTACTCTCTAACACACGGGACCTCCATTTTCTTTCCTATCCGAGGGACAGAGATTGCAATGGCTGTGTATATTTTTCTACTGAAAATATTGGAAGCACAATCGCATTCATACAGTTTCTAGTCATTTACAAAATTAGCATTGTGGGATTTATGCATTATGAGGACACCTGTACACACATGCACAAACAAGTCAGCCAAGTGTTCAAAAAAGCAAGCAGAAAGAGAAAAGGACTTGTAGTGATTTGATGCCTTAGACTTTCCACAAGACTACCTTGTCAATAATTTGTTTTTCTAAGCACAACTGTGACATCTACCGTTGTTTAAATATTCCATTGTGTTGATGTGTGAAACGGTTTCTCAAACAAAATTGACAGCTTGTTAAAAAGATATATGGAAACATAATTGTGTTGCAAGTCATTGTTTAGAATGCTTATGTACAGATTTGTACAGTTACGATTTTGTATAAATATGTACTATTATTTTTGAATTCTTGAATATGCAATGAAATGAATGAAGAATTAGAGTTGTCTCAGTATTTTTTCTCTTTTTGTCCCCGCCGAACGAGTTCGAGCAGGGGACTATGAAACGGGCTCCGTACGTGTGTGTGTCCGTCCGTGCGTCCGTGCGTCCGTGCGTCCGTCCGTCCGTCCGTGTGTCCGTCCGTGTGTGCGTCCGTGTGTGATCAAAATGTTCAAAATGCTACTCCTTCGCCATTTCTAAGCCGATTTTGATTCTGTTTGCTTTATATGATAGCACTACATGGGAGCTTTGAAACTTCTATACAGAATTTCAGCTGTGACCTTTGACCTTGACCTTTGACCTATATTGTACATTTTGCTTCAAAATGCTACTCCTTCACCATTTCTAACCCGATTTTGATTCCGTTTGCTTTATATGATGGCACTAGGTGAGGGCTTCAAAACTTCTACACAGAATTTTGACCTTTGACTTCTTTGACCTTTGACCGTGATTTTTGACCTATATTGTACATTGGCTACAAAATGCTACTCCTTCGCCATTTGTAACCGGATTTCAATTCCGTTTGCTTTAAGTGATGGCACTAGGTGAGGGCTTCAAAACTTCTACACAGAATTTTGACCTTTGACTTCTTTGACCTTTGACCTTGATTTTTGACCTGTATTGTACATTTTGCTACCAAATGCTACTCCTTCGCCATTTCTAACCCGATTTCGATTCCGTTTGCTTTAAGTGATGGCACTAGGTGAGGGCTTCAAAACTTCTACACAGAATTTTGACCTTTGACTTCTTTGACCTTTGACCTTGATTTTTTTACCTATATTGTACATTGGCTACAAAATGCTACTCCTTCGCCATTTCCAACCCGATTTCGATTCCGTTTGCTTTATGTGATGGCACTCGGTGAGGGCTTCAAAACTTCTACATAGAATTTTGACCTTTGACTTCTTTGACCTTTGACCTTCATCTTTTTACCTATATTGTACATTTTGCTACTAAATGCTACTTCCGGCGGGGACATATATTACGCACCGCGTAATTTCTACTTTTCCTTGTTTTTTTCTTACTTCGTGTTCTTTTTCTTCTCCAATTTCTTTTTTTTTTATTTCGATTGTATTCGTTGCTGTATATTCCTCTTGAATGTGTGAATAAACAAAATGAATACATGAAACAGAATATCTCCTGTGTCAAGTATAAGTGCACATGAATCATTGCACTTAATGTTCAAGTAGACACACAAAATATAAACATATTCCAATATAATAATATGTATATATATATATACATATATATATATATATATATATATATATATATATATATAAAATACTCGCAACAAAATACCTCCTGTCAAGGAGTGCATTTGAATTGTTCTACTTGAATGTTCATGTAGTCAAATGTACCAATTTTCAAATATACACAGCAGCGTGTTGACAAGAATGTTTAATCGGACAACAACATACCACAATATTACATAAGACATTAGAAATCTATTCAGTGTCTGCAAGATATGCACTCAATAAAGACTCTTTGCGGTTAAAGGGACTGTACAGTACTGGTTGAAGTAGGGATTCATGTTTTGAACATTCCTAAGTGAGATAATGAAAAGCCTCTTATGAAATATGAAAGGGCATGTAATTTTAAGAAGGATTCAACGTTCATTTGATGAAAATTGGTTTTCAAATGGCTGAGATATCCAAAAAAGTGCTAATAATAAAAGGCGACATGCCCCAACTTTATTAGTATCTCTTTGTTTCACCTTGTTTTTGGATATCTCAGCCATTTCAAAACCGATTTTCAGCGAATAAACTTTTGATACCCCTTAGAACCGCATGCTCTTTGACATCTCATAGAATGGTTTCTGAATATCTCACAAAACGTTAAAAGCTAAATCTTCACCTCGACCAGAACTGTACACACCCTTTAAAGGATTATAAAGACGAGCAGCTTGTTATTTCGGGGAAAGGTCATTCCAGTATCTGGGGGCCGTATACATTATCGTGTTTTTTTTTTTTGGGGGGGGGGGGGGGTTGGCGAAAATTGTTCGAGTGCGTGGAAGGTGAAATGCGTCACTTTGGCGGGTAGGATAATCATGAATCAAATTGTTTCTCCTGAACATGCGAGTAAAAACATCCGGTAACTCCGGTAACAAGCACACATCATCTCCAGTGATTTTCTTCCTCCATGCGGGGATGCAAGGACCGGGGTGTCGGCAATGATATTTTTTTTTCCATTAAATTTTCTCGTTGAGTACAAAGATACCCTTCAGCGTGTCATCAAAGTGTACCAATTTTCAAAGCGCTTTGTACTTCTTGAGGAAGCAAAGTGGCTTTTTAGCTCCTTATGTGGCCTTGTATATGAATATGGCCTTGTATATGAATATGGAAATGTCTAAGATAAGGCATGATACAGTGATAATGGCAATATCAAATAGCAGCTCTCATTTGTGCCTTCAGGGGTCCGTTTCATGAAAGCCTTATGAGAGACTTTCGCTCATATTCAGACACACTTGAGAGACTTCATAAAATGGATTTTTACTTCTCTTTGAAAATGTCTCATATGGTCTTTGAAAATGTCTCATATGGCTACAATTGAACGACTTCATGGCTATTATAAAGACTGTAATGTGGCGACTTCATGAAGCGGACTCCAGAACTCAAGTGATTTTTGGAGGAGTCATGCAGAACAAAGTATTAAATCAAGTTGGGCAATATCGTAGTACAAGGAGCACGTCTACCAAACACATTGGGACAAAATCAATATCGCATAATTATAATAATCCTTGAATAAAGTAGATTCCTATAAGCAGACATACCTCTCTTTCTCTGTCATCATCGAGAAAATAATAATGAAAAAAAAAACAGTCTATACTTCTTGCTTTTCTCTATCTTTCTTTTTTTTTTTGGCTGACTGACATCATTGTACTTGTTGAGTCGGACTTTGAGCTTATTAAGCAAGGCCCATTTTATTTGCCATTGACACAGAAACTGCAAACTAATGCTTTGTTGTAATAACTATGTGGGTTGTGTGTGGGTCTGCGTGAGTGAAATTGTGTTTGTTTTGTTTTGTTGGTGTTCTTTTTTTTTGGGGGGGGGGGCAGGGATAATGTTCCATTCCACAAACTTGGTCCATTCATCTTCATGTCAGGATCTAAGTGTCTTACTTGTCACATTATTTGGACAATCCTTAATGAATCAGGGTTAAGAGTACTGGTATCAAAATGTAGAAAGGGAAAATTTGAAATTCAGTTTCAATTTGATTCAGTGTCCTGATACATAATTAACACTAAGTTTTATTAAAGCGCAGAAGATTCCTGATGAAAAATGTGTAATATAACCGACATGGTATACTTATCTTCATCACTATTACATAGGTAATGTTTGTCTGATTCATAGTCAAATTATCTTTCAGCTTTTCTTTTACCAAGTTCTCCTCGCTTCCCTTCAACGTGTGAGATTGTTCTTATAATATGTGAAAGGTAAATGGAAAAAAAAAGTTGTTATAGTACCGTTTCTTTTTAATATTTTGTTTTATCAATTTTGTATACAGATATTATGACACACAATATTTTCCTCCTTTGCTGTAGCTGCGGTTTTCAAAGCATCATCCAAGATTGTAAAGTTGGGACCTCGGAACGGGGGAGGGGAGGGAGCTGCATCACCCCCAACACACGCACACACACACACACACACACACACAAGCATACATACATACACATGCACGCAAGCGTTTTTCAGGGGAAAAAATGAAAAAAAAAAACAAATTCATGATAAAACTCATGACTTCCAGAGGGTTCCCCGGAGATTCTTGCCGACGAAGAGGGCAGGGGCGGGGGGGGGGGGGGGGGGGACAGGGGGAGGGGAGGGGAGCCACAATTAAACCTTGACACCCATCGACCCCCACCTTCCTCCCCACACGCACTGAAAAAGTTACGTTCCGCTGGCCATTTAAAGGGTGTATACAAAGGACTGCTATTTCCTTTGTAAGCCGATACACATCTAGTGTGCTTTAACTCGTTTGCCCGTGACCTTTGGAACTTCCAATGCCAGTCTATTCATATTGCGGAGGCTAGTCTGATCTCCCCTCTTACAGTCAAACTTTTGGATCTCTTCCCTGTACATTCTGGGATTTTCCATTCCACAATGAAGACGAGTATTACGATCCTGGTCCTGTGCCTGGCCCTCCTTCTGGGCCATTTGTTCAACACGCCTGTACCTAGCGAAATGGCGGACCCATGGCAGTACAGACTGGTGGTAACGGGCTACAAGCTCGTTCGTCTCATAGTAAGCACGCTTGATCATTAGGTTCTACAGAGTGTCCTACATTAGGCCGGACTTAGTTGTGTATGGTCCCAAGGTGGTAGCTAGTATTTTGAAATCAGGGAGGTGAGACTGCTCGCCCCTCTCCTTAGGCCTAATTTAAAACCAATCAGGACATTGGCCGCTTTGGCGAGTAACCTCAAGCAGGGAGGTGGGAAGAGACACCTCCCTGCGGTCAGCAAAGAGCTGACTTGAGTCAGCTCTTTGCGCGCATGTGAATAAAGCTTTTACATGTCAATATAGTTTCCGTGATTCACGTAGTATGTGTTCCATAGAGACTATAGTACATGATTTTCACAAAATTTATCATGGATTCATATGAATAGTTTTAAGGCTAAGAGCAGCCGCTTTTATTTTTCATCGGTTATCCGGGGACCGGGGGGGGGGGGGGCTGATTGTGATGAATGCTAGGCAATAGACTGTGTATTTAGAATTTAACATGCTTCCAATATCTTTGAGAGTCTTGTCTTTTCCGTTGTTGTTGTTGTTGTCTTTTCCTTCTTTTCGTTCCTCCTTCGCCTGCATGTGAACAAGTTTTTTTTTTTTTTTTTTTTATTCTGGTGCACTAATATGAATATATCATGAATAATCAAAGAAATCTGACATTTGGAAAAGCGAAGGAAGGTACATTGAATCTTTATAAACAAACCAGCAGGTAATGAATGAATATCACAGGAATATCTAAAAGTTTACAAGCCGTATAACAACAAAATATGAAATTTCCGTCTTTGTGGTCATGGGTGCCTTTCAGGCCGCCGTGAGGGGCTTCGTGCACCCTGCAGACGACAACCTCTTCAAAACTTACAACTACTTGATGGGATTCGCACTTCCCGCGGCAGATCAGCATGTGCAGGGGTCGACGGTTCAGGCGAGGTACACGGATTTCGACGGAACACGAGTGCTGCTCTACGAAACCCGATCGGGTCGAAAGGGTCTCTCTCCAGCGCTGATGTACTTCCACGGAGGAGGGTATGCCATGGGAAGTACCAGTAAGAAAAAGATATAATCTTTTAACCGCCTCCGTGCCATATTAAGCTCTTGTCCCTTTGGTATAAGTGTCAAATTTGTCGAATTTCTTGACTGGATGGCACAGAAAGTGCTAAACAGATGACGATATCATTAACTTTGTGTTCAGAAGTTCATAACGTCTAGAAAAAAAAATGGAATGGTTGAGGGATTAGATGATTGATTTAATGATAAAGGAAACAAACAAGGGTGTACCGCTCAGAAAACTAAACACACGTTTTCCTTGCGTTTGGATATATGCTTACATTCTCTTTCTAGCAAAGGTGTCTTTGTTTGGCCTTCCACACCCTGACCTAATGATATCACTATAATCACTCCACGTTTCTTATATACATTTTTTTTTTCAGGTTTCGTGTTGAATTATTATCTTGAAGTTCCACATAACGGAAAAGGTAAAAAAAAAAAAAGGATTTTGTGCCGTTACTTTATTACAGGAGACTATGGACCTTTGACCAGGCGATTGGCCGAGGAATTGGATATGGTGGTTGTATCCGTCGAGTAAGTATTCGTGCTACACCCATGATACATGATCCTCCTATATAATACCATGAACACATATGCATATCATATATTTCAATATGACAAATATTAAATTATGTGTATCTTTCTCTGGCATGTAATGGTAATATAAAGAGTACATTATCACAAATGTTCTATATTTTGCTCTTAAGCAAGAGAAATACAGATCAGCCAAAGAAACAGTGTAATAGAATTACACGAAGGCCAATCCTACATTTGTAATTCTCAGTGAAATTCAGAAAAGTGAACTGATTTTAACATGAGGAATACCATATCGTGACTGTCCACTCTAGGCTAATGAAAACATAAACTTCACCAACTAGAAATCCTCTTTGGAGTACCCAAATGTAACACAGACATACAGAAACATGCACACACACACGCACACACACACATTTATATTCCTATAACTAGCGGTATGTATTCATGAAACATTAAATTCTCTAAGAACTATTGAAAACGATTATTATGTAATCATCTTAGTTTTCATAATCTCAACCGATGTAATCAGAAATAGTGTATATGTGCCTCTGTAGCAAATTCAAATTACGCTATACATTGTACGATTATCCAGTGGTGCTAAACATAATAGGTCTTACCATGCAGAAATGTTACGAAAGCATGAGAACTTAATCCATCCAGAGGACAACCCCCCCCCCATTAAAAAAAGAAAAAAAAACTGTTTCCATGGATAGTATACTCAACAGGGAAGGGTATGTTAGCCGCATTCATTTTCCCCAGAGTTTACCCAAATGAGTAGCGAAATTCCCGTTCTTCGTTAATTCTTATAGAAACACTACTCGAGCAGAGCATTCTATTCGTGATGAAAACATCTCTTTAAATACCCTTCCACACATTCAGTGCATGGCATTTCAAATTTATTCTCTGAGGTGGGACGTACCGTAGGCCTATATAAGTAAACAATAAGAGGGATATGTATGATTCCATGCAAGTCTTAGCTCTTATAATACTCATGACATGATGCCTGACTTTCATTTTGAATGCACTGCGATCTTTCCCCGTTCTGCATTAAAAAAAAAAGAAAATGTGGTAATATTTAAATTGAATTGAATCTTATTACAGGTATAGACTGGCCCCCGTACATCCTTTTCCAGCAGCGATTGAGGACTCTCTGAAGGCTACGAAATGGTTTCTGCGCAATGCGGCCCAGTTCGGCGTCGACCCCACTCGGGTAGCCGTCGGCGGCGACAGCGCCGGTGGTCATATTTCCGCCGTCATCGCCCAGCAACTCGATGACGATCCTTCTGTGCCCGACATCAAGCTTCAAGTCCTCATCTACCCTTGGCTTCAGATCTTCGACTTTCACACGCCTTCGTACCAGAAATATGAACGAATGTTTGGTGACAGTTTCGCCGTGTCCAGGCCACACGTGGCCGAGTTTGTATCAGCCCTGGTGCTCGGGAGACTCGACAACCACTTCATGGATCAACTGCAGCGCAATGAGCACACGAGTGTTTCGTTTAAGCAATCTGAACAATACAAACATATTTTGGACTATAACATCATAGCGAAGAAACTCGGCCAAACTATATCGACCCAGAGCGGTGACAAGCAAAATACTTACAAAGGAAACGAGACGCTATGGAAAGAGCTAAAGGACAAGCTCCTTGATCCCAGACTGTCGCCGATGGTTCGAGTTGACTTCAACGGTAGCTGATAATATAATCCATCTCTTAGGCAGTTTTAACGTTAAAAGGGGATGACTAGTAACCGATCAGTGGGAATCAGTGGGAATGCTGAGGGATGATTGTTCCAATCCTTGTGGGATTCATTTAAGAGTACATTATATATCTATTGTTGTGTGAAAATTATTTGCTTCAGAATGGTCTCATATTCAAGTAATGTGCAGATTAAAGGACAAGTTCACCTTAATAGACATGTGGTTTGAGTGAATGCAGCTATATTAGTAGAACACATCAGTGAGAGTTTGAGGAAAATCGGACAATCCGTTCAAAAGTTATGAATTTTTGAAGTTTCTGCTCAGTCACGGCTGGATGAGAAGATTACTATAGCTTGTGATGTCACATATGTGCAACGATATAAAGAAAGAATAATGAAAATTCAACATATTTTCACTTTTCTTCCATAACAAAAGAACACTCGACTTCTCTCTTTCAGAAGGCAGGAGGAATAATATTACCCATAACATACATCAGTGACAAGTCGAAGGAATGTGCGCTTTATTCAAAAAGTAAATTTTGTAAAATTCTCTTTTTATTTTCCTTATATCGTTGTACGCATCTGACATCATTCACTGTAGTAGTCTTCTCATCCAGCAGTGACTGCGCAGATAGTTTAAAAATTCAAAACTTTTGAACGGATTGTCCGATTTTCCCCAAACTTTCACTGATGTGCTCTACTAATATTGTTACCTTCACTCAATCCACATGTATATGAAGGTGGACTTGTCATTTAATGCCCCGTCACTGACCAGGCACGCTAACCTGGAAACATCAAACTGCACATTACTTGAATATGAGACCATTCTGAAGCAAATAATTTTCACACAACAATAGATATATAATGTACTCTTAAATGAATCCCACAAGGATTGGAACAGTCATCCTCCAGCATTCCCACTGATTCCCACTGATCAGATACTAGCCATCCCCTCTAAGCAGGAGATAATAAGTCCTTTTGGTAATTTGAAATTCAACAACAGTTTAGATGATAATGAGACTAAAATTCATAACGAACCTTTCATGGAGTGAACAAAAGCAATTGAAAAGAAAGCACCTTTTGAAAGGAACAGAATAAGCCAGTTTAAAGTTAAACTTTAAACCAGAGAGGTGAGACTCACATTCCTGGTTAAACTGACTTTCAAAGTTACTATGAATAGGCCTTAGGAAACTTTGTTATAAATAGCTAATCTATTTATGTAGGAACGAGAAGCATAATGGAATATAAAGGTGACTGTACTCTGTGGTACCTAATTAACAAAAGCCATTCATGCAACACTTTCATGTAAATTACCACTTTCTGCTGGATTTCGGGGGGGGGGGGGGGGGTTAAAGCTCCTCTATCACAAAGATTCATCTGCCAGCCTGTGTTTTAACAAGTCTGTGGTTCAGATGGAGGTCAATGCAGACCATGAGATGTGCCTTATTTTCTCATCACCCTACGATGATCACCATGAACACGTTTGTTATAATTTTGACTGCATTTATTCGTAATAATTTCATGGATTTCCAATTGCTCGTGTATTACTACGACTTACGCATACTATACATGATTGGTATGAAATATAATCATTATGTATTATTATTTCGACGGGTTTCTCGGGGGTGGTGACGATATATTTAGGCATACTTCGTGGAAAAAAAAAATGCAGAAATCAAGTCAAATCAAACGTGATTTCACTTCGACAATCTCCAAATTTCAAATTCAAATGATATTTGATTTCCAATAACACGTTTGTTTTCGTACAAAATTCAAAGAAAACAAAATTTACAATGTCTAAAAAAAATGCATATAATGTGGAAAGAATTGTTCAAAATAATTGCGTTAATGGAAAAGAGGGACCCATGTAAAAGACAAGCTTGTAGAAATGTGGGCCACTCAATACATTGAACTTGAAATCTTCGCTGCTTTGATGATTCTCTGTGAAATATAAAGCCTTTTGATAATTAAAACTTGCAACTCCCTTTACGAATCGCAGGTCTGCCCACGGCATTCATCGCCACGTGTGAGCTGGACAGTCTGCGGGACGATGGCATTTTCTACGCCAGAATTCTCGAGGAGGCGGGCGTGCGCGTCGCGTGGAAAAACTACGCGGGAGTCTTTCACGGAGCGTCGGCGGCGGGACCGATCACGATTCCGTCTGGCGCGGAGATCATCGACAACGCCATCAACTTCATCCGAAGCAATATATGAACACTGTATGTGATATCTGCGATTCAATCGGGATGTAGTTTCCATACATCAAGATGCTGTCTAAATCTGGGGGACATTCGCTCCTTTTAGACCATAATTATTTATATACATACAATGTGCATGTCAATAGTTTTATTGCAAAACGAGCTAACTCCCTTCTGGTTAGGTTGAGATATCTGTAATTACAGCTGCTAAAAAACCCCAATGAAAATAGTAAGAACATACGGAATATGTTTAATCATGACTTCAGAACTTGGTTAGAACTAGCTTGGAAACTTTTTGAGATGAAACTCTGCATATCCGATAGACATTGCATCACACTTAGCAAAAAAAAAAAAAAAAAAAAAAAGCTCGTCTGACAGGGTTTTGGGGGATCTCTGTTTCGGGTGAATCATTCTAATGATCTTCACGTATCACTAATTCTTATGATGGTATAACAGGAAATATACTGTCAAACCGAAATAAAATAACTTAAACTTTTTATCATTAAAAGCACTTCCCCTTCAAGAATATAATGATAATAATAATAATAATAATAATACTGATAATAATAATAATAATGATAATGATAAAAATAATTATAATAATGATAATAATAATTATTATTATTATTATGATATTAATATTCATAATGATAGTAGTAATAATGATAATAATAATAACAATAATAATAATAGTACATGCATACATACATACATACATACAATTTCTGTAGCGCCATTTTCCATTCTGATTAAATGCTCAAGGCGCTTTACACCAAAGCAAAAGACTGAAAATGCATATACCATAAAAGAAGAAGAAGATGAAAGAGAAGACATATGAAAGTCTGTCTTCAAAACGCACCGTCAAACAGATAAGATTTTAGGTTACAGTGAAACCCCGTTATAACGAGGTCCGCGGGACCGGGCGGGCGATATCATCTCGTTATAACCGGTACCTCGTTATAACCGTACGCATCAAAAACAAAGAAAAACATAAGCACGACGTCATATACCCATCAATCAAACTTCAGAACATCCTTTGCGTTTTTATTACACAATCATTGATCATTATTATTGAGAGAATAAAGGGAAATTATTTGTGAATTGATACAAAAAGAAGAAAAAAGGAGGGGTTGCAATGCGTTAATTCTTTATTTTTCTTCCGAAAATATCTTCGCATAATAGTTGCACATTATTTTCTTGACAAGTAGGCCTATATCATATACGTGATTCTTTCTACACCTATGTCTTCCTCTTGTATTGAACCAATCTGAAAGAATATTTTTCGTTTGTGAAATACAGTGTAAAATGACAATGAAGAAAATCAGATTGTATAAAATGCGTTTGTTAAGTTTTTCTAAACACCAGCGCAAATAGAGTAACATACATGCTTTGTTTACCGTAACTTTCAAAGTATTTTATGCTGTTGGTGCCCAGCGGGAATGCGATGATTTCATGAACCATTTCGGCTGTAATCTTATACAATACTATGATCGTTGCGCCGGGAAGGATTAAAAGTGCGTTCTTTATTTTCTTCCGAAAATCTCTTCACGTTTTGTACAATAGTCATCCGTTCGTGAAAAATATGTGACAGGGAATTTGGAAGGTTGTAATCCTTTTTACACAAATCTGTACCTCGTAGACCATTCTGAAAGAAAGAAAAATCTTCATTGTGAAATGCAGTGTTAAATAACCGAACTCGTTATAACGGGGTTTCACTGTACTCCTAAAAGGCGTCATGGAGTTTGAGTCTTTCAGCTCACGTGGAAGTGAATCATACGTACATTATTATTAGTTAAGAAATCGATTTTTTTGAAATCGATTTCATTTGCAAGTTGTTAAGTTGTTAATTTGAAGATTAATTCTTGTCGACTCGAGCTACATGTATTAGTCTGGGTGCCAGAGGCTGAACCTTGTTTTACCGTCCACCCAATGTTTTTTTTTTTTTTTTAATGGTTTTACCCTATTTCGGGGGTGCTGAATCCGAATCTGGATGATGCAACTCTTGCATCCTTGAGGATTTTGAAATATTCAAGATGGCCGCCAAAATGGCTGCCAAAACCGAAAATTCCCAGGTATTTCCTTCTAAATGGCGTGAAATTGAAAACAATTGATAATTCTATCCTATTTGGAAGGTGCTGATTCCGAATATGGATGATGCAACTCATGCATCCATGAAGTTTTTGAGATATTCAAAATGGCCGCCAAAATGGCCGCGCCAATTAAAACCGGAAATTCCCATGTATTTCCTTCTAAATGGTGAGAAATTGAAAACAATTGATGGTTTTACCCTATTTCGAGGGTGCTGAATCCGAAACTGGATGATGCAACTCTTGCATCCATGAAGTTTTTGAGATATTCAAGATGGCCGCCAAAATGGCCGCCAAAATGGCCGCCAATTAAAACCGGAAATTCCCACGTATTTCCTTCTAAATGGTGAGATATGGAAAACAATTGATGGTTTTGCCCTATTTCGAGTGTGCTGAATCCGACTCTGGATGATGCTACTCTTGCATCCATGAAGTTTTCGAGATATTCAAGATGGCCGCCAAAATGGCCGCCAATCAAAACCGGAATTTCCCACGTATTTCCTTCTAAATGGTGAGATATGGAAAACGATTGATGGTTTTACCCTATTTCGAGGGTGCTGAATCCGAATCTGGATGATGCTACTCTTGCTTCCTTGAGGATTTTGAGATATTCAATATGGCCGCCAAAATGGCCGCCAAAACCGAAAATTCCCCCGTATTACGTTCTAAGTGGTGAGAAATTGAAAACAATTGATGGTTTTGCCCTATTTCGAGGGTGCTGAATGAGAATCTGGATGATGCAACTCCTGCATTGTTGAAGATTTTGAGATATTCAATATGGCCGCCAGAATGGCCACCCAAAACGGAAGTTCCCATAGTATATTGAAAGCCATTGGTGGTTTTTATCTTATTTTGAGTGTGCTGAATCCGAAGCTCAGGATACAACTCTTGCATCCTTAAGGGTTTTGAGATGATAAAGATGGTCGCCAAAAATGACCGCCAAAAACGGAAATTCATATGTACACCCCCTATTTCCTTCTAAATGGCGTAAAATATAAAAAAGTTGGTGGTTTTACACTATTTTGAGTTTGCTGAATTTGAAGCTCCAGGATACAGCTCTTGCTTCCTTGAGGGTTTTGAGATAATAAAGATGGCCGCCAGAATGGCCCCTAAATGGCCGTTAAAAACGAAATTTTCCATGTAAGCCCTCTGTTACCTTCTAAATAGTGTAAAATTGAAAACAGTTGGCGGTTTTACTCTATTTCGAGGGTGCTGAGTCCGAACCTGGTTGATGCAACTTTCGTATTCTTTTTAAGGGTTTTTGAGATGACCAAGATGACCGCCAATATAACTGTCAAAAATTGGAAAATTTTAGATCCTATTCAGCACCCTCGAAACTTGGTTGTTGAAATTCATCATTCATTCTTTAGGGTTTTTAGACGAACAAGATGACAGCCAAAGTAAGTGGCAGAATTCCAATGTTAATATATTTTTTCTTAATGGTAAAAGTTTTAAAATAAATTGATGGTCTTACCCTATTACGAGGGTGCTGAAGGTCTTTGAAGGTTTTGGGACATCTAAGATGTCCTGTATGAACGAAAACTCCTTAACATTTTTCTTATACTTAAATTATTACCTTCCATGTTGTCGTTTGTTTTTTTACTCAGTTTTTTTCGCGTTACCTGTGATATGACCGTCCCCTCGTGTGTGTTTGTAATATATTATATATACGTATACATATAATACATATACACATATATAATGTTACATCATAATTGAAAAAAAAAATTGAAGCATAACTATAAAAATGTCCCACTCGTGTCTTCAACAATGTCATCAAGACCATCAATATAAACCAAATAACCAATTTGAGTGTTTATGGATGAAGAGATTAAAACTGCTAATGGATTAAGACAGGTAATATTGGGTAATTTCAGTACACTTCTCTCCATCACTATCACAATATGATATGTTTTCCATATCTCACCATTAAGAAGGAAATACGTGGGAAATTCCGATTTTATTTGGCGGCCATTTTGGCGGCCATCTTGAATATCTCAAAAACTTCATGGATGCAAGAGTTGCATCATCCAGATTCGGATTCAGCACCCTCGAAATAGGGCAAAACCATCAATTGTTTTCCATATCTCACCATTTAGAAGGAAATACGTGGGAATTTCCGGTTTTAATTGGCGCGGCCATTTTGGCGGCCATCTTGAATATCTCAAAAACTTCATGGATGCAAGAGTTGCATCATCCAGTTTCGGATTTAGCACCCTCGAAATAGGGTAAAACCATCAATTATTTTCAATTTCTTACCATTTAGAAGGAAATACATGGGAATTTCTGGTTTTAATTGGTGCGGCCATTTTGGCGGCCATCTTGAATATCTCAAAAACTTCATGGATGCATGAGTTGCATCATCCATATTCGGATTCAGCACCTTCTAAATAGGATAGAATTATCAATCATTTTCAATTTCACACCATTCAGAAGGAAATACGTGGGAATTTTCGGTTTTGGCGGCCACTTTGGCGGCAATCTTGAATATCTCAAAAACTTCATGGATGCAAGAGATGCATCATCCAGATTCGGATTCAGCACCCTCGAAATAGGGCAAAACCTTCAATTGTTATCCATATCTCACCATTTAGAAGGAAATACGTGGGAATTTCCGGTTTTAATTGGCGCGGCCATTTTGGCGGCCATCTTGAATATCTCAAAAACTTCATGGATGCAAGAGTTGCATCATCCAGTTTCGGATTCAGCACCCTCGAAATAGGGTAAAACCATCAATTATTTTCAATTTCTCACCATTTAGAAGGAAATACGTGGGAATTTCCGGTTTTAATTGGCGCGGCCATTTTGGCGGCCATCTTGAATATCTCAAAAACTTCATGGATGCATGAGTTGCATCATCCATATTCGGATTCAGCACATTCCAAATATGATAGAATTATCAATTATTTTCAATTTCACACCATTCAGAAGGAAATACGTGGGAATTTTCGGTTTTTTGCGGCCATTTTGGCGGCCATCTTGAATATCTCAAAACCCTCAAGGATGCAAGAGTTGCATCATCCAGATTTGGATTCAGCACCCTCGAAATAGAGTAGAACCATCAATTGTTTTCAATCTATCACCATTTAGAAGGAAATACGTGGGAATTTCCAGTTCGGGCGGCCATTTTGGCGGCCATCTTGAATATCTCAAAACCCTCAAGGATGCAAGAGTTGCATCATCCAGATTCGGATTCAGCACCCCCGAAATAGGGTAAACACCATCAAAAAACATTGGGTGGAAGGTAAAACAAGGTTAGGCACAAAAAGTCGCTTTGGCACCCAGACTATATGTTTCCAGAGGGCATGTACAGTATGGATTAATCAGCCCCTGCAATATCTTAGGACTATTATTTCTGTTTCAGTTCTCAAAATATTCTTTCATTTTGTAGTGTTCATTCAGATTCTAACAGGAACAAGCACCTATAGTTGTTCATAGTCGGTTGCCATTCGTCAATATGAACTGGACGGAACAGTGTGTACAAATCATTTCGACTGCGATGTGTCTAGAAATAATGCATATTTGTATTTGCATGCGTTTACGGTGTTCATATTCCATACCTGAAACTTGATATGAAGATCTCAAAACTCATTTTGAGGGGTAAGTTGAGGGGCAAGCACACCCCCCCCCCCCTCCCCGCCAGGTCCCCCACCCCTCGTGCACATACACTTGCACCATTTGTATTGTTAAAGAAAATAGATAGATCATTTATTCTTTTCTTCTTTTCAGAGGATGTTACGATTTCAAGCAAGCGTAATAGAAAATACAACTTATACTGCTCATTGCATGTGATAAACCTGTATTACTTTATGTTTTGAGTCACAAAATCAATATGTACCCTCAGTTGCATCATACTTTGTGTATGTATTTTCTTTGTAAAATTTTGGTCAAAATGTATGATATGAAATGAAATGAAATGAAATGATTTGGCTCTTCTTAAGCTCCTCCCCCCCCCCCCCCAAGCTGGCCGTGAATTCTTGCTGGAAAGTGAAGTAAAGTTCACGTCGCCTTTATGATGCTCTCTAAGCTGGGTCTGTGTACAATTGTATTGCAAAGTCAATCTTAAACAATATCCACATCTATACAATGATACTGTACGCCCATAGAACCACATCGATATCACAGCCCAACTCACAAAACACTCGAAACCATGTCCTTCCTACTCCCACGCCGAAGTCTTTAAGTGCACTTCGGTTTTCCTCAATAACACATTACGCGTTCTGAGTGGAATAAGGGTCTCTAGTGTATATTAATTCTCCGTTGTAGCTCAACGACGATGTTAATGGCTACATTAAATTTGAGTTTCTACTGAATACTTGGGCAATCAACTTCTTTTCTCTCTTGTTTCGGTACATAAGCATTACGTTAGCGTGTGCCTTGTGATATTATCACTTCCTCACACTTAGATCTTTAATCTTGATATTTATCATCATGGCATTATCATTACCATTTTCACCATCATCTTTTATTTTGTTATCGTTGTTTCATTACCATCCACATACATATTTCAGTGGCTAGTTTTACAAATAAACCAAAGCATGATTACAATAGATAATGGCAACAGACTGGACTTTCAAATAAATGAAAGTGTGTGTAGTTGTTGTTGGTGTTTTTGTTTTTGTTTTTGTTTTGCAACTGACTGACAAACCGCCCTCATTGACGTGAATAACCACAGATTATCATTTCTCCTACTAAAACACTGAATAATCGATGCTTATTTACATCGATGAGGGGAAAGTTGTTAATCACTTGTAGCAGCAGCAACAACAACAACAGCAAACGACTCGACGCAATAGTTCATTAATCAAGGAATATGAACACGAAGTCCCAGCTGCTTTAAGGATTAGAATCAACACTGGCAGTCGGGCGGAAGCTCGTTATTATCTGGTGAATATACGACGCCTATATAGTTATCAGGCCCTTCATTTATACCGCTACAACACTGAACAATCAGTGTTCATTTACGTCAGTAAAGGGCAATTTGCAAGTAAGTTGCCAAAAAAAAAGAAAAAAAGCCGAAGTAAAAACAAACAAAAAACTGATAGTAATAGTAAAAAGAAGAAGGCGTTGCTCGTTTAGTGAATTGTCACGCATTCCGGAGATCACATCTGCTTCTACACCTAAGGAAATAATGTAAGGGATTATAACGTATCGACGCACCTGATACTCTGTCGAAGACATGTCGAGGACAATGCCGCTTTTTAGATGGTGTCGAAAGAAAAACATTGAACTGACTACAAAATTTTCAATGTAATCCTTCGTTTCACTATGCAATCAAAAGTGTAACAAGGTCTAACATCAAGCCACTTCCGTTAATCTGTTTAAGACCTTGCTGAAAACTTATCTTTTTTTCAGTTCATTTTAAATTTATTTCATATTTCCACCTTCTCGATGAGATTTCAAAATGATCGACAGTAATACAACAAGTAAGAAAAAAATACACACAACCATGTCTTTTGACTAAAGAAAAAAAAAAACATATCAAACATACAACACAAATGTATATGGTCATGTCATGAAAAGTGTCACAAGGAAATAACAGAAATATGATGGGGCCTACATAAAAGCTAAAACGCTTGTAAAACTGTAGGTTGTAAAACTGTAGGTTCCCGAATTCATATAGGCGTGGAATTATACGTAGAAAGGATATGTTTATCTTGACCAACTTAAATTATACCAGTGCAAAAATCAATATAAAGAATGAACTAATAGACCACATGAATATTGCTCAAACCAGACTGTACGGATCTCGCCATGTTTAAAAAAAAAATGTTATATGTTTAATATATCATAACCATTAATAACTTAGCGTTGCGGATGAAGACAAAAGACTGGGAGTATTAAAAAAAAAAAAAGTTGCTTAAAGCCTGGTAGGGTGTATCCATATTTATTCATTGTACCTATACATTGTATCTATTGTTTGAATTACATACGTTGTTTAATATTTTGGTATTTTCGTATTATTTTGGATTAAGAATCTTAATTTTCCGATAAATCGTGTGCTTTAAAGAAATGATAAGCGCCTAAAAATGTATTGTATTAAGAACTTTAATTCCTTTTAAGACTTAAAAATTCGTATTTCAAACTTTTCATAAGTGGATACGACATGTATTACCCCCCCCCCCCCAAAAAAAAAAAAAAAAAAATCTAGACATGATTTCACCATGGACTAAAGTTTCTGTGGCCGTTTGCGTTTGTTTGTTGTTGTTGTTGTTGGGTTTTTTTTTCACTGTAAATGTAAAGCGGCTTAAAATCGAACGAACAGTGTCCAGCACGATCCTAATAGGGAGCTTTAGATTTTAGACGCGCGGACGTTCAAAGGAAAAAAACATGTTCTGAGAGTGCGCAGTAGCGCGCGTAAAGTCAATCTATTTTTAGCTTGCGTCGCCTTAGTTTTTCACTACGCGTACTGGGCTATTTTCACGTCCGCACAGTTTGCGACGTAGGGAGCTTCTTTATGCACTGATCATTATGGGGGCGCGATTTTATTTTTTATACGTTGCGTCCCAGCGTAATCTAAAGCTACTTTTCCACACGACGCAGGGAGAGGAGAACGTCCAGCGCAAGCGTCGGCTCAAACGTCCGCGCGTCAAAATCTAAAGCTCCCTAATATCCTAAAATGTAACACGTGGCAGTCTGCTTACTGTTACAGATAGAGTTTATGCGTTTCGTACCCTTTGTCGACGAAACTGTATGAAGAATAAACTTGATCTGAGATTTTTTTTCAACAGAAATCTTATCTCATATTTATAAATCCATACAACAGACCGCTGTTTTATCATCAGCGAACATGACTATTGAAATTGCCTTCGCTCGTGATTTCATTTGAGTTTTTTGTTTGTTTGTTTTTTTAAATCTCAGATCGACTTGGACTTTTTTTTTTTTTTTTTGCTTTGCTCTGCAAGTATCCACTTTTTCATTTCAAACTAGATTCCAAATCAGATTAAAAGTGAACATTTCAATAGGGTGTGAGTGTATTCTTCCTCGGGAATAAATTTTAGTCGTCTGTATTATGTCAGTTGAACCCGAACAGTATACTCGTATCATCTATACATGAATTAAACGGAATACAGTGCACTCCAATTATAACGAACACGGTTATAACGAGATTCTCGTTACAGCGAAGGAAAAAGTCATGTCCCAAATTATGACCTATATAACGAAATTCCGATTTAACATTGCCGGTCACGAGGACTTCGCTATTACGGGAGTGGACTGAATGTTTTTTTTCATCGTATTATGCTGGATACTCTATCTGATCATAAACTACCCATTACATTGACCGTAACCGATGAAGCTAGAGTTTTCCACCGATTCTTAGTAAATTTTGTTAATTGTCTTTTTAAATAAAATGAGATCAACAGAAAGTGTTATAATACGTGTATTCCATGTTTCCCTGAAGTGCGGGTCTCTAAGATTTTTTTTTTCTTATGAATCATTAAAAAAAAAAATAAGTCATATGACACATCCTGTACATATTCCAGCTAACTAATACTCCACGAGGCATGCGATATATTTGACAGTTACCTCATGATATCTACATGGGTGCAAGATCATGTGTGATTTGCCACCGACACTTGTCAACGATGACACTGCAGTTTGTTGCTCATGAACCATTGTTGGCAATATTTGCAAAGTCGAATCGAAGCCCACGCCAATAATGAATGTATCCATTAGAGCTGAATTTCTCGGTGTTTGCTGTGCACGTACTTCTTGGTCTACGAAACTGTAGCAAATGAATGACGACCGTGTCCACTTCCACATGACGGGTGACGATTCAAATAATGTTTGCTGACATACGATGATACCACCACGAGAGGCAAACACGGAACGACAGAATGTCATCAATAAAAGGAAGCCAAAAACGTTTCTCTAACTGCATAATGGTGAACAAAAGATCTTACGCAACCCTGATGACTTGTTTGACATTGGAATCGACGATGTTGATTACGGTGATTTCAAACTTCATGTTCTTGCCTAAGAAAGCACATTAACACTGTATATTATTCTAAGAGTACACATAATATGTTAACATGGCCGATAACCCTCCCATTGACCACGAAAGTAATCTGAATGTTAAATCATACCGTCTAACTCCTAGTAATTTCGATAATGTTTTACAGGGACATATGGCAAAATCTTTTTCAGTAACACATGTTAACATTCGTTCTTTAAATAAAAATGTCGATGAGCTAAAAAAAAACTTGTATGAATGTAGTTTAAGTTCAAATTTTGATATCATTGGTTTATCGGAAGTGTGGAATGTGAGTAACACATCTTTACTGGGAATAAAGGGCTATAATCTTGAGACTGAATGCCGCCACGGAAATGTTAGGGGTGGAGGTGTAGGGGCTTACATTCACTCATCATTAAAATATAAATGGCTTGGTTTCACTGCAATAGCACATGCAGAATCCCTGTGGCTTGAGCTTTTATGTGATAAAAAGAAGGTCATTGTTGGTGTTGTTTATCGTAAACCCAATACCAACATTACAGAATTCCAAGAATCTTTCTTGAATGTATTGCATTCTTTAAAATTGGATAGACATAATTGTTTGATTATGGGTGATTCTAACATCGATCTTATTGATATTGGAAAAGATTCAGAAAACTCTCTAACTGTCATGCATTGTATTGGCTTGTCTCAAGTGATCTCATTTCCAACTAGATTAACCCGAAATTCTGCTTCCTTGATTGATCATTTGTATACAAATATGGACATGTTTAATATACATGCAGGTGTTATTGAGGCTGATGTTTCAGACCATCTTCCAATCTTTACTGTCTTTGAAAGTATGTTTTATTTTAAAAGTATCGTCCCAACTTTTGGGAAAGTTGTACGATCGTATAAACATTATGATGTCGATTTATATTGTTTAGACTTAGCCAATGCTAGGTGGGATTTTGTGTATAAGTGTAAAGATGTGAATGATGCATATTCTGTATTTTATGGTATATTTCGGGAAATATGTGATAAACATGCTCCATTAAGAAAGAACAATAGTACTAGTCATTCAAAATGTTACCCTAAAAATCCATAGGTAACAAAGGCGATTTTAAAATCAATTAAAAAGATATACAAATTGTATAAAAAGTATAGGTCATCAAATTTTGATCTAAAATATGAAAGGGAGTACAAGGTATATCGAAATATTCTAACTACTGTTTTGAAAAATGCCAAACGGGTTTATTGTAGTAGTATGTTTAATGATAATAAGCAAGATTCGGGTAAAACATGGAAAATAGTCAAGGAGTTGTTAAATCCTGGTAAAGAACATACTGCAAGTTTAGAAATTGAAGAGTTGAAGGTTTTGAAGTTGATGAAGTTAAATCTGTTTCTTCTGCTAAAGAAATAGCAGAAGAGCTTAATGACTATTTTGTTACTGTAGGACCAAAGTTGGCCACTAAGATTCCTGAAACACAAATTAATCTAAAAGAATTCATGGGGGAAAAGAATAATAAATCGTTATTTTGGAGGCCAGTTACAGAGAAAGAAGTGTTCGATATTTTATTCGCATTAGACTCTAAGAAATCACATGGATATTATAATTTACCAGTAAGATTATTAAAGGATGCAGCAAGTTTTGTTTGTAAGCCATTGCTATACATTTTTAATTTGTCCTTAGAAACTGGAATTTATCCTCAAGCCTTAAAGATAGCCAAAGAAACACCAATATATAAAAAAGGACCAAAATCGGACCCTGGAAACTACCGACCTATCTCCGTTCTGCCAATAATTGGAAAGGTTTTAGAGAAAATTATAAATGATAGACTGGTTGGTTTTTTTGAGTCCGATGATATTTTTTATAAACACTAGTATGGCTTTCGTAAAAGATACAGTACGAAATTGTCTTTGATTGATCTTGTAAATACACTAATGACATCACTTGATGAAGGAAAAGTAACACTTGGTATCTTTATAGATTTTAAAAAGGCTTTTGATACGATAAATCATGATATTCTTCTATGTAAACTGGCTCATTATAGTGTTCGTGGAATTCCACTTCAATGGTTTGCTGATTATCTGTCCAACAGATCTCAGCTGCTATCTTATAGAGGAATGGTCTCGACACCGAAGACTATAACTTGTGGTGTCCCGCAAGGGTCAGTTTTGGGGCCAACACTCTTTTTGATATTTATAAATGATTTGCCACGCTCTTGCTCTTTCTTTAAATTCAGATTGTTTGCCGACGATTCAAATATTTTTCATACTTATGCTGCTCGCCAAAAAGAAATAGATGTGAATGAAGTAAATGAAAACCTGCACAAAGTTCAAACATGGTGTAATGCCAATAAGATTACAATCAATTTAAAGAAAACAAATTATATGGTAATCAGAAGAAAACGCCAGTTAGTTTCGATGAGGGGTGCAATAAAACTATCTGACACAGACATTGATGAAGTGAGTGTTGCATCCTTTATCGGAACTCAGATTGATTGTCATCTCACTTGGAAACCTCACATTCAATTGGTAAATAAATGTGTTCGAAGGAAAGTAGGTGTATTGTATAAATTAAGACAGTATGTTCCGCAGCGCATTATTGTGCTTTTGTATAAATCTTTTATACAACCACACATATTATATGGTATTGAAGTATGGGGCAGTACTTATAAATCTCACTTAAATTGTATACATATTTCTCAGAAAAATGGCTCTGAGAGCTATAACATTTTCGACTTTACGAACACATTCAGAACCATTGTTCCAACGATTCAAACTTCTAGATGTTGTTAGGTTACATAAGTTCTCAGTTTTAACATTTATGTACGATCTCTGCAATGGAACTATTCCGCACCCTCTGTATGACTATTGCCAAATTGTGCATCATACTTACAGGACAAGAACAAATGAAAAAAGAATGTTGTACTTACCAAAATTTAGAACCACACAGGGACAATTTTCAATTTCTTACTTAGGACCAAAACTTTGGAACACATTGCCACGAGAAATGCGTGAACAAAGCAAAAGATCTACATTTCGTAAATGCCTTGCAGATTTCCTTCTCTAATAGATATTGTATCAAGTATAATTAGTTTTCTATGTTAGAAAATATATGATGTACGTTGTATTTAAATATTAACAGCCATTTCAACCAACCATGTAATAATTTTTCGTTTGTGTTTAGCTTTTAGTATGAAGATCAAGGTGACCAATCTCGACTAGCACGTGTGCTAACTTTTGATTTCCTTGTTAACAACAACTTTGTAGAATTACGCTACATGTATCACATTTAAATCTCAAATGTCTGCATTTAATCATATTATTGTAAAGGAGTAATAGATAAGTATTTTTTTCATATATGTATGTAAATACAATTGTATAATGATTGAAAATGTACATGTTCAAATGTTGTTGCTAATAAAACTTCAAACTTCAAACTTCTAACTGCATCTAATTAACATTGCCGAGACTATCGGAGTTAAAACCCCTTACGAGAGTATATTACAGTGGACTCCCGTTATAACAAAGTCCTTGGGACGGGCAGTTTTCTTTCGTTATGTCGAAATTTCGTTATAACCAAACAATTAAAAAACATAAAACGGATAATGTTGCAAGCTGAATTTTTACTTCGTTGTAACCGGAATTTTGTAATAACTGTGATCGTTATAACGGTGAGTGGACTGTAGTTCAAAGATTGATGATATCTCTTATACAAATGGAGCTACAGACGAGATGAATAACACTCTCTACAGTTAATGATATGAAATTTCATGAGTTTTCGGTTACTGTTACAATGCGACTTAACAATATTTGGACACACAGTAAAATGTGGGGACTAAGGTAGAAAGACACACACATACATATATACATACATACATACGCATAATATGCTTTAGAAACCCACCAGCAATAACATGAATGTCTTAAAGACTCTCAAAAAGCGCTGATATAAACATAAGGCGCAAACCGCAATATTAATTTGTATATTATAAGTTACCCACAGCCGGTTCCCTGCCATGTCTAAACACTTATGTCGAATTCAAGAATGCATTCTTTTTTCCACCCGTCACGCAGCTGATCACCATTTGCAAAATCCACAACTTAATACAGCACAAAGATAAAACATCATGGACAAGATGTATTTATGGAACTAGTTTAGACCTTAGACCTTAGACTGTTTTAAATCATCTTATCACAAAATAAATAAACGAAAACTCTACTGACAGTCTCTCACTCGAATGATAATCCAACTCATCAATTTATCTTTAACCTCGTTCACATTTCAGTTGTTATTGCCTACTTTATTGTTCACGTTTTCATAATCTCTAAAGTATCATTCCAAGATACTATTATTTTTTGTTGCATACGATTAGAATATAGCTCCAACAATGTCAGATTAATCAATGTTCTCTCTATTCCATGTATCCCCTTAATTCCCTGTCACTTGTATTCGTCTCTGTATAGTCCTATGTTAAACTTGATGCGCTAAATTTATTGTACATAGTATGAATTAGAGGCTGAAGAGACCTTTTTTTTCCGTCATTGCTCCTTTAGTTCAAATAAGAATTTTGACTTTATATATATATATATATATATATATATATATATACTAAATATACTCTAAATATGTGAATGTTATGTGTTGTATGTTATTTCTTTCATACATGTATGTCAATACATGTTATGAGTCACATCATAGCTAAATTGTCGTTGATCTATTACGTCTTGCTGTTGTTGTTATTTGTATTAGTGGACAAATAAAACAGACTGAAATGTATTTATAACACGATTCCTTCGTATTTCCGAAAAAGAAAACAAAGATGCATTATATTACTATGAGAAAAAACAAAACAAAAACGTCCACAGACACATGACAATGATGATGATGATAATGGTGATGATGATAATGATAATAATAATGATAATAATAATAATAATAATAATAATAATAATAATGATAATAATAATAATAACGATAAACGTGGGTATTCATAGGGCTGTATGACTTCTTGGTGAAGTGATAATTAAACACAGACAATTGTGTGTGTGTGTGTGTGTGTGTGTGTGTGTGTGTGTGTGTTTGTACTGAATGGCGCCTAATAAGATGTCTTTGTGATCTTTCAGCGTTAATCTGTCTGCAAATACAGTATTCTGATCGACAGCCCATCGACCGATACTGTCTTCATGCGTGACCTACATTATGTCCTTCCCTATCGCCTTGAAATTTCACTGAATCAGCGATAACAATGCAATAATTCATTTTGATCATATTTTATGTATTCCAATCCACTTAGGAACAGCTTGCAGTGATTGAATGAATCGATACACTAAGGTGTCACGTGATGTTTTCATATGGTCACGTGATGTTTTCATATGATCAGTGTCTATTACCTGCAGGATTTGAAGAGTTAGTTCGCTAAATGAGTTATGGGCCATTTTTAAACATTTCAAAGTAAGTTCATCATCAGGAAGAACAAAATAACCTGTCCAATAATAACTTACTTGCAGCATAACAAAGGTTGTTCTTGTAGTTATGATTTAAAATGTCCCATTATCATTATCTTATAATTTTTGTGTGTGTGTTTCTTTATCAGCTTTAATCGCAAATATGTATCTCAAATTAGAAATTAAACATCATTTACTTTCATAGATCGAGCACTATGTTCTATAATCTAAAGTTTGCATTTATTTCATTATGCCTCTTGATAGGTGGATATCATGTATTATTCAATTTCTGTTATATTTGATGTAGTTTTCATCGAGAAATATGAACATGAATTGAATTGAATTGAATTGAACTGAATTAAAAATTAACACGAATCAATTTATCAATTCGTTTTGCGATCAACTCTCTATTTGTAGGTGTAACATACATTTCGATGACTTCTATTGCGTGTATACATTATGTCTCTTTGAGCACATCAATACGAATTGCATTATTGTGTTATGCTCTGACGTCATAAAACAGAAATATTAATAAAATGCCTGAGATGACGTCTTTGAAGTCTCGATTGAGTCCCGCATGACAACCTGTAGCGCTAAAATCAGTTTTATTAGATTTGCTTTGATTTCTGCATTTTCCCATGAACATCAGCGTACATCACGCAGCTTTGACAGTGCTTCAAAGGTAATACAACTTCTCACGACTGCACAATTCCAAACATAACGAGACCCTACTCTCCCTCTCTTTTTACCTTTCCACTTTTCCTTTCACTTGCGTCATTTCTTCTCTCTCCAGTCCTTAACCCTCTATGTGTCAAATTAATCTCCCATCCATTATGCTTGTTCGTGAAATTTGTGCACATTATTTGACTCATTGGAATAATAAAGGGTTAATAGAACTATTCACATGGTAAAACACAAACCTCTTCTCATGTAATGCAACTTGTTATGCTACGGTATAGCTGCATACAGCAGGTTCATGGAGCTTAAAGGGGATGGCTAGTATCTGATCAGTGGGAATCAGTAGGAAGGCCGGGGGATGATTGTTCCAATCCTTGTGGGATTCATTTAAGAGCACATTATATATCTATTGTTGTGTGAAAATTATTTGCTTCAGAATGGTCTCACATTCAAGTAATATGCAGTTTAATGTTAACGGGCCGTTAACAACCCCCCAGTCACAGTACAGGCATGCTAACCTGGAAACAGTAAACGGCACATTACTTGAATATGAGACCATTCTGAAGCAAATAATTTTTACACAACAATAGTTATACCGGGTGTCCAAAAAAAAAAAAAAAAGCGGAACAGTGGATTTTCAGTACCTTGCGTTCTAAAAGTGATATATTTTTTGATACCATTAAAAAGAGCATCTTCCGCAGAAGACCATAATACCAAAATAAATTTGGTTCAGTACTTTCTATTCTACGCCAATTTCTGTAAATGCAGTCATTTTCAATTTTTTGCGACTTATGAGATAATAATTTGGATGCGACACGCATTCCATACGGCGAATTGTATAAGCTCGTTGATCCATGTCAACAAAAGATAACGCTTTCATATTGGGCGCGCGCACACACAGACACACACACACACCGCTTTTTCCTGGCCAGTGCCCAATGTGAAACTGTATCTTTTGTTGGCATGGATCAGCGAGCTTACACAATATTCACCGTATGGATCGCGTGTCGCACTCAAATTATTATCTCATAAGTCGCAAAAATCCGGCGAAATTTGGCAATGATTGCATTTTCAGAAATTGGCGTAGAATAAAAAGTACTGAACCAATTTTGATTTGGGTATCATAGTCTTCTGCGGAAGATGCTCTCTCTAATGATGTCAAAAGATATATAACTTTTAGACCGCAAGGTACTGAAAATCCACCGTTCCGCTTTTTTTTGGGGGGGGGACACCCGGTATAATGTACTCTTAAATGAATCCCACAAGGATTGGGACAATTATCCCCCAGCATTCCCACTGATTCCCATTGATCAATTGCTAGCCATCCCCTTTAAATAAATATAGGAATAATGACTTATGTTGTAATTTGAGAGCACAATGAAGATTTGAAATAGTTTTCATTTTTTAATAAGGAAGGCACAGTCTGTTACTGAAAAAAAAAAAGATGATTGTCACCTCTGAACATAATGTATTACACTTTGCATTCAATGACGCGCACATGAAACAGGTGGCTGTAAACCGTACATAAAATAACATGGAATACAAATGACATTTCAAGTTTATTTACGATTATTCCTTTCCATTAGCTCGCTGCTTGTCAAGCTTGTTGAATCTAATCTGAATATTGATTACATGTCATCGATCGAAGATGATGCATTGACATGAAAAAAAAAGGAGGAACCAAGATCTTTCAACGATGACATTTACCCGACACTCATACACACGCACTTCTGTTATATAGATCTACATAATGGACATCAATGGTATGTACTTAGTAGTATTCGTCACTATCTAAAAGTAGCCATGCGAAAAAATGCTGCAGTTCGATTCTTTGTGACCGGTGCATGATATCGAAATGTCGGCGCTGAAACGTGGGTATGCATTAGAACATCTCCCCACCTTCTATACACGGATCTCCATCTCCAAGACTGTCTGCTGTTCGTGCTTGAAAGCTTTCCTTATTCTTCAAATCAAAACCGGTACGCTCCCGCACCCAGCCCAATTAGAATTGCATTTTACCTCATCGACAGCGTTCAACGAATGATCAAGCTAATACAAGCACAATACGCTACACCTTATGAACAGTCGTGTCAAGGTCTATCAGCCAAACCAACCTAAATTATGCATCACGTGAATCTCCTTGTTGTCTGCGCATGTCTACTTTTTTTTTTCTGTGTACCGAGGGATATTATTTTATTCGACAAATGCAAGTGGAGGTGGAGTTCAGCATTACTATTTCTCTCAATATTGTCTTAAGAGCAGCATACACAACTGCTGCGAGGAAACAAGAACTTTCAGTGGTACGAGGGAGATCGAGATCGACTTCAATAAAGAGATCCGGTGTGTCCCGGACTCAGGCTTGAGGTAATTGTCACGAACTTGTTCCAAGCAGAAGCTTTACCATGTATGCATCAACTACGTCGCGCATATTACTTCGTTCCCGTAATCTCTCTTTGTGTAACATTACAGTCTCTTAGAGACCGCTGACTACTTTTGTTTCCTTTTTTGATAATTATGTTAACCAAGTACTCAAGTTGAATGAAGGACATGGATTGTCTCTTTTTTGTACCATACGAATTGTTTGACAAACTTGAATACTGAATTGGGAGCAGATACAGATGATCCGCCGCTTTAATATTGTTGCCATTCCCTGCAATGTACGGGTAGTTCGGCTGCTGTAAGAACATAATAATCATCTGTATCGCATGGAAAAAAGCCGAGCCGTTCACTAAGTATCAGCAACCATCACCATGCAGTCACTCACGAGCCTAAATGGTACGAGGGAGCTCGAGGAGCACGCCGAGGAGACGGGGTCGAGCGTCACCGTGGTCAACATCTTCCAACTCATTTTCGGAAGCCTGGGCATTGTTGGGAACCTTCTCTGTATCATTGTTTTCAAACGGAGATCGAAGCAAAACCAGACAAACTTCCTGATCATCATGCAGGCCGCTGTGGACATGGTGGCATCTGGGTTTCTAGTAGCCCTTACCATCACCACCATTCTTCCCGTGTCTGCTCCGTTCCCCTGGGTTTTTGGTACCATCTACTGCATAATATGGAAGTCTTCTGTACTCTTATGGGCATCGTTTGCCATCTCAACCTTCAACTTGACTATAATATCGATCGAGCGATATATCGCAGTGGTACACCCGATGCAATACACCAGTCTTTTCAAGCGATCATCGACAATGTTCATGGTCGCCTGCACTTGGATCGTGGCGCCGTCAATCAACATTGCCTACAACAGTATCGTCAACGAATACCACGGAAAATGCACGGAAGTGTTCAACAGAGCGCGAACTGTGTTGTCAATTACGCTTTTCTTTTGGGAGTACTTCTTTCCCATCTGTGTCATGATCTTCTCCTTTCTGTCTATAGCTTACAAACTTCTGAAGATGAATCGGGTGTCAGACATCCTAGCGTCGATCAACATGACGGAACACAACCAGAGTTCCACTATGCCCTCACCTTCGTCCTACGTTGACAACCAGCAGAGCCAGCCGTGTCCGGGTAATGGCGCAAATCGAGCTCGTCTCGAGACCAACACCAAAGCCACACCCGATGGCGTTCCTGCTCGCGATAGCCTCCAGCCGCCGTCCATCTCTCTGTCAGTAAAGCAGCCTGTGTTGACTAACGCGGGAACACCCCGTATTGTCCGTGAGGGCAACCGCAGATCTGGGGCTTCAGTCCGTCGCTTGAAGATCACCAAAGTCCTGCTCCTTGTGTCTCTTGGATACATCATCTGCTGGTCTCCCAATCAGTGGTATTTTTTGCTCGTCAACCTCAAGGTGATCAACCTGCGGCAAGTGCCATATCGAGTGACCATTATCATGTCCACTTGTAACACCTGCCTAAATCCTTTCATATACGCCTTGCAGATGAAGAATTTCAGGGATGATGTCCGAGCTTGTTTTAGGTGCCTGTCACGATAGGTTCCATGAAGTTTTATCATGAGATTACGTTGACCTCTGTTTCTTATCCTCTACCACTGAGAGAGAAAAGTGATTTGTTTTCCATGGCATAAAATGCATCTATGTGTCACTTTATATTTCACCGACAAAATAGAACATGATCAAGAAACCGCCCTATGTCATCTTACGCACAGATTCAGCGTCCATTTTTCGAGCTGTCGCGATCAATTTCAGTGTTGTTCCATAGTGCATGATGAACATCAGTTTTTGTTTAGTGTCTTATTCTTACTGTTGGATATGGACCAATTCAACTGCCGCAGATATACAAACCTTTACAATATACTAATTATCTTTTTGATATTACCGTATCTACGAATATAGATTTATACGACATTTGCAATATACTAGTTATCTTCTTGATAGTAGCGGACCGTAACTGTAAATTGAAAGAAGGTAATGCGTTCTTAACTTGATACTTTGCCGGTGTCAGATTTGGAGTGGTCGTACGCATTTTGACATTGAGTTCATTGTAGCCCCCTTCATATGATTCTACGACGACGTGAACTTGATAACCAATAAATGCCAAATGAAGATTTTAGGATGCGATATGAGAGAACATTTTAAAGTGAATTGATGTAAGACTATATACGGCTAGAAATACGTGAGTGAAAAAATATATATACAACTGCACATTATTTCTGTCTCTTTTACAAAGGCTCACATCTGTGAATTCACTTCGAAGATCTGTTAAGGAATTTCCCACCCACTTCTCTTGGGCATGAATAAATTGCCGGCATTTCTAATTCAATTGTAAAGAACCGTAGACTGAAGTCTCACTTTTAGTGAAAAGTTATTAATTTAGGGCACACGCACCTTTGAGACTTCATGCTGTATTCTTCAGAATTGGAACACGTTCAAAGCTGAGAGTGGGCATCGCGCTTTAACCTCCTTTAGAATTATCTCAGGCTGTAAGTGGTTAATTGCCAGTCTCTCTAAAATTTGATTTGATTTGATTTGATTTCTGCATATCTTGCATAAAAGAATAGACAACAAATTCAATCAAACATATTGAATATAAAAGTGATTGCATGTAATTCTGTTCTGTGCAGGCTGTATTCTACATTAAAATGCAAAGGAATACACAGTTGTAGTGATGTATGTAGAGAAAAGGACCGTAATTTATAAAGAGAGTCCAGTACTTGGAAAAATCTTATATCTTATCTTACTCTTTTTCTTCTTTTATTATCCATTGGACACTTCTTCAAGAAAAGTTTTTTTTTTTAAACTATGGCACACATGAGAAGGGACTGATGTTTAAAATGATCCAAAATTTATATCTTATTACAAATTTACTTCAATTCAATATATCGGGTAAAGCCATGGTCTAGTCGTAATTGGCGGCTACAAATCACAGTAAGAATAAAGTCCTTGCCCAGCGTTGATGTTGTCTTCAAGCATGTCTGAAGTAATGTTTCAGAAAGATGCTTATGAAGAGCACTTTTTAAATATAAAGGGGAGGTCAGTGCGTTCTATGTGCTCTGTGCTGTTATATATCTTCTGTCGCTAAAATGTAAATGATTTGCAAACTCAGCGTTCCATCCCTCAGCACTGCATACTGCATAAACTGCACTTGTCCAAATGGCACTATTGTTTCCACGTTAACATTGCGATTTCCGTGCCCTTTTAGTGAATGACGCAAATCGGTTCCCCGAGAAACAGATTGTGGAAAAGGATTTTCAGCGTTCAAGCACACACTAAAAGATAAAGGTTCAAATTTGCACCCTATTTGTCCCTATACAAGCACCCTGGGATGCACCCGTATTTTGTACCTTTTATTATGCAAGTAGAAAATTAAATCTCTTAATATTTATATTCGTACGTACAAAGATACATATCCATTAGAGTGTAAGTTTGATCTTACGAGTAAAACCTTGGTACTCGTGGTCCAAATGTTTAATTGACAATGTATTAATGTTTATGGTGCATGTTTGCACCCTTGATTAGCACGAAACTGAGGGTGCAAATGCGCACCCCTGCAGGTTCAAAATTCAGCATATTGCAACTCTAAGGTTGCAAATTGCTTATTGCGGTGCAAAGTTGCACCCATTAGGGTGGTTGTATAAAAGGGACAATTTTGGGTTCAAATTTGAACCCGTATTTCTTAGTGTGCACTTCAGACATATTACTTTTCATTCGGTAAGATGTTCCAAGTAGATATTTGTGTAATGATCACAGCTGGAAGTGTTTATACAAGACGTGCTTTAATTATTGTTTCATCCTTTCCTTTCATATCACATAATTACTTTTCACCCGATGAGATGTTTCAAGTAGGTACTTGTGTAGTGATTGTCATAGTTGCAAGTATTTTTACAAGATTTGTTTTATCTTTTCTTTCATTATTTTCATTCATATCACTTTTGTTCTCGACAAGTGGGTGGTGCTATTAATAGTTGTAATTACCTTGAAATATTTTAAACCAGTTTAAGAGAATCTCTTAAGTTCATGACATGTAAAGATCTAAGATAATTCTTGCTCTTCACAAATAATATTCGTACATGCTTTCACATGTCCTGACGATGTATGTGGCATGCTCTATTATTAAAAAAAAAAAAACCACTTTATTCTTCCTTCTCTGCTCCTTCTCCTTTCTTCATGTTCTTCGTTGTTTTGTAAATGACAATGCGTTCTCTCGTATTGATATAATGGTGTGTCTTTTTGTGTATGTGTGCTTTTGTCTTTGTACGTGTTTCGGCAAGTATATGTGTTTACGTGTGTATTGTTGGTTATGTTTTGTTTGTTTGTTTATTCTTTTTTTGGTCATCATATTTTCTGGTACACATTCACGGCCTAATAGATAGTGTTTATGCTGTAACACAAAAATCGTACTTCTAAATTGTATGTCCTATGTTAAAGTGGATGAAAATAGCTACTGTTTACCATGATGAAATGTTACCGGCATCACATTTAGCAGAAATGTTTCGTGTGTTTAAGGCACTCAATTATTGTAAAATGCATTTGAACATATATGTTTCTGAAAAATACGCTATATCAATGTATTGTTATCATTATCATTACCATTATTATTCTTATCATTATCATCATCATCGTCATCATCATTATCATTATCGTCATCATTAATGACGTTATGCTCTCTATATATGTACATAAAGTAAATAGCAAGCTTTGGATCCACGACGCGAACACTGTAGAAAACCACGCTAATCTGGTTTTAAAAAATGGTGTTCTGCACATGCGCGAGACAGTTGTTTCCATTTCCAGGGAGCCTGCGTCATCTCAGCGTTCACGTCACAGACCTCGCTATTCACTTTAGAGACAACGGAACGTTTTAAAATGTTTGTGGGTGGGCATCGGTAGGTGGTTAGTCCTAGGTTTGGTAAGATTAACATTCCCTCCTACCCCACCCCCGTCCATTTCGACGAGAATAATCTCAGGAAGAATACTCGAAAGTCATGGATCTTCTAGCTTATTTTTTTATCTTTCTTTTTTTTTTGGGAGGGGGGGAGGCGCAAGGGATCCGCCCCCCCCCCCCTCGTGCTTTTCTGTTAAACCTGTAAATTCTTCATTGCTTCTCTTGTTATTCAATTCATTTGTACATATACATTTTGTAATATACTCACCTTGTCCTAAATATATTTGTCACAACTTAATATCAAAGCAATCGTGATTTGTGATATGTATGCTCTGTGTCATTTCTTGCCCTATTGTTGGTTGAAAATAGTCTATTACAAGTAGTGAACGTAATTCACTTCAATTAAATGGCATTTGTTTTTGTACTTCGTGCAGCGTAAGCAAATTAAAAAGAATGTCAAAGAAGGCGAAACAAATTTTCATTTCGGCAAATGCAAATGCCTGGCACAACAGTCATTATTAGCTAAGGTGAACCCAATAAGCCAGTTCGGGGTTCCACTTTGAGCATGAGCAGAAAAAGGTCATCAGTACCGGCAGAGCATGTTGGTTTTTTATTCACTGAGATAAGCATCTGTGATGTAATGATTATTCAAGTGATCATTATGAGTGGTGCTTGCTAGCACATCCACCTGACAGCAAATGCGGTATTTGACAATATCAATAGAAAAAGATTGTTAATACATTCAATGCGAAATAATGAAATGGATGCTTTCCAAAGTGCTAATATACGGATCATTCTGGTCACCTGGTCTACTCAAGTTCATTCTTTCTTTGAACATGACTGATGAATTCCATAAATTGTTACGTCAGGTAAGCTGAAATACCGTCTCTCGCTTGAAAACTCGTGGAGTGCCTAATCAACTGAGAAAGAAGAAAGGTCATTTGTACCGATGTGCCCATGAGCTAACCCCGAACTGGCTTATACCCCCTTCATACTTTCACTCAGGCTGGGGTCGGTCCAACTCATATGATGCATTCAAGTTGGACTCGACCATGCAGCCTGAAGTACGTTGCAGATCCAGAGGGTCAGTTGCCACGCTGGCACACAGTCCCGAAATTGACGTAAGTTGGCCATACGAATACAGATTTTTCAATTTTGCACGAAGTTGGCCCCGAACTTGGTTAAAAGCCGATAAGCTGCCGAAGCAAATACGATGCCTGTACAGAAGTTGATACGATGGCACCCGAACCACACTAAGAAGGCTACATGAAGATGTAAAATGAACCTTTGCAAGATATTCGAGCTATTTTGGGGGCTTGTCAAAGGCTTTGACACCGCTCACGAAGTTGCTGTCGGAGTCTGAGAAATTTCATCGGTGGTCATACGATGGCTTAAAATTCCCTCATCAATGACCCGAAGTTTACACGATCAGAGCCGAATTAAAAATTTCCTTAATCGTGACTCCATCTTTGCAAATTTTCGGGACAGTGTGGCGCCTGCTTAAGCCACGGAGCTAGATCGCGCCCAAAGTGACAGTAGGCCTACATAACGTTTGCGATTCGTTGTACATAAACTTTCCCTCCCCTGTTGGTACATTAATTAAACTAAAAGAGAAAATCTCATTAGAATCTGCTTTACAAAAAAAAAGAGAAAACTTTGGAATCTCTAGCTTCACATGTGTATTGAGAACACCACTTACTATCGGCCATAGTCTCGTCTGCAAACGGCATGAGACAGGTATATAATAATGATGATAATAATAATAATAATGATTATAATAACAATAATAATAATAGTAATAATGATGATAATAATAGGGTCTTACTTATCCAGGGTAGCCTCTTCGTTGTTGCCAGATACCCATTAATGCACCTGGGTTGACAGGGACATTATTGGGTAAAAACATTATGTCAAAAGACGTAACCACTGGACTGAAATCGAATTCAGGTCCTCCGGTTCGGAGTCGGGAATCTTATCCATGCACTATGCCCCAGCACCCCCACTAACATCAATGCTTCACAATAATTCCATTGTTTGTATGTTTTTACATAACGCTGGTGTGAACATTGTCTTTGTAAATGATTCATGGACTGTAAGTAAAAATTACAGCTGAATTTTCAATGGAATTGAAGCCAAGATTGCAATTGGAATACTGCATCTCTTAAGCATCAGTCAAAAATTTTAATTCCAAGTTTTATTCCTTCACGAGGCAAATGCATTTATTTTAGACCATGTCGTGATGAATAAACAATTAGATTTTTTTTTTTCAGATAACTTGTTTCGAATATAAATGTATGATACCATTTTTTATGTATTGGTATATGTCTTTGATGTATCAAAATGTATCAGAATTTATCAGAATGTATCATTGTATACTTTGTTTGTGCATTTTGCTCAATATTATTACTTTTTTTTCGTTAGACTCTGTATCATGAAAGAATGATTGCAGATATAAATGAATAGGAAAATTGATAAATAAATTGAAAAGAACAACGGTAGCTCACACAAAAACTGCGGAGTAATTTCTTTCATTGATATCCTTTTCTTTTGAATCCTTGGTAATTGGTGAGATATTTCTATTAGAGAAGAAATGATGAAAAAGGGTCAACAGCAAGGAAGTTCCTAAAAAAAAAAACCTTTAAAATGACATCAAGAATACCTCTTTTAGCCATGATTTACACTTTTGAATAATACAAGGACTTAAGCATGAATCCGTCTGTGTCTGCTTCTGTTTGTATGTCCCTTTGACTGTCTGTTGGTCTCTCTCTCTCTCTCTCTCTCTCTCTATATATATATATATATATATATATATATATATGCATATGTATAGATATATAGAGACATATATATATATATATATATATATATATATATATACAATTGTACAATGAATATATGTTAAGAGAGAGTTTGTGTGTGAAATAGTGAAAGAAGGGAGAGAGATGCCTATTTATTGTGTAATGTAGTGTTTGTTGTTATTTAGCTTTGAACTCTTAGTATTGTTTGTAATTCTAAGAAGTTCAAGATCAGTGTCATGACCCTTTAATTTCATGTAATCAAAGCGGTAATAAAAGGAGATCAATAGATTATAAATTATAAATTTGATTAGAACGTCAAATATCATTAAACAGGAAGAATAAAGATGTTCGTACCAAAATATTTATGACATTTGCGTTTTGTTGGTCTTATGTTACATAATTATGTACGTATGCATGCATACAACAATAACATACTTAGTTGCTTGCACATGTGATACGCTACGTCTTCGAGATATAGCTACACATGTACAGCAACGGCTTTTAACAGTAGTATTCAGATATTGCCTTCCTCATTATGCTCCTGATAACCTGATAATACCCTGCCGAATGCGTTGGTTGAGGGCAATTTCTACCGGTACTCCTTTTGTGTAAAGGGCTCACTTGTCTTTTTCTTTTTCATGAGGTCTTTTCCTTTTCCAAGGTTATGGCTAATACCTTGTGGAAATCCAGTTTGATTGTTAATACAATTATGCACACGCGCTATTTTGCCTGTTTTTCTGTAGATTTTTTATTTCGTCTTTAATCCCCCTCCCTTGCTACTCCCTCCTCTCTTCATTTACCGCTGTTTATTATTATCTCTTTTGTTATTCATGGTTTTGACTTGAAAATCATGGCAAAGATCTATGTCGGAGGTTTGTACCAATATTATCATTAACAACATGAGTATAAAGGAGTTCTTGAATAGCAGAAGAAGACCTCTCCCGATCACGCGGTAATAGACTTGGAAAGTGATCAATATCTTACTGTGGATACCCGTATCTCATTGCATCGCGTATCTTTCTCCGCAATGGCAAATCCTATAGGCACACCGAGTGACGTCACTGCGCACAGTCCTTGCCTATAATTGCTTTTCGTATACGATACCCACAGTTCCTTTAATGGCTTTTAGGCGTGTATACATTTCCCCCACTTGCCGCTTCCCCCAATAATCATTCACAAACAAAGGCCAGCGATACTTTCAGATACTGGTAAGCCATATATTTTTGTTCCATTTTATATACTCTTAGATGTAAATGATCCCAAACTTGCGAATGGTGTTGGTCAATATTCCATCTACAAATAAAAAACGACAGCGAGCAGTGGCGAGGGCCCCATACCTCAATTTAGCCCCCATCTTTCAGGAAGGAAAGTTAGGCTGAGAATAAAATCTCCTTCAGAGCACGATTGCATTAAACTGTGAGCATACCGCAGCGCCAACCGCGTATATCTCCTTTATTTCATACTGAATCAATATTAACCTCCCTAATACAAGAAACTCACGCAGGGCAACACGATTGACATTTTTTGTCATATGCGTGAAAAGATTTTGCCAGTCAAAGTATATACTGCATGGTGCAATGCTAGAGAGTGCAATTTGTCATCTTACTTTTTTTTTTTTTTTTGTGCGCTGCTACTAGCAATCACTCAATATACACTGCAGAATAACTTGACAAGATGCCATTTAACCCCCCCCCCCCTCAAAAAAAAAAAACTCCCACCAAAAAATAAACAAACAAAAAATCAAACAAATAAATAAAAACGTATAATTACACAAATTATTCAGTTCATAAATGACATTTTGAAGCTATCACAATTTCTAAGGTTCAAGCTCCTGGTAAAGAATCGGACAGAGATTTGGGAATGTACCGAAACGATCGTTCATTTAATCCAATAACCTGCTGATCTCATGGCTGTTTCTTGGGGGTTTATTTTCCATACTTCAACAAGGTTTTTGTTTACCATACTTCAACAATATTGCTCAACAATATGTGTTGATAAAATAATGGTTACTTCGTATTATGTCTTACGTTTTGTTTGATGGAAATATAATTATTGAACTGAATTATCAGTTCATATGACCAAACAAAAGATGACAAGCGTTTATTCCAGTGTTGCTTATTATGGCGTTTGTTTGAAAGAATCTCCACCGCTCATTGCAGTTCAGAATAGTTATGTCCCTTAATTTGGGCCATGATGCTCCTCATTTAATATACTGTATGACAACACTGTCGCGGACACCCCTTTCGTACATTTGATGAAATACATTTATATTTCTCTCTAAAGACTAATTCAACAATGTCATTGTTATAAAAGCTGGTGTGAAATGTAGAATGTAATATTGGCTTTTCAAAATCTGTTAATTTGGACAGACGTCAAGACCTCATTCCCCTTGCGTCCCTGGCTTAACGCAGCTTTACGGGGTCAAGAACGCTGGAGTGATGGTGCATGAGGGCTGAATCAAGCTCAAGTAATGACAGTGCTAGCGATTAAGGAAATTATTATTTCTAGCTCTTCTCGCTTATGCTTCCTGAAATATCTAGAATACGGTAGATTGAACGTCACCTCGAGGGAAACACACAAACACAAACACAAACACACACACACACACACACACACACACACACACACACACATGCACACACACGTACACATTCGGCAAAGGTACTAACCGTGGCAAAGAATGAAATTTCACCATGGTTCTATGAGCACAGGGGAATATTCAAGACTGGCCGCCGCTCTTTGAAAGCTTTGCAATCGGGCTATTGGGAGCTTTTTTTTTTTTTTTTCGCGTAGGATGTGGAGCAATTAAGAAGCGAAATGGAAGCCAATATTGACCTTTAAATAGTGTCTTGATTCCTACTGCGCGATAACATAAGTTTTGCGATGATTTGTCACAATATTAGGCTCCAAATCGCGATCACAAGGGGGAGGGGAGAGAACAAGAAGAAAAATCTGAATTATTTCTGAAATACTGACCGCAACTAGACAGATTCTCCTTCAGTAACCATTGGCGCACATGATTATTATTTCTTTGCCTGTAGAGAAAGATCTAGACGTATAAATGCATACATATTCACCATTTTTCTTCCACGGCCGGGTGCACAGTTAACAGCCTTCAAACGCAAAAACGCACTCATCTCCACTGACGCATACGCAAATATGTGAAAACATGGACTTGTCACAGTTCTTTCCGACAGGAGGTGCGCGAAGCGGTTAATTGCTGGCTGGAATTGATGGACTCAAATTTGACAGTTTCAAGGATATTGTTGACAAAAATGTCTACTCTTTCCTCAGAGATCAGAATATTAAACATCGAATCGAAGTTCCTCTCCGAATAAACATTTTCTCTGATTATATCAAGCGTGTCATTGTCAGTAGTCTAGTTACACGAGTAAACGCTTAAGAACATCTTCCGCTAAAAGCCATTCCAAACGATGGAAAACTGTAATGACTGCGTAATATTGATGGGAGCTGCCATCACATACATGTATAATCAACTATACGCCCTTTCCAACGGAGCTGATGATATCGCAAAGTGCGTACAACCAGGCATACGTCACCGTGAACGAACATTATCATGATTATGCTGGAACATTTAAATGAGTGGAGGATGCGGATTGTGTTGTTAACATGTAGTCAAAACCGGTTTAGCTAGCAGAGGTGAGAACTAAACGGGATCTTTTTGGCAATTGATCTTTTTCCAAGATAGATATTAGACCTACATTAACGAAGTGAGATGACAAATTAGTGTTTAAGTCGGTCAAATACACATGCACACCCGATCCTTCATTGACTCGTTTCACGCATTATTCATTGCCATAATATCGTGTGCATATTTAACGAATCCTTTTAAGGACAACGTAATGAATCAAGTTATCCGAATAATCGGCTGAAGCATAACATGCCAAAGTGAAAACAGGCTCCGAGGAACTGAAAGAGAGAGAGAGAGAGAGAGGGGGGGGGGGGGAGGGGGAGAAATCAACACTTGATTAAATTTGAAACTCGATCATGCCTTACTGCTTACATGAGAAGCATTGAAACATAACATTGAAACATGCATGATAAAACGTTTGCAAACCAATGCAAACGTTAAGGCCCCGTCACACTACAGCGTATAAATCAGCGAATGCCTAGCGGATGGGCAAAATTTGGCAAAGTCCAGATACGCTCAAATCCGCTCGAATTCGCAAGCAAAATGTGGCTTTCGAACGTTCGCCTAACGAAGGATGAGCATATGCTAACCGTGTTGCGAGCGGATAAAGTAACGAATGAAAGCGAATGCGTACAGTCTATCCAACGGATGCTGAGCGGGCAAAGCGAATGAGCAGCGAATGCCCAACATATGCAGAGCGATACTGCGGCGATCACGTGACGGATTTCGGCTGACTCACACTTCACCAAATCATTTTGAGCAGCGACAGTGTCAAGTAATGTGGTGACTGTGAAAATGGCACCAAAAAGAAGGAAGCAGAAGTCACCAACAAGTATAGTACTCCTGGGGGGGGGGGGGGGGGGGGGCATTTCATAAAGGAACTTGTCGGATAAAATATCTGACAAGTCAATTATATCCGACAAGTTTGAGAAATTCTTCAATCTGATTGGCTGATTTCTCTGAACTTGTCGGATATAATTGACATTTTATCCGACATGTTCCTGCATGAAATGCCCCCTGATGTCACTACCCTCGACAGTCCTCAAGATTCCCCTATTAAAGTGCACTTCCTTCTGATGACCACGTTGACGCATAATGTTGGTAGTCCAACATCCTCCATTGCGTCTGGTGCCTCCAACTGGAGTCGAACTTTCACAATTCCCATCGAAATTCCATGCAGAGATTGCCATTTACTACAGGTTGACTTTTATAGCAGCGGTTTACAATAATGTTCTCGATACAAGCACTGCAAGTGCGGTTATTATCTACCATATATTTATTACTTAATGCCAGAATACGTATAACGTAATGTCATGTAGGGGTGTACCATAGTGGATAAGACTCCCGATTCCCGAGCTGAGGACCCGGGTTCGAATACCGCCCAGTGCTTACATCCTTGGGCAAGATTTTTTACCTACGATATCCTTCTCGACCCAGGTGTAAATGGGTACCTGGCAACGCTAGGGTAATAATAATAGCAGGGCCCTCTGGTAGAGCAGTGGCAACACTGAAGAGGCTACAGGCTGGGTAAATAAGACCTTTTTCTTATTATTGTTATTATTATCATTATTATTATGATTACTATGTGTGCTATGAATATCTATTAAAGTTTTAGATTCTGCGTTCCCTCTCTCTCACTCTCTTTCTTTCTTTGCTTGCAATGAATTCACCAGACTAAACAAACTTACAATATGAATTGGGCACGTACGCCACTTAAAGGTCCTTTACTATGCAATTAAAGTGCAATGCGAGAGAGAGCAACCACTCATGCACGTAAAAGATCCCGCTTCATTCATTCATCGCAAAGAGCAGGGTGTTTAAACCCGGTGAAGTGGTCCCACCTCACATCCTACTGGACCCCATGGAAGACAAGCTTAACTTAGCTGAATATGGGCTATCCAGCCATCTTCTCAGATGGAAAAATGAACAAACAAACAATGCGACTGGATGCACGTCACGAGCCAGACATATCCACTAGTGAAACAGCCCACGAGGTACTAGACACTAAATGAGGAAGCCCCTCAACCGCTACACCAACTAAAATAGGCCCACAAGCTATAGGTACACCAGCTCGACACTAGCCAAATAAGGCCCACGAGCTTGAGATTACATCACGAGACTTAATGCACGTTTTGTCGAGGAAATTCGAACCAATAGATGGAGTTGATGAGGTTTTATTGTTATCGGATGTAGAAAAGATATTTCACTTTTCTTTTTCTACAAAGTAAGTAAATGATAACACGTTGCTCGCATCAAATTGCTGTGGTGTCGTAGTAACTTTTTAACACCAGCGATCTTCACGAGACAAGGTTTCTTCTTGTGCACTTATTGAAAACAACCTGAATTTAGAAATCCTTCTTTGTTGTACTAACCATAACAATAATGGGAAACTAACTTTTTTATGTCTTGTCCAGTTTCAGTTAAGATTATATCATTTTGTTTGTACCGCTATATCTTATCTCTACAGGTAAATTTAAACAGAGAGTAAAAAAAAAAAAAAAAAATCGTTGTTTCCGGGATCAATGAGAAAACCATGTATCGTTATAGACAAGGTTATTCGTTGTGAAAGAAAAATAAGTATTACTGTAATAATTGGAAAGGAATTAGCAGGTAAATCTGCACTTCGTTTCTGTTTTTTATTGTAATACTTGATTCCTTAATCGTATCATGTATCATAAAAGTGATTCCATGCAAGTTTCTCAGTTCAGTGGTGATCTGCACTGGGGTCATCCCACGAGTCCGACACCCATCGTGACATACTGCCTACGAGCACGGAATTGGAAAAAAAAGAAAGGTAATTGAGTCATACAGCCCACGCGTCATATAGCCTATGAGCTCGACACTAGGCAAATAAAGCCCATGAGTCCGACACTGCACACATTAAGTTCCGTGATGTAATGAGTGTCGGATTCGTGGGCCTTTTTATAATTGTTTGCCTACTGTGGGACTCATGGTCCTCATTTGTCTAGTTTCGAGCTCGTGGGCTCTATCACTCGTGGATGTCGCTGACTCGTGACGTGCACCCCCTGCAGGGTGCATCGGCTGATGATAAAGAAGCTGAATAGAACTTTGAAAGAAAAGTTCGAATCTATTTCACTGCATACATAGAATTACAAAAGGTAAATATTATACACTCATGCGGAAGAATTATTGTATTGAATTACAAATAATATCTTAATGCACTGCCACAAAAACATAAAAAGGTAAGATCTCTGGCAATAGCGACTCCACAGACTTTTTATTCACTTTGCAAGTGCAGAAATGTGTTTTCAAAATTGGCAGTGTTTGTTGATGATATTGAGCTGAAATGGAACAATCTCATTATTTGTTTTCAAAAGTGAAAAATACTCACATGTGTCACGTTTCGTGAATTATGCATGGACGAGAAAACACGCTGCTCAAGAGGCTAAATTTGCAAATTTTATTCCTCTCAACACAAACTTGAAAGAGACACTTATACACTCTAATGTTGTTGTTTTTTTTACTGAAAGTGCATGCACTCTCCTTGGTGTGTGAAATGAAGTTTAAATCCACAAGCTATCACAAGCATGCACTGGGCAGCAATCTTTATCTCGACATTTTCAATGAATCAATTTCATCAACGTCAACAATGGTCAACCCCAATTTTAAGAATTTAAATTGGGTCCGAATGAAATTGAAGAGCTGATCATGTAGATGGCGGTGCATCCAAAATTAGATACAAACTGTTTGAGACTTCCATAAGAATGGTTTAGATATTTTCAAGGAGCTCGCCGCTTGGTCATTTCTTATCCGTTCATATTTAGACGCCTGGTTTTAATAAGGGCATCTTGTGGCACGGCGCGTTTGATCTAATAAATTATAGATGTTATATCATTGGTACCGTCTTTGTAAGCTTTTTGCGAGTTCATAATTTCTGTTACGTAGTGAGGAGAATAAAAAAAACAGTAAGGAAGGAAAAATAGAAGAGAAAAGTACAAGACCAAAAAGTTGTAACATCTGAACTCAAACTATATATATATATATATATATATATATATATATATATATATATATATATATATATATATATATATACATATATATCGCGACTGTAAATTCAACGTAAGTAACCTTATTACACATACAATTGTGATTCTATTACTCAATGCGGATTACAACTCACTTTTTGAGCCAAAGTCGAACATTCTGTTTTTCATAGATTTTTTTCATCCTTTCTTGGTGTACATAATACATGTATGCATATGTTACATGATGGAGTCGTTTGAATCTATGAAAGGCATCCAGTCAATGCAAAGAGCGAAAGCGACCCAGATATTCTTTAATTTGCTCCGTGTGTTCCACTGGAGGAATGTCAGATTGTCATTAGGCCTATGTCATCCGAACAGACAGGTCTCCCTCCTCCTTCTCCTCCTCCTCCTTTTCCTCCTCCCCCTTCTCTTCCTCTTAATTCTCTTCCTTTTCTTCTTCCCCTCACTCCCTCCCCTTCTCACCCTCCTCCTGCTTCTACTTCTCTTCCTCCTCTTCCCCTTCCTTTTTTTCCTTCTCATCCTCCTTCTCCTCCTACTTCTCTTTCTCCTCTTCAGCTTCCTCCTCTCCTTCCTCCGTTTTCATCCCTTCATCCTCCTTTTCATTCTCCTCCTCCTTCTCCTCCTCTTTCTCCTCTTCCTCTTACTCTTCGTCTTTCTTCGTCATCTCCTCCTCCTCCTCCTCCACCACCTCCTTCTCCTCCTCTTTCTTCTCATCCTCCTTCCCCTCTTTTTTCTCCTTCTCTTCCTCCCCTCTTCCTTCGTCCTCCTTCACCGCCTTCTCTCTCCTTCTCTTTCTCCTCCTCGTCTTATTCCTTCTTTTTCTCCTCCTACTTCTCTTCCTCCTCTTTCTCTAATTCCTTCTTCTCCTTCTTTATCTCCCCCTCCTCCTCGTTCTTCACCTTCTCCTCCTCCTCTTCCTCATTCTCCTCCTCTCTTTTCTTTCCGTCATCTTCTTTGTCCTTTTTCCACCTCCTCCTCTTTTTCCTCTTCTTTCTCCTCTTCCACTTTCTCTTCGTCCTCCGTCATCTTCTCCTCCTTCACTGTAAAAACATCGGTGTTAGATTTAACACCATGGGTGTTAAATCTAACACCGATCAAGCTTCAATAGAGGACCGCACCCACAGGTGTAGAACATATATTGTGACGGTGTTAAAAAGTGTTCACCTGGCACTTCGTGGTGTTAATTTGACACTGTGGCTGGTGATATTTTTGACACTGCGCTAGAGTTAATTCATTAATGACACCGCATGGTGTTGATTTGATATTGGTGGTGTTAATTTCAATGGTATAACACCCGTCCAGCTTCAATTGGAGACCACACCAACTGGTGTTAATGTGGTGTAAATGTATTCACACATTTTTTTTCAAAAATCAAGTACTTTATTGGAAAATTCTTCATTGTCTCTTTGAAGTTAAGAATTAAGAAGAAATTCAGTAACTAAGAAACTATTAAAATAACAATTTTATATTTTGAAATGACACCCGGAGGTGTTAATCTAACACCATGAATGAGCACCAGAAATTTAACACCGGACTTTTTGCAGTGTTCTCCTTCTCCACTTTCTCTTTCTCTTCCCCCTTTCTCCTCCTCCTTTTCTTCTTCCTCCTCTTCCTCCTCCTTCTCCTCTTCATTCTCCTTCTCTTCTTTCTCTTCCTTCTTCCCCTCCTCCAGTTATGCTCATTCCCTTCATTTTCCTTTCCTTCTCTTCCCCTTCTCCTTATACTTCTCATCCACCTTAACCCTTCTGGCAGAGACAGTAATATGATTTTGTTTGGGATTTGTGTTGTTTTATCTCAGCAATTTTATTCTTTCATTTCTCGCAATTAGACGACGAAAAAACCTCAACAGCTTTTAGCATACAGCACATCTTGAAAAATCTAATGCAACAAAAAGCGTTGAACATATTCTGCATTCTGGGAATAGTCTGGGACTCTTATATCACTCTAGCTTGTACAGAATACACTTCTGTTATTCATTGTTATCTTTCCTTCTTCATTTTTCTTTGTCTCAAGTGCCCATTGTTCTTTACATACTTAACTACTTCACCTTTTGTTAGCCCCTCTTCAATGAGGACATGACAATACACATGCTACCGATTGTGACGATTTATCATTTGTGCTTGCTTGACTTAAATTGTGTATTTTGAGATGACCACACGACGAGTAAATCAATTAACGGCCACAGGCATATCCCATTTGTCAGACTCTGTTATCTTCAATATCATCTGAAATAAAACAAAAAAGAAAATGACAATTCTTCGTTTCCGTTTCAGCGAACTTGCGTCACTTTTCAGCGAATTTGCGTCACAAACGCTTGAGTCTGCCCACGTCTATTCTTCGTCTCTTGTTTTCAAAATACCAAAATCATTAGATTTTTCAAACAGCTTATTTTCTTCATCTTGGAAAGTAGTTTCTGCAAGGAGTGCAAGGTTGAAGCTAATCGTATAAGCGATCTTCTTTCTTCTTCTACTTCTCTTCCTCCTCCTCTTCCTCCTCTGAGCTCCTTCGCCACCTCCTCCTCATTTTTCGTCTTTTCAATGTGTGGCATCGGTATTTTATGTTCTAGATGTATGTGAGAGTGGTGTGTTTGCATGTTGAAATAACGAGACTGGAAACCAATGGGAGAGGAAAGATGCGGTCACGCCCTGCCCATTGGTGAGGAAACGATGAGTGGTTTCACACTTTAAGAAGAATTCGTTTGCAACCATGTCTCTTGCATTTAGAGTTTTCATCAAAAGAGAGTTCAGACTCTGAAATGAGTCTTTTCGAATCGAATCGACTCGATGATTGTTATAAGACATGTTTTATGCATCCGATAAATTAAATCTCTACGGTCTCCCAATCATATTTGATACGCCCCAGCTGCAAATGCGGTTCGATGGCGTTTGCTCTTGCGACAATATTGCTTCATGCTAGATTAAACATAAATTCTACCCACAAACATCACCCTAACCCTAACCCTAATCCTAATCGATCCTAATCCTAATCCTCACATCAAACTGAATCTAAATCTAAATCTGTCACAACCCTAGCCCTAACCCCAAGTCCTTGGAGAAGATAGAGACTGGAGAAATTGTCGCAGGAACAAAATGTCGTGTTACCGCAAATGTGAATTAGACGCATTTAGACGCAATTAGACGCATGCAGCTTGACAGAAGTGAATACAGTATGAAATCTCAGCTCCACATACTAAAATAGCGTTTTAGAGGTAAACCGTCAAAATCGTATGGGAAACACCTTTAGACAGCGATTCGGCCGAACAAGATTACAAAAAATTTACCCCAGCTCTAAACATGAAACGTCTGTCTAATTCCGTTTACTGGCTGACTGGCGAGTTCTTAGCCAATGTGAAAAGGGTCAATGAATTATGCGACTTTGTTTGTTATTCCTGAGAGACACTGAGGGGGGAATGATTGACAAATCACGGGTCACGGGTATAATAAGTTTATATACAGAAAGGAAAGAAACAGCAAGTCGCAATATTCAGACTGCAGACTGCCGTGAAACTCATAATGGTTTTTCTGTGCTTTCTCAATCTTGAAATTTGCAGTCGCATTGTATGCAGAGGATATTACACGCGGTCTGCGTTTATTCAGTCTGAGCTATTGTTCATGTGTTCCTTCCCGAAGTCCCCCCCCCCCCCCATTCTCTCCCCCTCAGCCTCTGTTTTTCTTTATCTCTCTCTCTCTCTCTCTCTCTCTCTCTCTCTCACACATACACAAATACACATTTTTTTTATTATATACACACACATTCTCTATAGCCTCCCACTACGTCTCTGTCTGTCTGTCTGTCTGTCTGTCTGTCAGTCTGTCTATCTGTCTGTCTGTTTGTCTGTCATCTCACTCTCTCGCCCTCGTTTTGTTTGATTCTGCATAGAGAGGGGGTTCAAAGCGTGCATGCAAGTCGTTGCAAACAGTGACTTAATTGGAGGATGCTTTGAAATCTTTTCAAACCATTCTGATTAGAACATATGATATTATCTATCTGTTTCCTGGTTTCATGTTTTTCTTGGGAGGGGGTGGTTGAGCAAAATCGGCAAAATCATCTCCTTTTTTTTCCAGCATAATCATCGAAATCATCAAAATTCATTTCTTATCGGGATTCATATTTCTCAGCTTGATTGATCTCATCTGTCAGTCATAATTTAGGGATTTTTGTTTAAAGGATAATGAAGGTTATATCGGACTCGAACTCTTCAGTACAATTCAATTCACTCCTTTTTTATTTTTATCTCCAAACAACATATAGCTGTATGAATATTATAACCGTTTAAATGATAGTGATGATGATAATGATGATGATGATGATGAGTATATTTCATTTAACATGATAACCACACAAAAACGCACATTGTTTCATTAAAGACTGGAAATAGAAATTGCAGGGCTGCCAAAAAGGGACGTGTATACTAAAGTCTCCTCACTTACGGTCCATTACCATGATTACTAAAATACATTTATAGAAAGCTTACAGCGTAAGTAAATGTAAAACAATTAACCCTTGCAAAAATACACTTGTCATTATATCAGTGGTAAACATAACGAGTACACACACGCACAAGTAATTATTGAGACGTACGCGCACACTCACACTAGCACAGAACAAAACAAAATAACAAAAGAAAGTCACAAGTAAGTGGTCATCCAGTAAAGAACAGTGAAGAATGAGGGAAAAGAAAAGAATTGAGAGAGAGGGAGAGGGAGAGAGAGGGGGAGATAGAAAGAATGAAAGGCGGGTCAGACAATCCCGAGTCAGAAACTAATCATGAGGTACATACATATTAATGAAAATTGTTTTTCTAAAAAAGAAAAAAAAAATGATTTAGAATATTGCTTTGGGAGAACATTGTATATCTTTTCGAGGGAATTCGCGTTAAAACTCCCCATATCATCCGTAAATAAAGTCATCAATTATGATGTCAATATTGTTTGTGTTCCACATTTGTTTCACACGAATTATTCATTCATTCATTCATTCATTCATTCATTCATTCATTCATTCATTCATACATACATTCATTCATTCTTTCATTCATTTAGTCATTTATTCAGTCATTCGTTCATCTTATTTCCACATGGGCGCTTGCTTTCTAGGCGTCAAACAAGTCCGATCAGTGTCAAACTGTACACAATAAAGGGATGCATGTATACTATCCAAACAAGGCAAGCAATCACTTTTCCCGATTTATTTGGCAGATAAGGTATCAAGAGCCACATCTTGTGGCTGTAACGACGTACTGGTAGTTCTAGTACTTCTCGTGATAGCGCCCTCACGTGGCTGTTAAACAATGTACAGTTGCGGCAAAATGTGATCGTCTCCTGCTATTATCAGGAAGACGATGTTCTGTTTTGAGATAAGTGCAAGCAAGAAAGTATACTTCCTTGGTGGAAATGGATGTGTTTGTTAAAACGTTCGCAGTGGGTCGCAATGAGAAGTAGCATTATTTTTTTTTTCAGACCGAAAAAAATTAACATAACTAAAGTTAAAAATGCTCTGCCGTGTGAGGTAATACCGACAAGAAGAATTTTAGATTTCGTGGAAACGGATAAATGTCACTGGATCAATATTAACGACTTCCTGTGCTCTGGTGTAATACAGATTGTGTTGGAGGAATATGCATTACGCCTGTGTACAGTGTGCATAATGTCCGCTATGTTTCAAATCCCAAAGACAACGCAAAATGATTGGTGATGTTGAAAATATCTCTATATGTCATTTATTTCCATTGAAACCAAGTATTTATTCTACAAATCATTGGATCACATACAGGACATAATGAGCTGCAGAAGAGCAATTTAGTCATAATTATGTAGGACCTACAAAAAGTAAAGAATAAAGCGATTCCTGTCTGAACTCAATCTTGGCATCCTTGATGAGCCGATGAGCCGATGAAGCGTTTTCTTGCTGGGGCCTACTCTGCTGCCCCGGTAAACAAACCAATTACGGCATTGGAAACAAAATGACTGTACCCCTGAGAGAATGCGAGTAAAAATATCCCCCGAAGGATTTTGTATGCAGTAGAATTATACCCCGGACAGATAATATTGATCGACCCGACATGAGCGAAGAGGAAAAATCTGATGTGCGCAATTTACAATATACATAAGATGTGGAAAACTCTTTGACCATTGATGTGACGTATAGTGCTATACTAGACAACATTTTTGTTCTTTGTTCAGATCACAACTTCACACAACAGTTTTTGGAATGCTGAAAGAAGGGGGGTATTTTGCTTTTGATGCTGATTTAACCCAGAAAATGTTCACCGCTCAACAAACTGTAAAAACATGAATGTGGCAGGTGAAAATGAATGCTATTAAAGACCGATGACATTATCATGCACTACAATCTCTTTTATTCTAGTGCTGTAGTCGTTTAGTTCGGTAAAGGCCCCGCAAGAGCCCAGGACAAGAGATTCTTCTTTGTACTATAGCCTTGATGTTCGAGTGTAGATATTACAGTCCAGGTTCTCTACAAATAACTGAGGTGGGTGTCGTACTACAAATGAAATCAAGCTATCTGATTTGGGCGCACCTCAACTGGGAAAAATCGGGTCGTATTTGTGGTATACTGTTATATCTTCGCACCTGTCGCCTGTCCGCCTACGGTATGCCGCGTAATCAACTCCATTAGACGATAATACCGTCAATTCTTTTTTTTTTTTTTTTTTTTTTTGCTCTTCACAATCATTTCCATGCTCCTCTTCCTTCTACTGTTTACTCCTTCTCCCCCCAATTTCCTTTTTTTCTTTCCTTCTTTCTCCTTTGTTCTATTTTTTAGTTACATCGTTTATTCATCATCTTCTGGATCTTGCAGAGTCGTGACATAGTCGTGCATAAGACTCCCGACTCTCACTGGAAGGACCCGAATTTGATTCCCGCCCAGTGCTTACGTCCAGCTTCGGGAAGATGTTTTTACCCACGATGTCCCTCTGGACCCAGGTGTATGAATGGGTACCTGGCAGTATTAGGGTAATGACAATGGCAGGACCCTCTGGTAGAGCAGTGGCATCAATGAAGTGGCTACCCTGGATAAAGAAGACATTATTATAATCAATATCATACCCTGGATAAAGAAGACATTATTATAATATCATCTGTTTGACAGTATTTTCTCTTCTTCTCTCTTTTTTGTCTCTTCTTCTTCTTTTCCTCTCTTCCTCCTCCTCCTCTTCTTCTTCTTTTTCTTCGTATTTTCTTCTTCCTTTCTTCTTCTTTTTCTTCTCCTCCTCCTCCTCCGTCTTTGTCTCCTCCGACAGTTTCTTCTTTTCATTTGCATTGTTCATCTCTCTTTCCCCTTCTTTTCTTTCCTTGGAGGAAAAAAAAAGGAGAGAAATGATTTTACAGTATTGTTTCACTATCATCAATCAGTAAACCCTTTAAAAGATTTTTTTTTAAAGGTCTACGTCACTCATAGGACAAAGTGCGTATTCCAAGTTATTGGAGAGGTTAACAAAAGAAGACAAAGCAGACCAGAATAGAGTGAGTCAATTAGAATTTCTGGTTAATCAGATTGTTATTGCTCCTCACTAGAAAGAGTAGAAACGTGACTAGAAAAACACGTGTCCGCGCGTGAGAAGCTTCAACCGTCTTTACTCGGAATTTTTAACTTCCTGCAGGCATCATGAAGACAGTCTGAAAAAGACATTTAGCAGGATTCATTGGGATATCGAACACATTTGCATTATTCGGATTGCATGCTCCGATTTTAACGAGCAAGTTAAGAGACAAGTTCACCTTTATGTACATGTGGATTTAGTGAATGCAATCGTATTAGTAGAACACATCACTGAAAGTTTGAGGTAAAACAGACAAACCGTTTGAAAATTATGATTTTTTTAGAGGTTCTGCGCAGCCACTGCTGGATGAGAAGACTACCACAGCTTATGATGTCACATGCGTAGAACGATCCATAACGAAAATATAAAGAAAATTTCATAAAAGCTCATTTTTGGAAAAAGTACGCATTTCCTCGACTTGTCACTGACATATGTTAAGGGTAATATTTGCCCCTGCCTTCTGAAAGAGGCAAGTCAAGTACTCTTTTATTATGAAAGAAAAGTTGTACTGTCTTTATATCGTTCTACACGCGTGACATTACAAGTTGTAGTCTTCGCATCCAGCGATGGTGGCACTGAAACTTGAAAAATTCCTAACTTTTGAACGGATTGTCCGATTTTCCTCAAACCCGTCCTTCACTGATGTGTTCTATCAATACCGCTGCATTTTCTTAATTCACGTGAACATGAATGTGAACTTTTCCTTCAAGACAAAGCTTGGACGGCAAAAGACAGTAAGGCTACAGGGAACGACAGAGGGCCCTAGATATGAATCTGTCCTTCGCTTGCTTCACCGTAGAGGGCGTATCGCTCTACATCTCAACGGAGCACTTTACAGAGCTCTGCATCTCAAACCCCATACCTACAGATTCTCGTGGGGTTAATCGCTGCGGATTAGAGCGAGAGAAGGGGTATGATTTCGTTCTGAAGTTACAAGGTGAGGGATATGTGTATAAGCGGAGATTTGGAGGTAGATAAGTAGATGTACAGATACATTAACACAAGCAAACAAAGATTGATCGTGGAATCAAAGTCATAAGCATTAAATGAGGAAAAGAGAGAAAAAGGGGGATAAAGTGTGTCAAAGATGGATTGAGTCCGGGCAATGCATCAGACACAATTAATCACAGGAACTGTCAATGGCATTACCATTTTGATAGTTATCGTGCCAGAAGAGGCAATATGTTTTGCAAAGATAAAGCAGTAAGCCGTTTGGAGCTGAAAGAAGCCTGACTTTGTCTTTCTCTGAATCCTTCAATTTTAAATCGGCTTACAACAATATTACCATTTAAATATTCATCGTAACATCAGAGACAGAATACAATAAATATTGTTTGATATGATATCAGTGCTCATTTTCAGTACTTACTTACTGCCCGTTATGCCTCCTGGCATGTAGGGCAGCAACGAAGGTCCTCCACTCTGGTCTGTTCTGGGCTAGCTTCTGGACACCTCCCCATGTCAGGTTTAGGGATTTCATCTCTTCCTCAACTGTGCGACGCCAGGTGGTCTTGGGTCGCCCTCTTCTCCTTCTTCCTTCAGGTGTCCAGTGAAGGGCAACCCTTGGGATGCTTTCTTGTTCTTTTCTAAGGACATAACCAATCCATTTCCAGCGGCGCTTTGAAATTATTTCGTCCGTACTGTCTAACTGACATCTTATCAACAGCTCTTCATTTGATATTTTACTTGGCCAAAAAATCCGACAGATTTTCCTCAAGCTCTTGGTGTGAAATACCGACAGTTTCAGTAGGGCCCCATTTTTTGTATAAACGATAACACAAAAAATAAGTAACATATTCTGCGAAGCGCTTGTCAATGAAAGGGTTTAGGTACTACTATCTCTTAGAAAAGGGGATACAAATTGACATAACATGTATAATTACCGAAGTATTCTGCAAAAATGTAATATTAAGCTGTTGACAAGTAAGACAGCGCAGTTTCTCTGAAAATCAGGATACAAAGCAAGTTCTAAATTTATCATCGCCTCTCAAACTGTCTTGATTGTCACGTGAAAACCTAAAATTTGATATTTAAAGCATCAAATGGATTCTAAATCCTTTACAATTTCGTTACAGTGTGCATCTATCTCAAATTGAAGCTAATTTGTTTTAATTGTGACATCATGTTCGTATGGAAGTTTCATGACATGAACATCTTTTTGACCAAAAAAAAAAAAATGTGATGAAGTATAAGATTTAAGGAAATGCATCTTATACATGTCTTGGAGTGTGCCCAGATGTAGATGTCTATCTATCTTTTTCGACCTAACTTTTGCATATCGCGTATGATAAACATGAATAAATGATTTTGACATAGAGTGTCAAATCAAATGATATAAAAAAAAATAAACCCCATCATTAAAGTAATCATGACAGCATTAAGCATTCAAAAGACAAGCGGATCTATTTCATGAATGAATGTACTTTCCCCATGCATATCCCCGGGGACCTCACACGGTCAAGGTTATCTGCGTATAGTACTAACAGCATGTCCTGAGGAGAGGGTGCGAATCGTACCCATTCGCGCCCGAGCGCCCGCTCTTGGATTTGACGCGGGGGCCCCGTCCCGGCAGGGCTGAATAGGCTGGTGTGTCGTTTTTCAGCAGCAACCCTCCTGGGCTCACTTACCCGCCCCAGGAAGGCTTGACAATTTGATTTGAACAAGCCGATTTCGTATTTGGGTGAAAGAGACTCCCTCTCTTGCTCTTTCTTTGGAAAGCTAGTTGCAGCAAACCAGAACAAAACCTCAGGAAGAAAAAAAAAAAGTTTTTTTTCATGACTATCTCCCCTAAATGAATAATTTTGCGTGAGTAAGTCAACTGTGAGAGTACTGTCAGATAACTTCTGCATCTACAACAAACTCCTAGCAGTGTATCTATGGCGCTGTACAAGAAAATTGTGAACCATAAACTTCCAATATAGATGAAAGAAGAATCATCCTTGCATAATATAAAAGTATGCGCAATACAAAGAATGATTAAAGCAGCTCGACCAGCGAGTCTGATTGATTTGACAGCCTTTACGACTTGCTTTCTGTCTACATTATGAAATAATGCCTTCTTTAAGATAGCACAGTAAGCCACACAATTACATATATAAAAAAAAAAGAAACCGATTTTCAAGTACATACTCTCATCCTTTGATTGATAACTATGCACGTTTCAAAAGGAACAAACTTCATAAACATCCTTCGCTTAAAAATCATGACAACACTGTCTTTGCTTATGGGACTGTACATGTGACGCGTCGGTTGCTTATGGTCATACTTCAACTCACAAAATAACGTATCATGTTTAGAAGCCATAACGAGAAAAAAAAAATGAATTCATGCTAACTGTCGGAAATGAAAATCGACGTTGTCTGGGCTACCGCAACCGGGAGCAAAGCGGAGCGCGGCGCGATAGATCACGCTGATCCGTAGCTGCAATTTGTTCATGTGATTATCCATCTAGCGAATCACGGATTGAGCTGCTAATCGTTCGAATCTACCCCTTCGAATTCCTGTAATAAGTCCGAATCTGCTCAATTTAGTCGAAGTTAAGTGGTGTCACGCAAACATCAGATTCGAAATCAAGTATCATTGGTCCTTTCACACCGCTTAGTGATACTATAATCAAATGAAAATGTAAGTTTGTGTGATTTTTTTTTCTTGTGTTATTTCATCATTTGCAAAGTAGCTCCAAAGCTTACAGAACGTTGTCACTCAATTGATTTGTCATGACGTATCCCCCTTTTAAATCAATATTAAATTAACATTCCTTAGAATTCTCTCCATTCTTACGCTTGTACCAACTCAAATTCCAATACAAATGTATTTTCACTTTATGAAATTTAACATGACGCAAAATGAACACGTGCAAGTTTTGGACACAACAGGTGACGAATAATATGAGACAAAACACTTAACCAAGTGAGACAACTTTAAAGTAGAGAGTTTCGAATAAATTATCTACATCTACATATAACTCTTTTGTTTCTTGATATGAGTATACTTATGTAGTTCAGCTGATGATCATTCTAAATTATATCTGCATTATACTAGAGACATCTAAATTAATCTGGCTTACTTTGAAGTAAAATCGTTAAGTGTCATTTCACAAGGAAGGTCTTCGAATTGCGTTGCTAAACAGTATGAAATTCGGATGGTATTTGTTGTTATTATTGTTATAAGATTTTGATAAATATGATTTATTGGGGCCATTTTTTGGGGGGGGGGGTTGAAAGGATGAGTTAATCATAGATGCTAAGGAGTAAAATTACATTATACACGATGTAGGTTTGTTTATCTGTAATGGACTAAAGAAAGTCGATCCAATGATTTAGTTCTGTAATATGACCCCGCTTATATTCGTATGAAGAAGATTAACAGCGCACACAGAGAAAGACATACACACGTATTTTGTCATAATGTCTAATAATTAGGTATCTTATCTAAAGATCTTATCCAAAGATCTAAAGATGAGATAATAATCATATTATCTGTAGATGTATGAAAATGATGACGTACACTAAGCAACAGCTGAACATTAATGTCATAACACAAATTACAAGTTAGAAAATATCAAATAGCAATTCGGCATGAAATTAATAAACACATATTCCATCGCACGTACAATCATAGAAACACACCATCACACACATACTCACATACTCAGACATACCTCGCCACCAGCCACTGAGCACAATTTGAAACTGCTCCCTCTACGTTGTATACCAATCATTGCACTTTCTGGGGGTCAAGAATACTTCACATCTCTGTTTTTCTGTATCACAAGCTTTCACATATTCACCAAGAACTGTCCTTGTTTTTTATAACTCATGTGCATCGGTTGTACTCTCACATAAGAGCATTTAAAGGTGCACTGCTTAAGCGTTACTGCTCAAATCTTAAAGTATTTTTTAGTGGATTAGAATTATTTGCATCAAAAATTCTTTCTTGCTTCTTGAATACGAAAAGCACTTTGTCAAAGAGAATAGCACTTCTGTCACGTGATAACAGTATTGCTGTTCCCATGACATATGTGCAGTTTTATTCCCATGGCAATGGGCAATCTTACCATCTGCGTAGCGGATAAACTAGTCAATAGGAAATCCATTGTTAATAAGATTCGAATTGAATTGAATTGAATTGAGTTGAACTGAATTTGATTCTGGTTACAAGTAATTCAGTTTGTCTGCCCCTTTAAATGATTTTTTTTTTTTTTGTTTCGAGCCAATCTGTGATACCCATTCACCAAAAAATAAATCAGTATAACCATGATCACTGCTATTACCGTACATCTTGGAATGTAGGTGTAAATTTCAAAAGTGTTTGTTGTTTGTGTGGTGGTCCCTAAATCATCTCTGATTTTGATTTCATTAATTGCACGTAATTTCTCGCACGCTCTGTCACGTCTGTGAAGCTATTGATGTTTCTGACGAAAAAAAAAAGAAGGAAACTAAAAGAAGAAACGACTTGAACAATGTTGAACGACAACTCACTATACAGCTGTGCATCAGCTGTCGGTGGTCGGCATTTCAGTTTAGTCGACTTCTTTCCCAGACATTTACAATGTTTCATAGCATGTTACATCGGTAGGTGACATGGGGCCTCACTATTGTGTCGTATGCATTAGTGCGATGACTTCAACATCCGGGACATAAATGTCTTCTCACACTTAGTTTATGCGTAGGATAGCATGATAGTCTGTGGCCACAAGTCAATGTCGTACGCATATTATGATGATGTAAGTATAATGCTATAGCTGTGTAGTTTTTGTGTGACTAATCTATACATTCATTCATTCATCCTTTCATTTATTCGTCCATTTACCCACGTTTTGATATAGGCCTAAGTAAATTGATTTTAGCTATTTATCTATTCATTTCTGTTATCAATACAAAGCCAGTCTTCTTTGGGGCCAGGGTAAACGACGACAAAAACAGACAAACAAGATTACTCGTTAGATACTGGTATGTTCAACAGCAGTTGATAGGGCTACTTCATTTTGCAAAGGTCATGAAGATGAAATAAGGGCAATTGTAGTATCCATTTAAAAAAAAAAAAAAACACTAATGAAACTTTTCCGATGTAAAGACTTCATTCAAATGACACCTAGTTATATCATATTTTTCGACAGCTCTTCGGGAATCAAAATTCGAAAAATTTGTACACCGAAATATGTTTTATGTTCAGAAAAAAAAAATGACCCTTGAAGAAGGAATGATTTACCATTAGTTTTTTGCACTCTATTTTTGTCAGGAAACATGCTTTATAGTAACTCCCTGTCGTATTCTCTTTATACAGACTTATTTTCTATATAATTCGATATTGTTCTTGTATTTTTTTCTTTAGTCACTCTTTGTGTCCATGATCGCGAACTTTAACTGTTGTATCAGAAGAAAGAATGTTATTGCATGGCAACTGCTGTCAATCCACAAGAGTTACGAAGACTCATGTAATTACAGCAAACTTCTTCAAACTTCATTAGCTGTCCATAGCCATTACTCTTCAGGTTACTAGTACATGGTATACGCAAATCACACAGAAAAGGATTATGATGTGCTGGAAGGCACTTTCAAATTAAAACTATTGCATGGTCATGCCAATAAATCTGTATCCGTATCTGTGATGCTATTTTGTTTGGGTCATTTTTGCAAGGTCATTCGATTTTGAGGCAGATTAAAACAAATAGACAAACAAACAAGCAAAGAGTACGCATGTATCGGTAGATTTGTTTATTACATATACATGTATTAACATTTTCGCAGGAAGAGGCTACTAATTGTGCGATGTCTGGACTTAGATGGCGTTGTTCCAAACCCTGAGCACCGCAGAACACCTCCGTTGCACCGCAGCGCGCAAGACGTTGTGACGAGATGCATTTTTGGACTCTAAAGTCAGGACCCCAGGTGCAAAACGTCATAAAAATATCGAAGTGAGGAGGTGATACCTGAGACACCCTTTGCCCAGACTGTGGGTTCATTATCGCCCCCTCTCCTCTCCCCCCTCAAGTTTGTTTTCGTTTCGTTCTTGGTCTGGATAACTTCCAGTCGCAGGGTCAAAAGCATCAAAGTCGTCTGCATGCACACTTTCGTGTTTCACTCTGGCGCTGCATTGGCACGTGAGGGAAAGAACTGGAACAGGCACTGGTTCTCACGCGAGAGTGGAAATAATCAAGATTATTACTTCTTACTCACGCGGTCATATTATTGATTCGACTGATGTTGTTGTCGTTGTTGTTGTTGTGGTGGTGGTGGTTGTTTATGTTGTTTGCACTTTATAGTCAACAGTTATCAAGACTTCATTAGATTTCCAAATTCTTGGTCATAGCTACGGATCTTGCGTATTATAAGACATACATTACAATCAATTTATCGTGGTAAACATTTCATGGAGAAAACAATCAAACATCTAAACAAGCAAATACACCACAGCAACATGCAGGAAGAACAATAATGCATACAAATGTTAGACACCTTAAAACGCTTTCTATTGTGTTTATACTCGATAAATTCCGTAAACAACATGCATTACATTTTGGTTAGTCTTCACAGTAACATTATCCATATCACAGACATTTCATTGGCATTAGTTTTATAACAAGTTTTATTCAACTGTCATTTTTAAAACGGTTATCTTGAAAACTTCACTTGTAATGAAACATATCCATGAGAAGCTTGAAAATGTTAAATAAACCTTAATGTTTTTGGATAAATGCTTAAAAATCAAATAATTGATGATAATCAATCCTGTGGATGTTGTGGAGTTTTGAATATGTGTTGTTTTTCCATAATGGAATTAATCTGAACTTCCGATGTAAGATCTGAGAGGGGTTAAATGTTATGAACACTCTATAAGCGCACACTTCGATCATAAGGGCAGGATCCTATTGAAGAAACTACTCTGTGTAGAATGCGTAGAAAAGACCACCATATTGTTCTTATTTTCATTCAGTTCAGTTCAATTTCTCAAATAAATAACTTCTTTTTTTTATATTGGTATACAACAAGTAAGAAAACAAATGTACACAACCACTTCTTTGGATCGCACATTATAAAATAAACAACGTGTGAACACTAAATACGGTACAAAAATGCCTCAAAGAAGTAACAGAAATAGCAATCGGGCCTAAATATCAGTTAGCTTGTAAACTGCAGGTCCTAAAATTCAAGGGTGTGGAAATTATGGAGAACGGATATGAATATCTTGAGCAGAATCATAAAGTTATTCAAATAAAAAAATCAATGTTGAAGATTGTACAAACCACACGTCGTTCCGACCTTACTTCAATCATCATTAGTAATCGTATTTTTATTTCATTTTTTTTTGTTATGAGTATCATTATCAGTTTTATCGTCATCATCATTGTTATCATTATTGACATTATTATTATTGTTGTTGTTGTTATTTTGTAATTATTATCATTATTATTATTATTATTATTATTATTATTATTATTATTATTATTATTATTATTATTATCATCATCATCATCATCATCATCACCACCATCACCATCCTCGTCATCAATAATATCAATTTCATTAATATTATCATACTTCCGTACTGTGTTGTGCATCGATCAAGGCAAGAAATTGAATGGTAAAGGGTGCGAAAATGCAGTATCAAAGCGGTGTAACTTTAAAGAAGGAATCCACTCCAGAATTTTGTAATTGTGATTATAAAAAAAGAGAAAAACAACGTTTCCCAGAAAACAGTGCACAAATGATCAAAATTGGACTAGAAATAAGGAAGTTATGACATTCTGAAATTTCACAATTTTTCAGAAAACACTCTTTACCTCTTTACCAGACGTTATAAGTATTCAAATCAGCAAGTTAAGGATGTCATGTCATCACAATGTCTTATTTATTTCATATAAAAACAGAAATGGCAGAAATCATATTTCAGCTGTATAAATATAGCACTTATACCACCTCCGAAAATGAATAAGAAAATGATCACTATGATATCTTTATTTTGGCATGATATGCCTTTACCTGTGTTAGCAAAAAACAACATTTTCCCGAATTTCATGTATAGCTTAGATGAAAAATTGTGCGGGCATGACATGTGCGGGCATGACATTATCAACTTGATCATTTGATATTCATAAGGACTGGTCAAGAAATGTTTTCTGAACAAATGTGAAATTTCAAAATGTTAAATCTTCCTGATAATTTTCGCAACGTTTATAGGGAATTTTTTTCTCTCTTTATTTTATAGTTTATTTATTTTGGGGATGGACTTCCTCGTTAAATACTCTCGACCTCCTCAATACCACTTCCTTCTATTGCTATAAGGATCAGGGGAATGGAAGATTACCCCCCCCCCCCCCTTTAACAACTCTATACTGCCCCCTGCATCGTCATGGATTGATTTTGGATAAACGATAATTATTCAAATTGCAAACATTTTTGTATGCACACTGGGGATACCAGGTATTGAAATGAATTTGATGACACTTGGGCACTGCTGAGCTCGTTACGATATTATCTGGTAAAATTAGCCATAAATCTGAATGCATAGACAAAGTGCACTGGCTAGACCAGATTGAACAAACTAGAGTTAGCTGTCATCTTGCTGTCTGGTAGACATAACAACATTCCATCGGACATGCGGTGTCCCGGGCGCGGTTGAGGGGTGCAACTCTTATGTAATGGAGACGAGGGATTGTTGGTGTTAGTTCCATCCAAGACTCCTGAGAAATCGTATATAGCCGCGAAAACCCTCTCCTTGAGGACGGCAGAACGAGAGAAATTCTTTGAAACCGAAACGCATCATTATTTGCGTTGAGATGAAGAAAAATACGGAGGTGCGATAACTAGCTCCTTAAAGGTACAGTTGGTGCTCTCTTTAGGTCAGTTTTTGGTGTTACAGTATAATGTTTTATTGAGTCGTTATTTCATTTTTTTTATACGTGTCCTTCACGTCCATAAATCCATTTCAACTCATATCCAAACTCTCTTACCCTTCTAAATCAATCCATTAATTAATCCATAAAATATTCTGTCCTTTAGTGTCCTATCAGTCTATCATTTTTCTATCCTATCCGTCTATCTGTGTATCAATCCTTCTATTATATCGATTCATCTATTAATCCATCTAACCGTCCTTTTTACCCCTAGAAATCCTGTCATGGTTGGTCCGATTTTTCTTCTCATCCATCGATCGTTCTCTTTCTTTTCCTCGTTGGTCCTATACTTGTTTTTGTTTGAAAAAAAAAGGACCTTCGGAATACCTTTGGAATAACGAACATTATTTCAATTTTCGGATTAACGAACCCTCGTAATAACTAACATCATCCCTATAAGAAGACATCAAAAGCAATATCCCTTCATGGGATAGCTGTGATGTCATTCGTTAGCCCTTCTGATCCAATCTGATGTATCGAATGTAATTATGTTGACGTGTTTATTGCTTCCATTCCCGTGGTTGTATGAGTATCAGTACATGAATGTAATTACTGGGTATGTATAAATGTTCGAATAAAAGACAAGATTAAATATTTAACGATTGCTCGTGGCGATAGTATATGTCTCCTGATAATGGCGTTATTCACACCTTTGTGTAAAGCAGGTTTTGAGCGCCAGAGTGAACAAAAGTGATGCACTTGTGATAGGAGTGAGATTGGTAGGACCATGGAGCTACTATAGTAGTGGCTCAATGGTATAGGACCAAGGAGTTGGTTCCACCCCTCTGGTACAGAACCGAACACTCATTATATACGCATTAACCTGTAAAGAAAATAAAAACATGTGACGGCAGATAGTTCTCGTCACTTAACACCGCATTATTTTGTTTATCCTCTCCACTAACGAGAGATCAAAAGAGAAAAGACATCTAACGTGGAGCTCACGCTTACTTCTTCATTCCGGATCTCCAGCGCATGACCTTTAAAGCGAGGTCACGAGATAAGTGACCGTATTGACTAACAGCAAAGCAAGCACAAGATTTGATGAGTCTGGTAGTAATTAGGCGTTCAGACGTTAACTTTACCTGGTTTTGGACTGGGTCCGGTGTCGCGATCCACGGTGTTGACAGAAAGAAAGCTCTCCCCGCTGAGTTCTGGTTAGCTATCATGACGGCGCCTGATGGTGCTTATTTACACCTCTCTTCACTTCACCTGCGGCTAGTGAAGTACCGAGCAAGACCACCTCGCGCATCAGTTCAAACCACTTTCTTCTTTAAAGAAATTATATAGTTTTGGTTTGGAAGGTGATTCAGGTTTTAACTGTTTGCGAGACAATTAGAAACCACTTATGAAATATTAAAGAGCATACAAATCTAATTGGTTGTCAAAGTTTATTCGATTAAAATCGGTTTAAAATGGCTGACATATCCAAAACCAAAGTAAAGCAAAGTGGTCCAAAAAAGTTCGATCTCACCTTTTTAATGACAGCTTTGTGTTGGATATCTCAACCATTTCAAAACCGATTTTGATATCAACTTTAAACTCCTGTGTAAGAATAGTATGCTCTTCCATGTTTTGTAAGAGGTTTTTCATTATCTCACAAAAGCGTTGGAAACCTGAAACCATGACATCTTAACCCAAACTATACTATTCCTAACATTCCTTTAACTCGGAATAGTCTCCAATCCAGCTCACCGTGATTTTTCATCTTCTTCTGCAAGGGAAAATGACAGTGTACGTGAAGATCGATGGATCGATCTAGATCGATGGATCGATCATTTCGCCATACAGTTCAAATCAGGTAGCACAACACTTGAACACATTGTAAAACCTATAACATGAAACGATTTAGAGTAGGCATTAGGAACTTTGTAACGTTATATTATGTGTTTCAAGGATATTTTTCTAGGACATTCAAGGACAAGAACGATTAGTGGAAATTTCTATACATTATTTTGTTCCATATACTGGCTATTGTTTTACGAATTGTTCTAGTATTCTTATGTAGCAATGACGGCGCATGTGATTGAAACCAAAACTTTACAAATTCATAACTTTTGAACGGATTGCCCCAAATTTTCTCAAACTTCACTGATGTGTAGGACTGATATACATTTCCTGCATTTAATGAATCCACATTTGCAAGTATGAGGTAAATTCTTCCTTTTTACTAAAAAGGACTGTCGTGATCATTATGCTTGTGAGGAATGTTGTATTGAATTGCTGTATAACTATGATCAAGTAGATTAACATGACTTCTCATAGAAAAGAAGAATAGAAATGAGAATGTACCACATCCATGTCAAAGGAATTAGATTCGTATCAGCTCGGGAATAACCGTAAGTGGTGACCCTGCTCAGCTCTCACTCAGCTGTAGAATAAATAGTTAACTCTTTGTACGCCTCGAGTCCCGATTGGGACAGAAAACCCCATAGTCCCTGGCTTAGAAAGGGTTATACACAACAGCCTTTCCCCAGCACGGAATCTTAAAATATAAAGGAGTTATACAGTATAATATGAGCACTTGTCAGTATTTGGATAGTACCACTTAGCATTTAGATTTGAAAAAATTCTGCAAACAAACAGATGAACAAACAAACCATTTTTTTTCAAACCCATGTGACAAGGAATCGCTTAACCTCCACGAAAAGTCTGCGACAGGGCGAACAAAAGACTAAGGGCAGCAGCTCGCCGGGCATGTCATTCGGATAAGATGGGAACAATGCAAGAACGTGTCATCTCCAACAAGTGAACAATTAAAACCTTTCTTTTTTTTTTCATCCCCGTCTTAGTCCGACGACTGTCACTTTTTGGCCTCTCGTAAACATTGTGGCACTTTACAACTCGGTTGACACCCGTCAACAAGCCTGACCGTTTGTGGGAAAATTTCATTTTGGCGAGATTTGTAAACAGGACGGCAGAAAGAGCTATGCAGACAGACAGATAGACAGACAGACAGACAGACAGACAGACACAGATAGACAGAAGAATGGGAGAGAAAGACAGAGAAAAGGGAAGAAAGAAAGATTGAAAGAGATGGAATTATGCACGTGAATCATTCGAAACATGCGGTTTTGGAATTGCTCGTTGGGACATTTCGGTAAAAAAGTTGTGTCCAAATCCGTGATGTGCTCATAATCATCTTCTAGCATTGGACTTGATCGATGCATGTTCATCATTTTTTACAATAATATACAATTTAAATGAAGATGACCCACCTTGCTGACAGATATTTTTTCCATAGTTAACATTACCTTCTGACCTTATTCTGCTCTCTACAAATTCAAGGGAAGTTTGTTCAGAGCAATTCAGCCCCAAACAATATGAGGAGACAAGATAATGTATGAACACGACGAATTAAAAGTGACTTAAATCAACGTTAGACTGCCTTCTGTCGCTTGAAAATATACTAGGCCCAATGTACACCTTTAACTAGCCAGTATTGATATATTACAATTTGTTGTAATCGATGACCGGCATTGTTATCTCCCTTTACATCAACGTTGCGGTATAAAGGCAATTTCTGAAAATTATCACGTTGTGAAAGTTTTGAATCGAAAACTGGAGCGAACTAAAGTGGATCACAGTGGTTAGAGATTATACTTGTCAACGATTGGAAGAATTATCATTACTTATTCATGACGTATTCCTCTAGTGTGTGTCTTTCATCTCGCAATAAGACTAAATGGGTATGTTCTTAAAGGCATCCCGTCAGATGGTTCTACGGTTCAGTGATCAGATGGCGTAGGTTTGAAGAGTCCATAAGGCACAATCGCTCACTTAAGCTGTCCAACGACCTTAGCTGTCAATGACCGGTTGATAATGAAATCCGAGAGGAAAGGAAGAGCAGCGGATCGTAAACTGATGGTCAATTGAAGACAAGACGTGAGTGACAGTTCTAACTGGCGAGGATTGTGAATACCCATCCAAATGAGGATGTCATTCGTAGAGTCCGCTTGTCTATTGTAAAAAAAAAAGACTGAGGGAACAACAACAACAGGGGAGAAGAAAGAGAAAAACGATCGCGGTCCCTGCTCACGTCAGGGTGGAGGACCACCCATTCAATGCGGTTCTACGGGCGCACAACACAATGGCAACGGTCTGATCCTGATGCTTTGCAGGGGAATACGATGGGAGCAATGATTGTAGGAAGCTCGCCCGAGCCCATTGTGAAAGTGGGAAAAGTTTTGACTCATCGCCGACTCATTCCAACAAAAAGAGAATCGCCAATGTGCTTTGTAAACCCTACGAGTCCGTTACTGTCTCGGCAGTCTATCAAGAGGAGAGGGGAAAAAAAACCCAGAAAAAAACGCAAAGGCACAAGTACTGACATATTACCCATACGATGATCTCGATAACACACGTGGTATTCACTTATCAACTGTTAGCCAAACCTCCTGATTGGAATGGGGAACATGTGTGACTGTGATATATCCATAAGTTGTTGTATGTTTATTTATTTATTTTTTTTTTTGGGGGGGGGGGTCACATTTAGTGACGAATCTTTCCTGAAGGACTTTGTAATTATTTTTGTTAACTGTCATATTGTTTTCGATAGGAAGAAACAAGACCTAGGTACCTAAGTTCACTTCAAATTTTAGCACTAAAATATAATCCAGAACATTAATTGCAGCATCATATTTCTCGGTTTGTTTCATAAATGATATGAATTTGATCATCCCATGTGAAAGTGGAAGCGGGACTATATACGGAACACTCATCTTCCCGGGACTATTTAAAGAGGACTCATTTTCCCGTTCTTTCTTCCCGGCCAATTAAGGTCTTCACTCGATGTCCTGAATAGGAAGAACGGAGTGGAATCGGTAGGATTACCAGTGCCAGGCCCAATCGAGCGTATTATTCGTCTGAAAAGAGGGCCAGGCTTTAATCGGATAAACCCCTTTATAGTCCCCTCCCTTGTTAGAGACCTCCCCCCCTCTCTCTCTCCCGACGCGTCCCCGGCTATTCACTGCCGTAGACTGTCACAGTTATTCTGGACGGTTACTGGTTACCTCTGTGATGACAGTTTCCTTTTATCGCTATACAAACGTCTCATTAGCTCTCTCTTTTTATCGTTCCTTAACGTCATTTTCTTTTTTCTTTTCTTAAATGTTCAGTTGTCGTTCGGAACGTCCAGCCCGTGAAGGTGACAAGGCGCCTGTTTGGGGTCAATGCAGTCTGTGATGTTGGAGAAAAGAAGAGCAGTTCTGAGGATTTATATCAACACCAACAACAACAAAGACATAAACTTCGCAGATTTGTGTCAGCGTAAGAATGGCAGTTTCTTCGAAACTGAACTACATAGACTAATTATTATGCATCGCGTTCTCAAAACTTCTCTTTAATGCGGGAAGGAGCGCATTGATGATGGCTTTTAATAAGCAAAATGGGATAACGATTCGATTGCAGAGGAATTCGCCTTTCAATTCATCTTCGTTGAAAATTCGCAGCTTGTCAAATATCACCCCAGAATTTTTTTTTTATCATTTTGATCATTTCTGCCGAAACCCTCGGAAATATATGCAACTCCAATCCCATACCACTTAACTCAACTGAACTCAACACACACGAATATATAAGAATTACAAGAATTAAGTGGATATTGAATTGATACATATCATCTCTTCTTATTATCATCCCTGTTGGAAAAGAACACATTGTCCCACAGTTTGTAACACGATGTGAAACACAGTGTGAAATCTCTTCATATTGTTAATTCAAGCGTTTTAACATTGTGAATCATCAATCACAGTTTGAAACAGAATACAGTATTACTATGTGAACACTCTGTGAAAAATCAAATCACTATGTGAAATCATTTTCATATTGTGGAATTCGAGTGTTTTCACATAGCCGACCAAAATAATGTGGACACACTGTGAGCACACTGTGGGACACTGTGTTCTTCCCAGCAGGGACTATGGACTCATGACTAAGAATCATCAGCTGTGGGTCCCCTAATCATTGCTGGAAATGGGACCGTTACCAATTTCTTAAAGTGATTTGAAAAAGGTAATATTATGATGAAAATCTCTTTGTAATGAATGTCATACAAAATTTATTCTTACAGACGTGCCGATTTTCCATTTTCCCCTGAAAGTTCTCAAAGTCTATATCTCCAGTTCCGTTTTCCCTCACCGAGAGACCTATACCCTTTTGAAGGTTCATTAAAAAACAAAGAAAAAATGTTATATCAAACTGCAAAGACACTTAAAATTGTGTGGGAAAGGGTTCTGCCAATTTCATGCATTTCATTTTCGGCACAAATTAAATTTGTGACATACATCTACAGATCACGGACAAGTAACAAACATTTGAAAATGTAAATGTATGCAGACTGCATCTTGAGTGATATTTCATTATACAGAATGGATTTGAATCATTCTAAAAATATGTCATATTCAAATTGAAAAATTTAGAAATATATATTTAAGAAATGTATATCAAGAAATGTGTATCAAGAAAATCGAAGAATGTATATTGAGAAAATATTAATACTAACATTTGTGGGCATCTGCAGGATATAATAGGTCAACTCTCATCTTTACATAGTATTCAGATATTGTCACAAATGTACACACAAGTAGTTATGTACATGTATCAAGGCTGTATTAATTAATGGAGAACATTCTATATGATATAGATATAGTACATACAGGCTGACCAGATCAGTGGAGAATTTTCTATGTGGTATACAATGTAGCTACAGTACATGTATGCATGTGACAGGAAATACATTATAGCTCACTCAATCTAGAATGATTTAACCCATTCCAGAAAATTCTGGGAAGTGCTGGCTGAGTGAGGCACTGCCCTTGTAGCCCAATGTGATTGGTAGTTAATTTTGGCAATGATGTTATGCACATATTAGGAAGTGAGTCATCCAGGATTCCTGGAATTTGGACTTGCCAGTATGTTCAGGTATGTGGCCCCAGGTTGGAGAAAATTACAGAATGTACTAGAAAGGGGTGAATGGATAGTATATAAGCTGGAGAGATTCTGCAGTAGGCAGAGTACCCAACACCTCTGCTCTGAGAGTTACGTCACTTCTGGCTCTGAAGCGACTTGTTATAGTCAGTCCTGTGTTACCTGCTGACCTGCTATACAAATTGTGTTTGTGGAGACAAAGGCCTGGAAGACATTTTGCCTGCAGAGAATTAATTTGCCTACATTGGAGATAGACTCCATATTTTAGTGTCAACGGACATTATTACGGCAAAGCTGTGACGGGCTGGATTCCTCGCTGGACATTATAAAGTGAATCATCATTCAACGCATCAACTGGACGTGGTCGTCATAAAGTCTGGATTTTACACGTTTAGCTGTGAACATTATACTGTGGACATCTATTGTGGATTTTACCCCGGATTTAACTGTGGATTAATGCAACCTGCACCTCTGGATTTACGTCGAAGGTATCATTCATCGGTGCATCGTGGATCATTCCTTTGTGCATCGAGCATCGTATTTGGACATTTCCAGGGATATTGCATGTACTAAGTGTAAGTGATTTCATTACTGATTTGTAACTGTTTCTATTGATCATTATTGTACTGATGTGAAAACTGATTACGAGTCTGTACCCACAATATCACTGTTAATAAACCGCCTGAACATTAGTTGATTGTTTCTTTTGTGCGATCATTCTCAGAAATTATTTTGGTCGTAACAAAATTGGGGGCTTGTCCGGGAATTGAATTTAAAGCCAAAACTTAGAATTTGGAACGTTCCGGAATCCAGAATATTGGTACAGAAAAAATACCAGTGAGTTGATTGTTCAATTGCATATTGTGTGTAATACATGTGACAATGTCAATCAGTACAATGGATGTTCAGGCATTTGTTCAGAGGACAGATTTGTCCCTCAAAGATTTGCAAAGGTTACGCAAATGTGATTTGACTGCCATTGCACATGGAGCTCAAAGAAGAAATTGACACTCTAGCTCAAGCTCAAATTTCTGATCAAACACGGCTTGAGCTTGCTAAATTGGAAATCAAGGAGAGAGAAAAAGCAAGGGAACTAGAACTGGAGAAAGAGAAGATGAGATTAGAAATGGAAAGAGAGCAAAGGGCTAGAGAAATGGAAATGAAGGAAAGGGAAAAAGAAAGAGAAAGGGAAAGAGAGAGGGAGAAGGAACAAAAAGAACTGGAAATGAAGAAACTTGAAATTGAAGAGAAGAAAATTGAGAGGGAAATGGAGCAACAATTGAGATTGCGTGAGATGGAATTGGCTCATGCACAGACTGTTGGAAATCGTGAAAGGGCTCCCTCTGAATTTGATTTGGCCAAGAACATTCGATTGGTGCCAAAGTTTGAGGAAAACAGAGTTGATGCATATTTTGTGTCATTTGAGAAGGTGGCTAACAGTTTGAACTGGCCACAGGAATTTTGGTCCTTGCTCCTTCAAAGTGTGTTTGTCGGCAAAGCAGCTGATGTGTACTCATCTCTCTCTGAAGAGCAATCACGTGACTATGCTACAGTCAAGAAGGCAGTGTTGAATGCTTATGAGTTGGTGCCAGAGGCGTACAGACACAAGTTCAGAAATTCGTACCGCAAACCAGGCCAGACACATGTTGAGTTTGCTCGTGAAAAGGAAATGATGTTTGATAGGTGGTATAGATCCCTGAAAGTGGATCAGGATTTTGATAACCTACGTGAGGTTGTTCTCTTGGAAGAATTCAAAAAGAGTGTTGCTTTCAGTGTGAGGTCGCATTTGGATGATCACAAAGTGACAAGTTTGCATAAAGCAGCCTTGATGGCTGATGAGTATGAGCTGACCCACAGAAATGATAAAAGACCACCTTTCAGGAATTTCTCTGGAAATAAGAGAGACAAAAATCAGTCGAGCAATCCAAAGAATGCTGGTTCTGAAAAAGGCACGAGTTCTGAAACTTCATCGGCACCAAAGCCTCAATCTGACAAAGGGTCCAGTACAAGTGCAAATGTCATCAAATGTTTTCACTGTAACAAGACAGGGCATGTAAAGTCACAGTGCTGGAAGTTGCAAAACAAAACAAAGAAGGACATGGGATTTGTCATGTCAAAAAGTGTCCTACCCGAAAATAGTGTCCCGTTCAGTGAAACACAGGCCATTGAAAGTCGATCTCCCAAATTCAAAGATAGGACTTAGCAGGTGGATGAGAGCTATCGTAGCTTTTTGTTTGATGGTGAGGTGACCCCATGTACTTCTGGTGAGGCAGGTAAACCAGTAGTCATCCTGCGGGATACGGGGGCCTCTCAGTCGTTGATGGTGGATGGTGGTATGACTTTTCCACCAGATAGTGCAGTGAATGCAAAAGTCTTGATTCAGACTGTTGATGGCAGTTATATGTCAGTACCACTGTATAGAGTGGATTTGAAGTGTGACCTAGTTTCTGGTCCTGTCACTGTTGGAGTTGTTCCTGAGTTGCCCATGGCAGGCATTGACTTTTTGTTGGGGAATGACTTGGCTGGGGATAAGGTGGTTGCGTCTCCAGTTGTTTCGGATAAACCAGTGGTGGTTGCTGAAACTGAGCAGTTGCAGGAGGAGTTTCCTGGGATTTTCCCAGATTGTGTTGTGACTAGGTCTCAGGCTCGTAGAGCTGTTCAAGATGATGCGGATTCTGTTGATGTGGAGGAGAATTCCGGTGTTTGGTTGGCAGAAACCTTTTTCAAGGATTTGAATGATGGGGTTGCTGTATTAGGCTCCGAGGCTAACAGTGATGGGCTGTTTAGCAAGTCTTCCTTGGTTGAAGCACAGCAGGCAGACTCTGAGTTGAAAGGCTTGTCTCAGACGGCGTGTTCTGAGGCTGAGGCTGAAAAGGTCCCTGAGTGCTATTATGTCAAAGATGGCATTTTGATGAGGAAGTGGAGACCTCCCCATAGGCCAGCTGATGAGGATTGGACGGTGGTCCGTCAAGTTGTTGTCCCTCCCAGTTACCGCAGTGAGATCTTGAGGATTGCTCACGAGTTACCTGTTGGCGGCCATTTAGGCGTCAGAAAGACAAAGGATCGGATCATGAGGCATTTCTATTGGCCAGGGTTGAATGTGGATGTGGCTGAGTTTTGCAAGACTTGTCACACATGTCAGGTGGCTGGTAAACCACAGCATTCAGTGAAGCCGGCGCCATTGATTCCGATACCTGCGTTTGAAGAACCATTCAGTCGGGTTCTAGTTGACTGTGTTGGACCTTTGCCTAGGACTAGGTCGGGTCATAAGTACCTCTTGACAATCATGGATATGTCTACACGGTTTCCAGAGGCTATCCCATTGCGAAATATCACTGCCAAGACTGTGGTAGATGCTCTAGTGCAGTTTTTCACTAGGTATGGGTTGCCCAAGGAAGTGCAGTCTGACCAAGGGTCAAATTTCATGTCAGGCATATTTCAAGAGGTGATGTATCGTTTGGGTGTGAAGCAGCTGAAGTCGTCAGCTTATCATCCCCAATCCCAAGGTGCGTTGGAGCGCTACCACCAGACCCTAAAGACAATGATTAGGGCATTCTGTGAGGAGTATCCCGAGGATTGGGATAAGGGCATCCCTTTCCTGCTATTCGCAACGAGGGACTCCCCAAATGAGTCGACGGGTTTCAGCCCATTTGAGTTGGTGTACGGTCATGAAGTTAGGGGCCCACTGAAGCTTATCAAAGAGAAATTCATGACTGAGGATGATGAAGTCCACCTACTTGACTATGTGTCAAAGTTTCGTGAAAGGCTTTCAAAGGCTTGTGAGGTAGCTAGGGAACACTTGAAAGTGTCACAAGACTCAATGAAGAGAAAGGCAGACAAAAATGCCAAAGCTCGAACCTTCAAACCAGGTGACAAAGTTCTTGTACTGCTGCCCATACAAGGTGAACCACTGAAAGCCAAGTTCAGTGGCCCATACTGTGTCAAAAAGAAACTCAATGATGTGAACTATGAGATCAGCACATCAGATAGATGCAAAGAACAGAGAATGTGTCATGTCAATATGTTGAAAGAGTGTTATGACAGAAAGTCAGTTGGTGTGACATAGGTAGTGGATAGCACAGTAGAAGTTAAGGGTGAAAGGTTTTCACCTCACATCACACATATAGTGTTTAGCTTATCCATTACTGATGTACCGGTATGCAATTTGACTGTGATATGATGACATGTAGCTCAGAAAATCCAAGCAATATCATTGTAAATGGTATCCATGAAAAGAGAACATGGAATTAATGCAGCTATTTAAAAGGCATGTGATAGTATGTGATTATTATTGCTTGACTTGGATTGTACCTCACATTCGTTGTAAATAACAATGAGAAATTGTGAAAGTAAAAGAAACCCTTGCTACGGCAAGGCTTTCTTTTTCCCATGGGGGATGGTGTCACAAATGTACACACAAGTAGTTATGTACATGTATCAAGGCTGTATTAATTAATGGAGAACATTCTATATGATATAGATATAGTACATACAGGCTGACCAGATCAGTGGAGAATTTTCTATGTGGTATACAATGTAGCTACAGTACATGTATGCATGTGACAGGAAATACATTATAGCTCACTCAATCTAGAATGATTTAACCCATTCCAGAAAATTCTGGGAAGTGCTGGCTGAGTGAGGCACTGCCCTTGTAGCCCAATGTGATTGGTAGTTAATTTTGGCAATGATGTTATGCACATATTAGGAAGTGAGTCATCCAGGATTCCTGGAATTTGGACTTGCCAGTATGTTCAGGTATGTGGCCCCAGGTTGGAGAAAATTACAGAATGTACTAGAAAGGGGTGAATGGATAGTATATAAGCTGGAGAGATTCTGCAGTAGGCAGAGTACCCAACACCTCTGCTCTGAGAGTTACGTCACTTCTGGCTCTGAAGCGACTTGTTATAGTCAGTCCTGTGTTACCTGCTGACCTGCTATACAAATTGTGTTTGTGGAGACAAAGGCCTGGAAGACATTTTGCCTGCAGAGAATTAATTTGCCTACATTGGAGATAGACTCCATATTTTAGTGTCAACGGACATTATTACGGCAAAGCTGTGACGGGCTGGATTCCTCGCTGGACATTATAAAGTGAATCATCATTCAACGCATCAACTGGACGTGGTCGTCATAAAGTCTGGATTTTACACGTTTAGCTGTGAACATTATACTGTGGACATCTATTGTGGATTTTACCCCGGATTTAACTGTGGATTAATGCAACCTGCACCTCTGGATTTACGTCGAAGGTATCATTCATCGGTGCATCGTGGATCATTCCTTTGTGCATCGAGCATCGTATTTGGACATTTCCAGGGATATTGCATGTACTAAGTGTAAGTGATTTCATTACTGATTTGTAACTGTTTCTATTGATCATTATTGTACTGATGTGAAAACTGATTACGAGTCTGTACCCACAATATCACTGTTAATAAACCGCCTGAACATTAGTTGATTGTTTCTTTTGTGCGATCATTCTCAGAAATTATTTTGGTCGTAACAATATTCTAAGGTATTTATCAGGTATTTTGGGGGTGTTTGTCCCACCTTTGAGTAAGACGGTGAAATATCTCTATTGTCTTTATTGATATTAACAAAGATTGGCATCCATGAATTCGCAGAGCTCGCATGTTTCGATCTATCTATAAAACAAACCCAAAATTCAAAAACGTTGGAAAAAATAGAAATATCCCCACTTAATTTTGAGGGAAAAGCGTTTAATTTTGGAGGTAAAATAGCCTACCTTCTTTCCAGTGGACATCTCAATTCTTTTTTTTTTCTCCAGACATAACCTTGTATTTTGCCCGTATGCATGTATAATTTTGTATTTGTTAACCATTATCTACCATGTAAAGTCAAATACATGCCTATGTTATTATCTTCTTATTCATTTCGTGTTATGTTTGCCGAAAAGAAATAATGAAATAAATGAATTGAAATGAAATGAAATGAAATGAAATGAAATGAAATGAAATGAAATGATATCAACCCGTTTCTCAATGATATTCTGGAAACTCCTCGGAGTTTGTTCAGGCATTCAATCTTTACCTCATATAGGTAGTGGGTTCGGAATATGCAATCGACAGTCAAATTGAACAGATTCAGAGCTTTGTACAGTAACGTAGGATTTATCCGGGGTGATGAGAGCCTGTCTATTGCTGAATTAGAAATTCCAGGAGGTGGTATCAATCGGGTAATTTTCAATGTTTCTCATCGGGAAATGATATTGAGTCAAAGAAAAATTGGACGTTTTATTGCAATCTATATTGACATAATTCACAATTAAACATTATCCAGTATTTGGTGAGAAAGCTAACGATACTTACAAAAAGAAATCAAGCGTTATTTTGTTACAAATAAATCCAAGGAAAATGTAGAAAGACTCGTGAGAACAATAAACTTGGAAAGATCTGTGCGAATGTGTCATAGCAATTCTGTGTCCACGAATAGTCTGGAGAAAATGGCATAAAGTGGCAAGGGCAACGTGGCTAGGTAGTAAATCAGTGATTACTGTCAAGTATTTAATAATCAAGTGTCTTTTAATTATATATCTCTCCCTTTAATCAGCTTTTTAGTTCCTTTTTTGGAGGGGGGTCGGGACATTCATTAGCAGCTAATCAATATTTATACGACGATAAAATTATTTTTATTGTGTTAGAGTGGACGATCATCAACGACTCATGACCAAGTACGACGTGTGCAGACGAAAAGGGAAAGTATGTTGTCCAGCAAGTTCTGCTTTTTAAATCGTTGGATATATTCTTTTTTCTTAAATCTCATTAAACGGGCACTTTGTCTATTGCGCGATCTTGACTTATCGCCCGTGTATTATCCTCAGCGGCGCGCGGATAGGTAAAGGGCGCTAGCTGACGGACCGCACGCGGCGGGATGCTCCCTTCTTCTCCGATGCTTTTTAACGTCGGAAAGTGTGCGGGCGTGTCGTCACCTTTTCAACCAGCCATCCATACCGCGCGACAATGGAAGAAGAATACGCGTCCGGCTGGAAAACTCCATCAGTTTCTACCGGTTTTCCTTTTTTTTTCTTCCTTCTTTGCCCTGATGATAACAGGAGAAGAAACAATAGGAGAAATGGTAAGAGAAAAGTATCAGCAAGGAGAGAGAGAGGGGGAAGATAAAGGATGAAAGAACGAGAGAGGGAGAGCGAGAACGAAAGAAAAAGAGGAGGGAAAAGGTGGAAGCTATACGACATCAGATCCCCCCCCCCCCTTCCCCCACCCGCTCCTCCCTCTCTCTCCCTCTTGTGGATGGCGTAACGAAAGAACGAGAGGGGGAGAGCGAGAATGAAAGAAAAAGAGGAGGGAGAAGGTGGAAGCTATACGACATCAGATCCCCCCCCCCCTTCCCCCACCCCCTCCTCCCTCTCTCTCCCTCTTGTGGATGGCGTAACGAAAGAACGAGAGGGGGAGAGCGAGAACGAAAGAAAAAGAGGAGGGAGAAGGTGGAAGCTATACGACATCAGATCCCCCCCCCTTCCCCCACCCCCTCCTCCCTCTCTCTCCCTCTTGTGGATGGCGTGATGTCGACAAAGTTGTTAGGTCTCCATTGTAGAGCGGTTTTAGGCTAGCTGAAAGTGTGGCTCTTGCATTTGACAACAAGAGATCGCACTTCGAGCACCTGCTCAATTTCACACCTCTTCTCCAAAAAGGTGTCGCTACCAACGGTGGACATTGGCATCAAAAAGCGGAAAAGTTCGGACTAATCGACCTTACAATAAATCTAATCACAGATGCTGGATCATGAACAATGCTGTATGCCACGATTACCAAGTTTACCTAACAGCTTCTGGTCTCCCATATACATATGTATCATTGTTACGAGCACTGCTAAACAATATCGAATATCGAAAAATATCACAACAAAATAAAACCGTTTTACAATTTTTCATAGTTACTGGTTTCCGAAAATAGCAACGTTCCATTAATTTTTGTCAAACTGCTTTCTTGGCTACTTTTACCTCATAACAACAAAATTACGGAATTGTTAATTAAAATGATTGAAAGATCTGACTTCGTTTGCCCAGTTTGATACGTCGGAATATCATTTCAATCTCTTCTTTCAGAAAAAAAAAACACACACACAAGTGTTTGCAATAGCAAGCAAGCGTCAACAATGTAACATCTTCTGAAGATGTCCCTATGACCAATGTAAAATAGTTTGAATTTTGAATTCATTATAGCGATGTCAATATTTCAGTTATGATTCCTTTTGATCGAAGGTTTACTCATTTATTCTTTCATTTGCACCTCCTTCAACCAACTGGTCATGTGACTCGGTGGTTTGCTGCTAAGAATATCGTTTCTGGAAGTCTCTATGGGGAAGAATTACTTCCCATGTGATGTATGGTATACATTACACTTTAGTATATTCTACACATATTCATTCATTCATTCATGCATTCATTCATTTTTCAATTTCCAACTAAAACATACATATATATTTTTCAGAAATTGAGTGCATAAATGACATTTTAATAAACAACAAAAAACTAATTTTTAAGTTTGCACAATAGTTTGAGTATGTCTTACGGAAAGCTGAGAATAAGGGGGAATGTTAAAAACAAAACATAACAAAAATGCTTGTAGGATGCATTCTCCCAACACGTAATACAGCATGATTATGATTGTTACACTGTTATACATAAAAAGTGGAACTACAAGAACAAACTAAGACATGGAAACCTTACTAACCCTAAACAAACACCCTGAACAACTCTATATGCTAGAACTACACCATACTACATTACACTATATTGATGAACCAATTATTTCAGTTTTTATCGTATTATACATTAACTACATTATCGTACTTCTCCCCCCCCCCCCCTTCCGTTTGTAATCAAAAGTCTTTCGTTCATGGGTGCATTTTTCTTACACCTGTGTGCTTTTGTATGGATCTTGGTTTTTTGCCACCATATTTTTTGGTACACACGGCTCGTTTGATGTTGCCTATGCAGTAATATTGATATCTTCCTTTAACTGTTACAGGTTGTACTGTATCTGTACTTAGAACAAGTACTGTTTACAATGTGTTTTATGTTATTAGCAACATGTTTATGAATTATCAAGTGCTCAAACGCCAAACAGTTGAATTTTGCATATATTTGTTATATATTATTGGCACATCGTATTTCGAGTGATCCACGTCCTCTATACAAACTCAGCTTTTCAATATCATATCACTCTTTTCCATCGGTATAATATACCTCTTGTCGCCATGGTACAATGTGCATTGTTTTCTCAGTAGTCATTCGTAGGTACATTTTGTATTATACTTCATGTTGTAAACATCATAAATTAGCAATTGTGTACTTTGTGTTATTTCTTCCAAATTTGTACTTCTTTCAAATTGTTAAACATTATGAATCGATAATTGCATACTTTGTTTATCATTTCTTTCAAGTATGTACTTCTTTCAAATTGTTAAACATAATGAACTGGCAGTTGCATACTTTGTATCATTTCTTTCAAATTTGTACTCCTCTCAAATCATTTACCTATAAATGAACTGTCATAGTTTGTGTTATGTATTACTTTTTCATTTTTTATTTGTTTTTAATATAATTGAATGGAATTGAACTGAGTTTAATGTAATCATGTGTTACTTTGTGGGACGGAAATAAAGTAAAATTGAACTGAGCTGAATTCAAAGGTCAGCGCTCCGTGTAAATTTGACGGGCCAGGACCACAGTTTCGTTGTATCAGTTCGTTAGACTAGCTTTTCGTCCCGATTTGGAACCGGAGGTAACAAATGCGCCACCTCTGTGCTTGCTTCAATACGCGTGAATAACCAAGGGGAATTTCACCATGTATCTCTTCTCTCCCTCTCTCCCTCTCTCTCCCTTTCTCTTTCTTTCTTTCTTTCTTTCTCTCTCTCTTTCTTTCTTTCTTTCTCTCTCTTCTCTTTCTTTAAGGGTAAGTGGCATCGTCAACCAACACTTGGCTGTAACAAGATGAAAGACACGAGCATGAAGAGAGAGAGAGAGAGAGACAGGGAAAGAAAAATAGAATGAACGAGAGAGAGAGAAGGTTTGAAGAGAAAAAGAGATAAAGGGAGTGCAAGAGAAGATAAAGAAATGACGAGGAATGGGACAACATCGATATGGAGAGAGAAAATCATATATTTTTTTTTTACTTCTGTCTGACTTCGCTAACAATTACAAATCGGGATTGATAAGTATGATGGCGTGAAATGAGCAAAGAAAAGGAAAAGTCTAACAAAAAAAATGGAAAAAAATGAGTGAAAAACCAAGAAAAGAAAAAAAAAGAGAGAGAAAAAAAAGAAGCAACCTTGATCGTGAATCGAGAGACTGTTTGCTAGTGTTTGGTTTTGCTGGATGTGAATGCGCATTACAGCCATCGAGACAAAACGAATTCGTCAGAACGGAACGCATTGGACGGTGGCACTTTGGCGCCGGTAGCGCTCGCTCCTCTACACCCGATCAAAACCGACATTTTCCGACCAGTTGCACTTTGATTCTGCTCACGATATTATGCTGTATTAATCCAGAAATCAATACATTAACTTAAAGGGTCACGGTTTCTTTCGAAACACTAAGTCTATTATGCACATCCGTCTCTCCCTACCCCTCCCCTCTCTCTCCCCCCCCCCCCCCCCCCTCTCTCTCTCTCTCTCTCTCTTTCTTTCTCTCCTTCTCTCTTTCTTTTGGATTCATTTTATTTATCGCTTTTCTCCTAAGCTCGGTCAAAACACGTCAATTGACAAGCGTCGGTATGGTGAATTCGTACTCCATGTTAATAATGATAAGCAAACGCTGCTACGCGCCAATTCATGTTTGCCTTAACGCCCCATTAGGGCCACACCGTGAACTGCTACTCCTGTGAATGTATTAAATCGATAATGCTGGGATTTTAATTAATTGTCAAGACGAGGTAGCCATTTCGAACGACGTGCGCGTACCCCTCTCGTCCCGTATGCATCTCAAAGACGCAAGGGTATTCATTAGGGGGAGAAAGAAGTATGTTCATGTCTCTGAATAGCTGTGAGACTGATATCGCGCTGTGATTTCATTCTATATGCGCCTTTCTTGCCTTCAGTTAGCTGAGCCTAAGAAAAGTACCGCTTTAATAAAGTAACATCAAAGTTTTATGTGTTACATAGTTTCGTTCCGACTGAACAGAAGCGCGTATTCCAAGACTCATCTCATAAGGCACTGAAAAAAAAATGTATTATCATAATACTTATATCACTTTGCACTTTTTGTCGAAAGCCTAGCCGGAGCTCACTCGTACCTTGAATGCGTATTGCCAAGTTTAGAATTAATCCCTCCCCCCCCCCCCCAAAAAAAAAGTTTTATAATGGTTATAATAGTCAGGTGAAATAAATGTATGTCTTATTTCGATAAGATTTTTTGTGAGACACTATACGATGAGAAATTACAGGATGTTGAAAAGATAGATGGAGAAGCTTGTTGGTTTTCAGGAGACATAGATTACCATAATCGTTTATACTCAGACACACACACACACACACACACATTATGTATGTATATATATATATATATATATATATATATATATATGATAACATCTATCGTAATTTAGTGATACTAATGACAATGTATTCGTACGATCATAATATGCATAATATGATACTCAAGAGTAAATAAGAAATGAAATAATCATGTACTTCAAATACTGTAGATATATTTAGTGATTGAAAGTCGAGAACAATAAATGACCAATTAATCTTGAGGGCTATAATTCAGTGGCTGACCATGAACCAATTGGAGCAGAGAGAAAAAAAAATACCCGAACAAATATTATGGAATTAATTTGATAACGTGTTAAGTATCTGCAGCAATAAATGCGAAATCGCAAACCCCGGCGTGTTAATTCTAATAGCTTTAGTTTTGGACAAAGCGAAAGAAACAGCAAGACAGCTCTTTACAGCGACTCATTTAAGACTGTGGGTCGTGTGCCCCGGCGGATACACCCTCCCTTCCTAGTCTCATTACCGGTCGTTTGATAGCACTCTCATGCGCAATATAAGCACAGGCGGGCGACAAGCACGGACACCTTGTCAGATGCTCAAATCTTATCTAGGCCAAGACTAAGTGGACGAAGGCAAGCTCAAGGTCTACTTAAATGGGGCTACATTTGCCCGGCGGACTGGCCAGATTCGATCTCCTCGCGTCGGAGCTTGAAATTTTATCGAAAAATGAGAAGCGGGACTCGATGATGTGGACACGCCTGATGACCATCTCTCCTCTAAAGCGGAGAAAGGTACTAAGCAAATACGTCTGATTGCGGAACTTGAGTGTGTATAATCCCATACAATTAGAGAGTCCGTGAAAAGGCACGAATTTTGCCACAAATGAGTGATAATTTTCAAAGAGCTGCACTAGTGTAACGAATCGCCGACTCATTGCGCTTTCTTCTGGTCTTTGTACGAGCGCCCCGGGGCGGCTTCGTGGCTGAATAGGTCCGCGCAAACCGCTAGTCCGTCGAGTGACGGCAAATCGAGACATCACGGCACCCAAAAGTGGGATGTCCTTCCCCGTGAAGGGGTGCACCGTGTGTCTCCCTTTGACAGATGGAACCCTTGGATGGGAATCAATCGAGAGGTTTCCACATTTGAAGGGGGAGTTTTCTGAGGCAACAATTGGTACCCCTACCATGGTACTTTACCCCCTCGGGTTTAGAAGTCAAAGGTGTCTTAATTAACCCCTACTTCTCAATGCGGGGTTTTTAGGGAATAAACGCCGCTTAACACAACAATTACAAAGCACCTTCCTTTGGTACTCCAATCGGATACAAAAGGTGAATCCGCAGGTAACAATGCTAACAAAAATTCAAGCACTTCGGACTAAGCATAATTGGCATGTGCTCAAGGATTTACAAGGGTTTATTATTGGTATATCATTGCAGTGGTGGATATCGTGTGAAGGGCAACAATTTGGCTTGATGCGTTCGACAAATACTCGAGATAGATCGAGACTATCCTTGAGGGCTCCTCGATCCAGACGATTGTCGGGCGGGGGTTCTATATGTTTAAAAATGCACAAGTAGTCTCTCAAAATAAGTCAAGTTGGTAAGAAGACCCAATGTTTGCTCTGCACTTTAAAGGGGAAAAAAGTGTCAGAATTGCTAGCTATCTTATGATCGGATCAAATTTAAAGAGAAAAACCATTGTCTTACAACGAACCACTATTGGTGCTGTAAAGAATGATGAGTATTCTTTTCCATCATAAGAAAAGAGAATATCAACATTTACAATAAAGCGTGTATGTTTGTTGAATCTCCAAAGGTTTGTTCGAGGTTTAAATGGATGGTACACTTTCGGTTGAGATGGGGCTTCAGGTTTCCAACGTTTTTTTGATGATATTTTTTTTTTCAGATGATGAGAAACCTCTTACATGAAATACGAAAGAGCACATAATTCTAAAACGAATTCAAAGTTGATTTCATATGAATTGGTTTTGAAATAGCTGAGATATCAAAAAAAAAGCGATCCTAATAAAAGGTGGAACCCATCTTCATTAAAATCGCTTTGTTTTACTTTGTTTTTGGATATTGGATATCTCAGTCATTTCAAAACTGATTCTGATCAAACAAACTTTGAATTCCTCTTCGAATGGTTTGCTCTTTAACATTTCATAGGGTGGTTTCTAAGTATCTCACAAAAAGTTAAAAGCTGCATCCTCACCTCAACCAATACTATATCATCCCTTGGATATTCCATGTTTAATCCCCGTGAAAGAGTTTCTTTGAAACAACCAGATTTGTTGTTCTAAGATGAAATGGTTTCTATGAAAAAAAGAGGTAATTGCGCAAGGTACTGATAAAGGTATTTGAAGATTAAAGTTAGACAAAGCAATGTAGATTGTTTTATTGCATTCAATTTTTACTTTGTTGAAACACGTCAGCTTGTACTAATTGCCATGGTTAGTTATCATCACGAAATAGCATGAATAGCATTTATTTTTCCCTTTCACAAAACCTTGCATTGATCTAAATGTCACAACCAGCATTATAGTTTGTAAAACAATAAAGTTTTGGTGATATAAGCAAGCATCAGTAATTTCTCCAATACTAAACAAGTTGTACATTCTACATACTGGTTGCAAAAAAGAAGAAGACACACACACACACACACACACACATATATATATATATATATATATATATATATATATATATATATATAGATATATATATCAGTAGTTACATGAAAAATCGTTTCATAATCTGAATATAATACTTCTACAGCACATTATAGCTATTTATATGGTCCAGGAAGATTTTTCATCTTTTTTTTTTTTAGTTTTTAGTTTGCTACAAGTATGTCAAATGTATGGCAATATCTATTGTAATTATTATCGTAAATAAATGCCAGCAAAACATAATAAAAAACAAAAAAAAATAACAGTACACAAGCACAGTACACAAACAAGTTATATCCCAAAAATATATAAAAATGAAAATAAATAAATGAAATAAATATGAAAAAAAATGTTAGCATTTAGTTACAATCAGTGGTGCAAGAATAAGGTTATGATTACTGCGATACCTCAGAACATAATTACAGAAGTCATGGAGAATGTAGTATTAATTTTAAGTGAACTTTTTATACCATTGTATAGTGTGCTCAATTTTATCTAAACCATAAAATGGCCGCAATCAAAAGCATAAAAAATGCATTTACACCAACGAGAGGGCTCTGTTCACTGAATGCAGAGATATTAAGACTTAGATAGAGAAATAGTGAGCAGACTTGACAGTTGGTATACAGTTCTAATTGGTAACAATTGAAATGGAGTGTTAAAAACTGCCGTGTTTCAGATACCGTTTATTCATTTGATTTTGAGCCTAGGCATATTATCAAAATGCTCCAATTCATTTTAATTTCATAAAACAAAAGTGGTTGAATTTGAATTTGAATTTGTTAATAATACAAAGTAAACGTTTATCAACTCATACTGTTTAGCAATTTGGATAAAGATGCAAGACATGAAATATAGTACGAAATTAGTTACGAATAATAATGATATTTTAAGAAAAATACTTGTTTTCTTTCTCTTCATATCGTTTTGATGGATGTCTAGGATTATAAAACACGACATGTTTGTTTGTTTGTTTGTTTGCTTGCTTGTTTGTTTAAGTAGGATGATGAAAAGAGCATTTGACGCATTGTGATTGGCATCTCTTTGATAATTATGCTCCTTAGTAACCTCAAATTTGTATTAGCAGTGAAATTCACTTGTTCATACATGCATGAGATTGTTGACGTATCTTTATTATTCTTTATAAACTTTTACAAGGTAGATTATGAACATAAAATGTGATTGTATATATATATATATATATATATATATATATATATATACATAGATATATATATATATATATATATCAAAGTTATATATGCAATAAAAAGAGAGAGAAATTCTAATTCTACGCTCATTTTATATCTCATTATATGCTTTACTTATTATTCGTTATATCGGGACATCCCTGCAAGCTATATGTCTCTTTGTTCTTCTCTTCTTGTTTTTTTTTTTTTTTTATTTAGATCAAGTCACGGTCACAAGGTTACCTTGTACTTTTGACCTGCCAATTCTAACACCCCATTATTGCAGGTCCAAAGAAATGAATCAACATCCAACACGGACTACAGCCCAGCTCACAATGAAGTGGGATAACAACAAAATGCGCGCAGCGCGGCTCAGCCTCGCGATGGTAACTTTTGTATTCATATAGATCCTCTGTTTCCCTCAGATTGTTTATATTACAAATTTTTAAGATATACTTTTTTACATGTATGATTTAAGCACACAGGAAAAAAAAATATATATATAATATATACATATATGTATATATATATATATATATATATATATGAATATATTCTGTAACTTTTTTTTTAATCCTAGAACGAAATTTCCCTTAGACAGGACTAAACAGGAACTTCAAAGTCTTTTGACATTCTTTCATCATTCTGAGTCACCCTAAACTAAATCATGCTAACGTAGTGATGATTCTGACTGGTTTTGGATGAGGAAAGAATCTGATGTAACAGCCTTCTAAGGGGTGAATGATTTGTCTGCAATCTCGACATAATGTTTCCAGGTTAGCATGCTTGTACAGTGACGGGGCATTAAACTGCTCATTACCTGAATATGACACCATTCTGAAGCAAATAATTTTCACACAACAATAGATATATATTGTACTCTTAAATGAATCCCCCAGCATTCCCACTGATTCCCATTGATCAGTTACCAGCCATCCCCTTTAAGGTTGACTTTTACAGGTTTCCATACTCATAGCAGAAGTTAAATGTATAATTTTTCCAAAAATCACGTTGTAAAGTGTATTAAAATAAGATGAATGTAAACGGTAACGACATTTCTGCAGCAAACCAAAGCTTTAAGTGTACGGTAATCTCATAAAATTAACCAAAAATTTAAGTATAAGGAAATCTCATGAAATGAACAAAAGTGTGTCACTTTTTGACTCGTTTAAAAAAAGACTAGATGGCTGTCATAGGCGTGTTGTGGCCTTAATATCTTACAAGGCATGTAAAAATGGACATTGTTCAAAATAGATTGGCTGTCTTATTTGGTTTCAGATGTAATGGTTGTCAATCAAACAATTTAAACTTTTGCTGAAAACAAACACTAATGATGTTTAGACATCAGTTCCTTAAAAGGCCGAAATCTATTCATCAATGTTGTATTATTTACTTACGTTAAACCAAAATTTCATTCCCTTTATTAAAGGGGTATGTTAATATTACCAAAGTTTACTCTGAGGGTGACTTCCTAACCATATAAATATCTTTGTTAAAGCTGATAGATTTAGACGTGTTTTCTATACGAATGTCATTTGGAGATGTATCAAGAAATGGCAAATACAAACAAAAACAAGCGTTTACTGGCATTCAACAGCTAGCCTTTGTATACATGGTCTATGAGACTTTCCAAGTTCTATGAGTATCATAATGACTGGCTGTTCAGAGTTTAAGCAGCCTCTTTCGAATGATGATGTTGCTACTGAACTATAACCAGTGTGTGATCAAGTCTATTTGCTTGTTTTGTTTTTGGTTGTTGTTTTTTTAGTTTATAATCATCAGATTAAATTCAACTGATTTCTGTTTAAAAAGTTTATTTCAAAATGACGTAACTAGGCTCATGTTCATTGTGATGATCTTTGGATTCTCAATTGGCAACATCTGATGACTTCATGAATGATCTATTCAACCAAACAGAAAGGGAAATTAAGGTAACATCATTGAATCTGGTTCCAAATCATTTGATAATCTTCATTTAAGAAGGGCGCGCTTGATGCATTTATGCAAATGCAGTATACCCGATCGGTGCTTAAGGGCTGCTTAAGTGGCCCTATACCTTAATTCCCACCACACCTGTTCAATTTTGCATCAGGCTGGCTATAATGTCATGGGATGTACGAGAGGGCTTGCCTGCAGAAACTCCGAGCAGCCGACAGACCCACTCTTCGCACATCGAGCGGCCCACACGACGCCACTGAATTTCACGCCCGGCGAGTTATCCCAAAAAGACAAATAGAAAGAGTACATCAAGGGGAAAAGTGCACTGTTACGTTTCGTGCATAAAAGGAAAAATAAAACTACTATTTCCTTTTGTATCGCTCCCGTAAAGCGTGTAATATCTCCGAGTGAAAAGCAAATACATGGTTGGTATATTAGTTTGATACAACCGGAGAAGAGGGAACGAAGGAAACGGAGGAGAAGGGAGGAAAAGAAGAACGATTTTTTTGTTTTGTTTTGTTTTGAGAAAGCGTCGAGGCGAGTTTTCCTGTCCGCAAACCTTCTGTCTAGATGCGGCTCAGCGCACGTAATTTGCTACGCGCGGGCAGCGTTAAACGTACCACATCTCTTGCAGTATTAGTAGTGTAAGCGCCGTACACCACAGATGAGGCAGGAAGGCAACGTTAATTGTTACAAGCGGATAGATGTATGCGGCTACCAATAGCAGGCATACGATACCCCTCCCCCTTTTCCCCCAAACCCTCTCTCGAAAATAGTTGTAGGAAAAATGGAAGGCTGGCTATACATCCAATTGCTTTGTTCATTTCTCCCCCCGAGGCAGGCTCACAGCAGTTTCTCTAGTATTGTTGACACGATACATGTAGCTTTATTATGTGGCTTTAGCAGAACAAGTTCAGCTAAGGTGAGGTGCAACTATTGTTAATCATCTTCAGTTGTAACAATGGTATAAGTTTGGAGTCTCATCGTATGTCCATCTCATTCCTTACACGGAGCTGCGACTTCTTTCCTGCGCACTTTTGGAAAAAAGAAACTGATGAGAAAAAAAAACACGCCAATTTGTGTTTCTGTCGATATTGCCAAAACGAATTTTTGATATTTGATATACACGTATCTTCTCTTTCACTGTGTTTTACAGCAAATAACGAAAACTCATTCTTTGAACCTAAAACGAACTTTCTTTGAGACTTTCTGTTATTCTTATTCCATCGTTTAAACTTTTAATCGAAAAAATGAACTTCTTGAATAATCTGGTATTTTCCCTCTTGCCTACAGTGATTGATGATTGTGAATTCCTGAGCCGATCTTAGAATGAGCATGCAATACTAATAAGAAAAAAGCAGACAACCCTATTGGAAAGAACACAGTGTCCCACAGTGTGTTCACAATCTGCTCACATAGTCGACTATGTGAAAACGCTCGAATTTGACAGTGCGAAGATGATTTCACACTGTGGTGTGGTTTTCACAGAGTGTTCACATATTATAATAATGCTTTGTTTCACACTGTGAATTGTGTTCACGCTGTTAAAACGCTCGAATATAACAGTGTGAAGACATTTCACACTGTGTTCACACTGTGTTCCCAATGTGTTCACACTGTGGTTCTCGCAATGTGGGACACTGTGTTCTTCCCAGCAGCAATCGCATAAAGTAAAATTAGTACCTCTTTCCATTCCAAAATAATAAGTAATCACCATTTCTGGATGTACTTACCCTTTGTCCCTAGTGAAATTCGCCTCAAAACGATCTGCATGATCAATAAATTCAAAATTGAACAATGAATTTCCACATTTCAAAGAGGAGAACATCCATAGTTCTGACTGAATTTGACTTATCATATTATAACATGACACGTGAGACATCAAAATCCTTCAACCTCCCAATGTTTATCTTTTTCCGGTTTGCAACGGATCAATATTTTTCAACTAAACAACAGTGATATCATTCGATTGATACCGTTAACAGTCAACCAGTCAGTTGCTAGTTTTATAATAAGCATATGTGGTCTTTGTAGAAGGAAATTTTGAACATCACATCTTACTTTCCCACCATTTACCACGATTAAACAGTGTTATCCCATAACCTTGAACAGCTGTATAAGCTTACATTCTCTGAGCCTTAATTATAGGCCTATTGGAATGGTTTGGAATTTTTTAGACATCTTCAACACTTGTATTTGTATCACATTAAAACGACGATTTGTGTTATTTCAAGTTTAACCGTGACTCAGATAGATTGATTTAGCGAACAAACAACTTGAAAAAAATACGATACAACTACACGTTATAAAGCACCCTAACAGCTGTCGTAGGGAAATATGTCAGGAGTCTCTTGTTTTGGGGGTGTGTTTTTGTTTGTTTGGTTGTTTTTTTTTTTTAACATGAAGCGGATAAATAACAAACAAAGAAAAACAGATCCACTGATCTCCGAATATTACTAAAGTTTTAGATTCAGTCAAAGTTCACGAAATGGCAGCGGCGATCTTCTGCATGTGGTCATCATTTGGTTACCAGGTTGACGTCAATTTAAAAAAGGAAAAATTTTCTGGATAATTCATGTCTTGCATGGGTTGAACTGGCATGTGCCATGGTCAAATCGCAGGGTTGTGTTCCTTCCAATTCATTGACTAGCTGAGTACTGGTTCATTTTGACACCAACTGCCCAAGATAGAGAGAGAATCAAGAGTCACTTGAAACTTCTCACAACGACAATCACATGACAATCACAACCTGGTGAAATAGCTATCCAGCACGAAAATGATATAGAGACTCAGGACTTTTCTTAGCTTGTACATCCGGGGTCATCCCACGAATCATACGGCCCACGAGTTCGACATTGGAAAAAAAAAAAGGCCCATGGGTCACACAGCCCAAGAGTCATACAGCCCATGACCTCGACGCTATGGGTAAATAAGGTCCATGAGTCCGACAGAAGGCAAACAAGGCCCACGAGTTCGACACAAGCAAAAAACAAACAAACAAACAAACAAAACAAACCACGAGATTGACATTACATCACGGGGCTTAATGTGTCGGTCTCATGGGCCTTTTTGCCCAATTTCGAACTAGCACGTGAGCCTCGTTTGTCTAATGTCGGATTCGTTGGCCTTGTTTGCCTGGTGTCGGATTCATGGGCTTTATTTGACGAGTCCTGTGTGACTCGTGAGCTGTATGACCCGTGAGTGTCGCACTCGTGAACTGCACTCGTACATCCAGTCTGACTGGAACTTGTCCACAGATAGGGCAAAGATATATATCAGGTAACTGTTACCGGCACTGTGATGCTAAGTCTCGTTTGTACCTAAAAAGCAGATGAGGGCGGATTGCATGAGAGGATCTACAATTACCTATATGTTCTTGGATTTGAACTTAGGATCTTGAGATCGACAATCCTTCACCTGAACCAATTCACCAAAATGTTTTCTGCGAACAGCACTGATAGAGCTTTAAACTAAAAACGCTGAGTCAAATTTCGGGATGATTTTCTGAAAGAAAACGCCTATAGGCCGAAAGATGTTATGCATCAAATAAAGATATGAGTTCGATATAGTCAGGCAGTAAATCATCAAAAGTTGTAATCATCGAAAAGAATCGTTTTCATAGAGGACCAACTGTCTCTTATTTGATTAATCTTTAAATATTCTCTCATTTCATTCAATTTCCGCGTAACAGTCGGCTAAACTGAACTATTTAAACCTGTGGACCGTTTTAATGGTAAGACACGACGAATCAATGAATACCTGTCTTTATCCGATCCATGTCGAAAAGAGACTTGCACTGATTTCATGGATCATATATACATTAGAATTATGATATGGACTGATTCAAGCTTACAATGCGTACACAGTCACGTGATCAGCATTAACCAGAAACATGTGACCAGCCTTGGAAGGCCTGGATTGGCTGGTTTCTTGTTACATTTACACAACAACAACGAGAGACGAGTTTGTGTGGCGGCGCGAAGTAACTCAACACACAGAACGAGGACATGTCGTTTGGCCGGGCGTACTCCGAAGCCTGCATCACAACAGATACCAGCTCAAACGTACATGAGATATGCACTCTTAATAAGTTAATAGGTCTTCCAAGCCATTACATTCGTGTTGTCTTTCTTTCATCTCATTTCATTCATTTTATTTTCTTCCATATTAGGATGTGACGGAGTGATTATGTGCATATTAGTGAGCACAAAACTGTTAAGAAAAGCGAACAAACTTTTGATATTATGGAGTAACATTTCATAGTATATATAGCTTCAATGAGTTAGATATTTTATTGAGCTATTTGTTGGATCGGGAATAGGCTTCTTGGGGATATACTCGGTCTCCAAATTTAGTGTTCCAATGTTTTAAACGTAAACGCTTACAAACACAAGTTACTTGTTATCGTGCTTTCTTCTGAGGGTGCTGTGAAACATCTTTCGATCATAAATCCTAGACTCTCCCAACCCTATCTTATTCAGTTATTTTCATTCACTATTTCACTCTCCTGCAATTTTAACCGTCTCCTGTACTTTTTTTGACGGTGGTTGGTAAACGTTGTCTCTCCTACACGTTAAAGACAGTGAATCAGAGAATATGTGAAATTATTATGAATTGCTGTCACAATTGCTGCTAGAGTGCCGGTCAATAGTAAGCTACCCAGGGTAACGTTCCCGAATATGATTAAAAAAAAAATACACCCTTGCATCGCGATTCTCCCTACTTTTAGGAACTTACTCTACCTAGGAGATTTGACGAATGATTGTTTACCCGATATAAAATATCAAAGTAACCATTTTTTTTAAACAGAACACAGTAATCACTCTGAAATGTAAAGAAGTCCTTGGCAGTAGGAGCCGCTACCTTTCACCCGAATACTTACTAGGGATAGAAGGAGTACATGAAGTCGCTCTGTTTTTGAAGTCGACTTTCTTGCTACCCTCGGTGTTTAGTCCTTCCGAAATCGTTATACTCCCTCGGTGGAAAACAATGGTAGCGAATAACTTTCTCTGTCGGGCTAATTTTCTCTTTGCACTTTCCGCGCTGAAAAATAATCAGTGGACTCGTTTCCCCCGGAGCGATTCGGACTCGAGATCGAGCAGCATGGGGTCCGCCGGAAGACACGGCAGAAAAAAAAAAAAAGGATCGCCAGCGTCTTGTGTACCACGAAGGGAAAGCAAGAGGAAAAAATTAAGGAAAGAGCATATTTTGCCACTTCCTCTCTTTCTTGAGGTTTCAAGGAACATAAAACAAAGTGACCGCGAAATCTAATAGCAGTAGATCACCGTATCCTTTCAAACGGCCGACCGAAGGATCACTATACCGTATTATCATATGAGGTTTGATTCTCGATAGTTAGTATTGATTGTGCCTCATGTACAGAAATATGTAACAAAAGGTGAGAACATCTACAAGTGGTCGAGACATTCTGTGAATAGGACTAAAGACGAATGAGGTAATAATCTTGCTGAACTTCGTTCGAAACATTTAGGATATCTTTTCGTTTTATGACCTCCTTTAGATGTTTTGTCGCTCTTTAATGTACCTAATCGTAATGTAATTATGACTAATGATTCCATTGATTATTATTTCTTATTTCTGTCAGCTCGCAGATTAAAAGCACAGTTGATGCTGAAGCTACATGAAATATTTAAATCACATGATGTTAAATGAAATGAATTGAAATAGAATAGCATCTATTTTTCATAAAGATTTTTGAGAGTGTGGATCAAATGGTTAAAACGGTTTTAAGACTTCTGAACAACATTTAACTAACAGTACAGTCCTACTTGTTTCACATACGAAATGCAAATGTTAACGTGAAGTGAAATAATTCTTGTTAGGGGAACTATACCAGACAACGTCTCATTGAACAGTGAAGGAGTTCAAACCAAGAACTGTTTACGTGGAAGGGGTCATCCCATGAGTTCGACACCCACGAGTCATACGGCTTAAGAGCTGGACATTGAAAAAGAGTTCATGAGTCATGCACCCACAATTCATACAGTCCACGAGTCATAGAGCCCACTAGCTGGACACCAAGTCGAACAGGACCACGAGCTAGACAATAAGTAAAACAGGCCCACGAACTTGACATTAGCAAATAAGGCCCACGAGCTCTACACTAAGAAATAAGGGTCCACTTGTTTGACCCTACGTCAATAAAACTACGTGATGTAATATCGAGCATATGTTTGTGTGTGTGTGCGTTTTGTTTGTTTGTTTGCTTGGTTGGTTAATAGTATTACCTATAAAGTGTTGGGTTCGTGTGCCGTATTTTCCGAGTGTCTATAGTTTGAAGCCTTATTTGTCTATTGTGTCTATCTCATGGACCGTCGAACTCTTGGGCCTTGTTCGTCACTTTGGCCCGTATTCTACTGTAGACCAAGGTTTAAACCCATTTTAGACTCACCTATAGTTTAGCTAGACCCGAGGTTTAATTTTGTATTCTGCTAGCGAGGTTTAGTTAAACCCAAGTCTATTTCGGGTTTAAATTAAACCCGAAATAGTCTTGGGTCAAGCCATCATGGTGCCCTCTATGGAAGAAGAAATTCTCCCTCTCTGAGTACTTGTCTCTCCACAAATCCACTTAAATTTATTATTGGCAGTGTATCAGCCACATGTGCGTGACTTTCTTGGATTTTGAATAGTTTTTATGGGTATTTATGTCGAATAAGGGCATGCTGTATTTTTGCTTGCGACGACTCGTGAAGCACTGTGATTATACTGTACAGTTTGTGTACGTGTGCGACGCACATCACAGGATACATGTAAGCGTCTAATAGCGTAGCGCTATCATATTTTTGGCTAGCTAGCTAGCTTTGAATGCTCAGTACCAGCAGATCCATTGCGCCGCGCCGGCCGGCGGCACGGTTGCTGTGTGCGCTGGATGGGACATGGCTTTTTATGTCGATTGAATCGTGAATTCGGAATGGACTGGCAATTGATCAAACCAGGACTTTGAGGTAGGAAATTGAATAAAAGCTTTTCTCTTAAGATTGTCTGTTAATAAAAATAGAAACCATTCTAAAATTTAGAAATAGATCTAGATCTACTATCAACCCTGTCTCGATATTAGAAGTAACGTTAGATTTTACCTACCGTACCACACTAACCTAACTTTTAATAGATCTAACGTTAGTCCTAACGTTACAATAATGTACTCTAGCTATTCGAATAGGTTGTACTAACGTTAGTAGGACCCTACTTCTACTAACTAGTCCTAAAGTTAGTCCTACGATCGATCTAGGTTCTCGATCTAACAGTTAGAAACTATGCCAAATCGACCTCACGCTCTACCCTCTAGTCCTACATTGAGTTCTTGGTCTAGTCTTCAGGTTATTTTCATCGTAAAGCTTATCTAGACTAACGTATTAGTACAGGTAGTACTAGGTAGTAGTACAGTACTGTATTGCATGCTACCATTTAGATCTCGAGTCTCTTCTAAGTGTACAATTTGCTACAAGTACTATAGATCTATCATCTAGTATGTAGTAGTAGGACCCTAGGCGTATCTCGTGTGTACTCGCGTGTGGCCGGCAAGCTAGCTGCTGTATCCAGGCAGCCACTCGTTTTGTGCCATTGGCATTGATCCGTGTGCTGGTACCCTTACCAGTCATCGTTAGACTCGATTTAAACTCGAAATATAAACCTCCTCCTGGGTAGGTTTAATTTAAACCCAATTTAGACCACAGCTGGACTTAGTAGAATACAAATTAAACCTGGGTTTAAACCTGGGTCTAAACTGGTGGTTTAAACTCAGGTTTAAACCCCAAAAACCTACTTTAGACCCAGGCGTGGGTTTAAACTCGGGTCTAAGTTTTTAGCAGAATACGGGCCTTTGTGTCCAGCTCGAGGGCTGTATGACTCGTAGCAGGGAGGTGTCTCACCTCCCTGCTCGTAGGGTGTCGAGCTCGTGGCGTGCACTAGCCTTTAAACAAGGCGACTCGCTCTGCGTGCCCCCGTATAGCGCGTTTACCCCACAAACCTGTTGGCCGGCGAGTGGAGCGAGCCGCCTTTATCCACTCGTTCAGGGATGTGTACTTTTGTCGTTGTTGTTGCTTTATATTCTTTGACAAATTTGCGTACAAATTTGACGCAGAAAATACACACGGCACCAAGGCAAGCCGCGCGCGCTTGCTAACAAATTTATATTCTTTGACAAATTTGCGTACAAATTTGTTAACAAGCGCGCGCGGCTTGCCTTGGTGCCGTGTGTATTTTCTGCGTCAAATTTGTACGCAAATTTGTCAAAGAATATAAAGCAACAACAACGACAAAAGTACACATCCCTGAACGAGTGGATAAAGGCGGCTCGCTCCTGAACTCGCCGGCCAACAGGTTTGTGGGGTAAACGCGCTATACGGGGGCACGCAGAGCGAGTCGCCTTGTTTAAAGGCTAGGCGTGCACCCGCGTGGAAAAGTTGGTCAAGTCTTTGCAATTTCATATTCTTCTCCTCTACTTCTATAGGCCAATTTCGCACCAACAGATTGATAGATTAGTTCGATGACCATTCGTGGCATGATATTGTAAAATATGTAAATTGATATAATCGGCATATCGTAACTTTTCTGCGAAGAAAGGCCTTTCTGACTTCTTTCTTCCTTTTTAATATTTTAAGTACCCACTGCATCCTATCTTGTAATAACCTTCAGACCCCATGGGCACGACAAGCTCATCACAATATGGTCGCTTCAGACACAATGCTGTAAGCAATTAAAGTACAGCCAATTAGACAAGCAATTAGAGTGTACAAGAGAGAGGAAATTACGTCGTACAAGGATATTCTAATATCAGCCTTATCCCAAGTCTACTTATTGTGTACACAAGCAGGGCCATGTTTCATAAAGGTGTTCATAAAATTACGAACGACTTACGAGCGACTGGTGATCAGTTCTTGTGCTGAATTATTGAAATTCTGATAAGTATAGCACACCAGAACTAAGCAAAATTCATTTAGTGAATACATCACAGGCACTGGCATAAATATTAGTCTAACAGATAACGCACATTATGCTCATTTATTTTTCGATTAAGTCTGCAGAAGAAGTGCTGCTCCAGAGCCGTTGTATGGGTTTAGATTAAAAAGGACCGAAAAAAAAGGAAAAGAAAAGAAAAGAAAAGAAAAACCGTCTTTTATGTTTTATCACTTTCCAGAGGAAAGCATCAAACAACAGGTACACAAGAAAAGTTGAACAAGTTAATCTACATCTGCCTCTTGTGATTAACTCACCGACACATTTTCACATTTTTTTACATTATTTTGTCCATCCAATTTTTAAACAAGGACGCTTTCTAGAGTCTTCCCTGGACATTGCCGTACAAAAAAATAAACCCAGTTTGAAATCAATTCAGTGTATGTTTTACCACCTAATATTGTATCTAAACGTGCAGAGCACTGTGTTTATCACTCAAGACTCACTTCGGATATGACCGACCTAAATTCTAAAATAACCGACTCAATTCGAAAATGAAAGCACATTCCAAGCAATCTGGTTCAAAGTACTGTTCCCATGTGTAGTCTTCTTTTTAAAGACACTGCTTAAACATCTTGTGGTTCAATCTTAGACTGCCAAACTTTACCGAGTGATCTTTATAGTGAGTTTCAAGAGGATGAAAAAATTTCCAATTTGAACCTATGCTTTTACTTTTAGGATATCCTATGAATAAATACTGACATTGCTTGATTAGAATTGGTTTCTTCTATAACCATTGTCGTTTGAGGGAAATTTACCATGGTGAATTCGAAATACAATTAATCAACACATGTGATTAGGGTCTTAAAGCTGCTTTTAATTTGGCTATTGATTCTATTGAGCAGTTAATCTTCCCACTAACAGGTTTGATTACCATTCTTCATGCTGCCGACTGTTTTTTCTACGAAACGTCACCCAACCGACTCTACCATAAGTGGGGAAAATATACGGTTTTACAAACTGGTAAGTCAATTGAATCGCCGGGAAAGAGTGACCACAGCATTATCATGACATTACTTGACATTTGCACCATCTAGGTAGATGTATCAGAAGTCTATGTTTTCATGACTTGTCCATAACAACAACAAAGTCCGATAAAGTTCTATAGTCGTAGCACAAACTCGAAACTTCACACACAAAACTGGAGGTTATAGATAAGACAAAATTCTGAAACTATTAGGATGTTGAAATCAGTATCAACTAAATAATATCAAAACAAACTGCATTATCATTTAAAGTTTGATGCACCCTCCTTTGACGATTTACCACTTACATTTGGAAGTTCAGTTACAACTTTTAGTTGAGACAATTAAACAAAGCATCCCAGAGAAAAATAATCGGAACAAACATCCCTCTTTTATTTTTGTGTTTACTTTGTTTAAGTCGTCGTGTAGTTTTGATTGCTTGTAGCTGATACAATAGACAGGATAAAGCGACTCCATTCGGCCGGTATATATCATGTAAATCCGTCCGTCTTATACCTGTCCTTAAAGCACCGCTTCCCATTGAGCCATAGTAACCGTGCGAGATGGGGAAACACGCCGCGGGGTGCCGTGTCGACCTACCATCAAAAACAGGAAGTTCAAAAATATCCCCGTTCGTCTTCTCCCATAACATCTCTTATTTACCGCACGATGTGTGAGTATCTCCTCCGAACTGTGGAGATATGTATTCCTATGCAAGCTCGTGTGATTTAGTCGAACACTGAGTACGCATGGAAAATTAACACATACATGTGATATATATCACATACATTTACATCATTATACATATACTTGTACGTGTATATGTGTGTGCGTGCGTATATACATAAATAATGCATATGTATGTGTGTGTGTGTGTGTGTATTTGTATCATATATTATCTGACCATTCTGCTGGCGTTTGTGTGCAGGAAGCAACAATCTGTGCAATTTTTGTATATATATATATATATATATATATACATAATATTATATCGTATCTATACGTACACACATGTGTGTACATAAGATATCTAAGTGCGCATTCTAAAGTCTATACACAGACACACACACAACACACAAACATGTATATTATACGTATGTATGTATGTATATATATATATATATATATATTTACTGTCAGTGTGTGTCTGTATGTGTGTGTGTGTGTGTGATCCACTACTATGAACTCATTAAGCTTTAATCTTAATTTCAGAGATTCTGTTCCTACTGTTTGATAATACATTGTTAAAACGATGATTTGTTTACGCCTATAGTCTCCTTCGTCTTCGCTTAATATGTTTCAGGCAAATTCTGGTTTTTCATGTCTCGCTGATACTATCTATATGATGACATTATCAGAAATTTGTTCTGGTTTTCTTTGAGAGCTCCTATGGTGTATTCGGCGTTTGACGAAGAACTATGTAGTACAAATGAAGGAATATGACGCCGGGAGCTTCGACTATATAATAATATGATTAACGTGATGATAGTGAACATTGGGACTCCTTTTTTTCCCCAAAAAGTTTTAACAGCTTGAAATTAGCTAGACAGGACCTTCTATGGGGCGGTCCCGCCGAGCTGCACACCCCTTATAGAACGTTACGCCCCGACACGCCCCTGTGACCGGCTTCACCAGCCCGAACACCCGCGTCTGTCGGCTGTAATAATCGACTTGCTCTTGCAATTATGTGACCGGGTATGACCGCTGTGAAGAGCTCAGTATGGTGTCGTCTCACTGAAATGAAGACAGACTTAAAACAAAAACAAAAAACAAAACGAAGAGCCATAATGTGTAATGGATGTACTTTTGAGTGTGCGACATGAACTGAACTGATTACACAATTTATGAACATGATATTTATTACCTTGTCTCGATGCGAACCGTGACATGTAATCATGATACAGCTGTACACTTTGTTAATTTTGAAACAGGCACGATGGAAGTAAAGGACGTTTTCTGACAACATGAAGGTGATTATAAAGTTAAAAATGTGGTGGCAGAGAAAAGTTATTAAGTAACAACAAATAATTTCCGACGGGTATTTTAATTTATTTTCTCTCTCTCTCTCTCTCTCTGTACCGTATGTCCAAGAAAAAAAAATCCACAATGAATCAATCCAAATACAATTTTCAGGATGCAAAACTATAACTTATTACCCACATCTTACAGAAAACCCCATCCGGTTTGCTTCAGTGGTCAAAGAGAAATGAGGATTTTTTTTTTTTTGAGAACATGTCAGGAATTCCTTCCCTCCAAGTTCTGTCCATTGTGTTCACACATTAATATGCAGTTCCAACTAGAGCAGCCAAGTGCTAAACTTGGAAGAATCAGACCCATGACATGCTTTACAACGATCCACATCTCTCTGTGACCAGTTAACCAAATTGAATGGGGTTTTCTGCAAAATATAGCTAAGATGTTATATTTTAAGACTCTGAAATAGCACTCAGACAGATTAATCATATTGGAAGTTATCAATGTGAAAATCCGATTGTATTTTCTTTTTTTTTGGGGGGGGGGGACATACTGTATATTGATGTTTATGTGTATAAATCCTGCTTATCAATTAAGGAATGAAATTAGATATAAGAGATTGGCCATTTTACAATTTATGAAATCATGACAGGGTCACGATTTCATAATATTTCATAAATTGTCCAGGAAATGTAAATTCAATTTTATCATAAGAGGTCACGAAGATGGACGCTTTGATCTACTGAAGTAATCCCAGTCTAATGGCGACATCGACCACCACTTCGAAGTCTCCATTCCATAATCAAGCTTACTGACATTTAAAAGCCTTGATTCATTTTAAGCATTTAATCATTAATGCTTGTTTGATTTTGCTGAAACTTTGATGAATGTGTTGCTGTCATTTTATCAGTTTGGCTAAAAGTAGGTTTCTATAACTGAGTTCAAGTATAATCTTAAAGGTATTAGCCCACATTTGTAAACCTGCAGCAATTGGTCTCATAGTTAGCATGGAGTTTGGGTATGATTGCAGTAACACCTGTGAAAAATTTCGTTCCAATTAGTCCATTACTTTCATAAGAATAAATGAAAATGCGCCGTAATCCGTATGCATGCGTATAACGCTCACTAGCTCCGGTCCACGTACGTGTTACATGTACAATGTACGTAGCTATATAGCCCGCGCTCGTAATTCGATTTTGGGTCGGGTTGACCCGGTTTGAAAATTGATTTTAAAACGATGATTTTCTCTCTTTTATCGAATGGTATAGACAAAGAGCGACAGGTGAGGTATGTTACTGTTATAACTTGTACTTGAAGTCATATTGGACCTGTTTTATGCAGTTTTGATTTTCGTGGGTTTGCAAATGTGGGCTAGTACCTTTAAAGGAATGCGAATGGCTGTTAATGGCTGTAAACTGAATGATTTCAACTGTTTTTCTGGTCAGAATTCCCTCTAGAGCCCTGCATCTATGAATATATGGAAATAAAATCATTTTGAATTGAATTGAATTGAATGGAATTGAATACCATGAAATGAATTATGGAATTTCATGTCTTGCAGTATTCTTGTCGTATGGTCCTACTTGTGTTTTGTACAATCAAGGAAAATGTAAGTCGTGATTTAGAATTAGGTGTAATGATTTCTTAACTTCAGTTGTTCCAAAAAAGAATTGTAAGATAAAACAGAATTTCTGTCCTGCTTTTAAAATAATTTTACTTATTTGCATTGATTAAAGAATTGTTAATAAAAAGAGGTAATCTCTAACTACATCAATGTGACACTGTGTCAGTGAAAATGGTTTATGAGTGTTTACTGAGATTTTTTATGATCTCACATTAATTAAGACATTAACATGCATGTAATCAAATGCCCCTATATGTTAAGAGGATAAGGCAAATAATTTCGTCGGAAATGAAATAAAATGAAATGAAATAAGATTTAAGTCGGATTTACTCCATTTAACATGTTCTGATAAGATCACTTATCGCATACAGCATACAGCATTCAACATGATGAAACAATATTCCTCCTTGATCATGAATAACTTTGTGACAATACCATGAAAAGTTGAATTTGATTGCGCCAAACTTATTTGACACAACAATATATTTGTAATCAAAAGCAGTGTCTTCATTCCGCCAACTTTAGAGAAATTTCAGAACTTTAAATATTGATGTGATATTTTCTCTCTTTTTCTCTCTTTATAAACGGGAAGGGGTGAGGAAGAGTTACTGCAGGTCGTCAATAACCCCCTGTAGTCATTTCAAATTGTTCAAGGTGGATTTCACACGTTGAACAATTTATCACCAACTTATTCTACTCAACAAGAGAATCAGAACCACATAACGTGAATTCAATTTTAAAGGAATGCTCCTTTGCATTTTTTTATTCATTTACATTTGTACATTTCACTCATAGTGAGCTACTGAACGAACAGCATTATTTTACAATAACATTTGTAATATATACGGCATGTTCCTGATTACCATTATCCAGTTATTCACAGGATTCGTTTGAGGTGGGTAAGACATGGTGTAAAAAATAATTATGTCCTTCTATGTATAAAATGCCTTCTTGAAGTTTTGTCGCTCGGCTTCGCCATTGCCCAATAGAGTTTAAAAAAACATTCTACATAATAATAGTCACAACACACGGAAGGCAATGTCTGTATACTGCAGACTGATGACATAGCATTGAATGGCAATCGATTGTTCAAAAAATGCACTGACCTTTTTTTCATTCAGTTCCACATTTCAAGCTATATACTAAGTAAATGACATTAACAAGTTATGTGTTTACCATCGCAGGAAGGAAAACTATGTTCTCTTAAACCGAGTTTTGCCCATCTGTGTCTCAGCTAACTCTTGTGATTTATTTTCTGTGAGTTTAGGGATTGAGACCAGGTTCCCCATGTTAGACAGAAAAACGAACTTGAACTACAATCAGATTGTGTATGCTTGTAGCTAGAAGGCTAGCCTGTCATCAAGGAGTTTTTGTGTGAACTCCTCGCCCATATATACCTGCGGGTGTCATCAGCCACCAAGTTTCAGCAGGAATACCAGTGTCACAGAAGAGTTAAGTCAGGAAAGTCTTCAGTAAAGGCTACAACAACAGACATGCGGCATATATCGGGAGTGTGTTACTATAGGAAAATATTTGGTGTCAAAAAACAAGTAGGCCTACAGAAAAGATTGTGTCTATCACACGGAGCAGAAGAGGAAGAATATCAGAAGGAAGAAGTGTGCGGATTCAATAGAAAAAAAAATTGTTCACCGTCGGTGGGACTTTTTTTCACTGATATGTCTTTAAATGTCCTATGTACGATCGAGATAACAAGTTCACCAAACACAGAGAAGATGAAATAAGTACTCTCGGGAGACATAGAGACAAAACAAAACAAAACAAAAGCACACACACACGCACACACGCAACAGAATGGCACGATCTTCATGTCAAAGCCCGGTATCATTTTTGGCAATTCCCAGATATTTATGGAGGAAATGAGAAAATTAGTTCTGATACTTATCACTAATCACAAAACAAGCCATGAATATTAGTGCAGAGAAAAATACCAAAACATGGTTGTTTAAAGTTCCTTTTCGGGATTTTGCCTTCATATTTAATTTTTGAACAGAGTATGTTTTTCTTTTTCTTTTTTTTTAACAGGCAAACCGTCATTTTGAAATATTCATTTATTTTCGTTTGCACATTACGGTGGGGAATTTCTCGTCGTTACAATCCAATTACTCACGAGTACAGCCCATGAAAGGGTGCCTCTTATTGTAAAAATATCGAGTCAAACTACGAAATGAAAGCGTTTTTGCCACCATGCTCTTTAAAGACTTCTCGATAGTGTATGAACAAAGAGGAAATTCCCGGAATACATCGGTGGGTGTTTGACGGATGATACATCTCATACTGTAGTCAACATTTCCTCTCATCTCACTTTCATTTGGGTTCATTTTATGTGATCTTTTTTTGTCTAATCTGACAGAAAATTGAGGGTTCTTTGGAAAAAGTGTCCACTTCTTCCCATCTCTAAGAATATTCGTGTCTGATTACATAAAATTCTAACCAAACTGACTCTTATGAACTGCAACCATCATTTTTGTCACGATGCGTTGCTTTAAAAAAACAAACAAACAAAAACAAGGTATTACATGTATAGTCTAATTCTGACTTATATCAGTTTCAGGATAAAACAGCGAAAACAATGAAGAGGAAACTTTATATGAATCCGTGAATCAGACCCTATCATCTAAGAATGATGATATTCATTTAGTTAGAGTGCAACAATGTGAAAACAAAATGTTTCTTGAAGATGCCTGAAATTATTACGTTATCTTAGACATGTATGTATTTGTATTTAACTTATTAGGACGGAGTTTAACGTACACTTAGGCATATGCTCCACATTTCTCCTTGGATATTAATCAAATTCAGAAATGACACTTTACAAATTGTAGTGGCTTGAAGAGTGAGTATTAGCATCCAATGCTTTTGTGCTAAGAAATGATGATGTCAATAATCATATGGTCGTGATGAACAGATCAGAACAATCGGTGAATACTTGCAACAGAAAAATTGATTATGAATATCTGCACGATCGTTTGACAGCTTAATTCAGATTAATGAAGAACACAGATACTCTCTTTTCTTGTTGTCACCCATTTTGCCTGACATGCGGAGCAATGTACTCCTGGATTTAAAGTAATTTGCATCGATGCACACATATCAAGACATGTTTTACTAAACGTCGACATGTAGTACTTGCGCGACAATTGACATTCACATCACACATACAATATTGTTCAGCTGACAGTTATGAACAGGTGAAACATAGTTGATATTTGACGAACACAAACTCGATCTCTGCGTTGAACTCCGTGTCGAAAGTTAAAGAAGACGCGAAGGCAACTCAATTTTAATGCTGGCTGACATCTTCTGTTTCGAAATTTATTGTGACGCGACAGATCCAAACCTCCACTCGTTGTCGAAATCCATACTAAGGACTATGCTGGTGATTGGTCGGACTGCCACCGATGACATAAACGTATATATACATTTGCTATCTGTTATAGCTTTTTTGGGCAAGCCTGGGGCATAATAGTTCAATGTAGTTGTTCAAATGATGATATAGTGAACGATATAATCAATTTTTCATGTGAATACATGAGTGAATTGTATGGACTGGCACTGCAGCGTGCAAGCTACAATATATGTCATTTCTGTGTCACAAAGTGCAGAAGTGTGAAACTTCACATTTACATTTCCAACGTGGCCAGTATCAATAACGACAAATCTTACGAAGTAATTTCCACGTCAGTTCGAATGCGAACATGTCAAAAAGAGACATTCGAATACAAAAAAAAAAACACCTGCAATATACTCTAATTCGGTTAGAAGTTGAAGAAGGTATAACAACGTTACAGATTTTATGTAACTGAACTTCAGTCTTTTTTTCATTCGATACTCCTTTACCAATCGGGGGAATTTGGGGGTAGTCGGGATCAATAACAATGGCATATGATTTGATAAAATTGTTTATAATGTGTATCTGCTTATAAGTATCAAATATCTTGTAAAACTGAGCTTGATCCCAATGTCGAAAATTTTAGTTTTCAAGACTTCAGTATGGACTTGATCTAGAATCCTCTAGTTGTTTAAGCTTAATTGGCAATATGATGATATTAGGCTAGGTATTTATCTTAAAAGTGTGCATCCACGGAGCAATCTTGTATCATGCTTTATAAGATTTAAGTTTGAAACTAATTGTGGTTTTCTCATCAATTTGCGACATAAACCAGTGTCAAAACCTCTAGTTAATCTAGTTAACTTTTTTTTTCGAGAGAAAGTAAAGCTAGACTGTCAGCTTCATTTTTGATTGTGCAAGTTTCTATTTAATTTTGATCATGTTGATAAGGCAGCCATCGAGAGAACATTGGTGAAAACGAGGTTATCACCGTCTTTTTGGTTACGAATAACAATACGTCAACATTATGTCTGAAAACCTGAATATGACTATTTGATTTGATAATTCGGGGTACTTTTGTTACAATGTCTATACCTATAACATAATGCCTAATGCAATGAATCGCCTCACATAGAGTGACAGATGTTTCAAAGGTTTATATATGTTTGTTTCTTATCGTTTTCTTCTTTTCCTGAATTTGTTTTTCATGAGAATACCTAGAGAAATGCAAGTGAAATAGTACGAGTATCGTCTGTTTGAGCAGTGAGCTAATTCGTCGCTTTAAAAGCACGACAGAGGTGATTGGAATGACGATACAAACAGGGCTACATGCTCATACGTAGAATTCGACCTAGGTGTTTAGTTACACCTGCGTGACTCTATTATTGGAGGCCACGGTCGCTCACGGGAGGGCGGACATTTTGTTTTCCCGCTAGCCTGTTCTGGCTCTGGCAAAAAAACAGAGACACACTGACCACAGTTATGCCTATTGATACACCGCCCTGTGCGGGACACCAAGCGATTACCCGACTTGCACAAACATCTGGAAAACAATGTATCTCGCATTCTTTCTGAAAACTCACACTCAGGTATACATGTATAATGGCTAGTCAATAGTACACTGTGTCCGACATTAATTTTTGTGTATATCGATGTTGAAATGAATTTTGTACATACATGCCTTGACTATGGTTCAAATCGCGTATTGTCATTTGCGGAATAGTGCATACAAACATTAGGTGGTATACAGGATTTGGCAAAATAAGTTCGGGAGATCATAAAAGTAAGTTTGATCGCTCTGTATTTTCTCCCTTCGAAGTCACGGATAGGACGTGCTTGAGTTGGAGTTTCGCGCCAACCCAGCGGAGTGGGTGAGCAGCGTGGACCCCACACTTGGGGCGTGACTGTTCGCTCCCGACCCACTCACGGGTGAGGGTTCGTTGCTGGGTGGAGTGGGCATCCCTCCCGCACTCTGGCACACGTACCACTCGCTCAAGTTCGTGCCGGCGTTGGTGGCCAGACTCGACGCCGTGATCGAGGCGCCGCCGACGGGCTGGTTGTTGGCGTCAGAAGACCCCGCCGGCGAGGGTTCGCTGCTGCTGTCGTTGGCGGTGTCGTACGACCCGGGTGGGGGCGGGGACTTGCTGTGGACTTTCATGTGTTTGCGGAGCGAGCTCGGATGGGTGTAGCTCTTATCGCATCCTCGAATCCGACAGTTGTATGGTTTGTCCGATGTGTGGACGTGCGAGTGCTTCTTCCTGTCGCTGGAGTTGGCGAATCGGCGATCGCAGCCGTCAAACTCACACTTGAAGGGCTTTTCACCTGCAGTAAAGAAAAAACGTAGATCTTCTTTGAGTAAGTTGTGCTAAAATAAATACCAACAGCATTACGTGTCACCAACACCAAATAGTCATAAACGTGTGTAAATACAATACAACAACATTACATTTGTAATGCGCTTTAATACAATGTTTCTAAGCGCAAAATGTGTAAATGTGTGTGTGTGTACGCGTGTCTGTGTTTTGGGGTGGGGGTACACGTGTGTGTAGTTACTCCTAACTGTGGAAGAGTGAATGGTTGCAGGTAAGATGAAATAACCAAGAAATCACAACAGAAAATATATGATATTAATTTGAAGGAAAATTTGACGAAAATGATCGCATAAAGACGAAAAAGTGCTTCTGCTGTTATGTGTGCAGGGAGTGTGACGGACGAATTTGAATTGTAAATGACGAGAGTGTGTGACAAATGACTAAATGATAGATCAGACTTTGTTAGAAAATGATAGACAAAAGACGAATTTGAAACTAGGATTGGCATATTCCAGATTTCTTAGGACGACATTGAACTAAAAATATATGAAATTGAATGAAAAAAAAAAAGATTTGAAAATGAACGGGAAAACCTATGTTTCCTCCTTAATACTCCAGATATCTTGACAGCAACTGTTGTCATCCGACAACTTCCCAACACAGGCTATACACATTTGCATATTTAGTAGCATACAGTAACATTTAGTAACATATAGTTGCATTCCGTCTGCATCGCTGACGCATAAATACACTTATCCAAACAATCTGCTTGAAAAAAAAAAAAGCACGTTGATACTATTATAGCTACAGCACTCTCCAAAGCCCACAAGCATAGTAGGAGCAAAAAAAGGTTTATCAGCTCTCTCACTATTATATCAGAAATATATAAATATGTATAATGAAGCTTATTCAATCTCCCTTTACATCGGTTTACAAGATGGCCGACAACAGGGCACTAAAGTACTTCATGGAGGGTCATGTGCGACATTCCTATTCAAGTTACGCTCTTCTACCAAACTATCAACTTTCGTGACTTCCGTGCGAACACTGAATAGCAAAGTGGATGGCGATGACGCTTTCTCGTCTACTGCTCAAAAACTGCAGATCACTCTCTCCCTCCTCATCTGAAATCTTCACCAACAGTCGAAAGAGTCAAACACAGTTTGAAGACATATTATCTATAGTGAAATCAGTGTTCTCATTGAATCTGTCAGTCATTGTCATGTCAGAGGGTCATGTGCGACATTCCTATTCAAGTTACGCTCTTCTACCAAACTATCAACTTTCGTGACTTCCGTGCGAACACTGAATAGCAAAGTGGATGGCGATGACGCTTTCTCGTCTACTGCTCAAAAACTGCAGATCACTCTCTCCCTCCTCATCTGAACTCTTCACCAACAGTCGAAAGAGTCAAACACAGTTTGAAGACATATTATCTATAGTGAAATCAGTGTTCTCATTGAATCTGTCAGTCATTGTCACTGTCACTGTGCGGTAGTATTAACATAATTTTGACTCCAGTGATGACCCACGGACGACATTTCAAAGTGTTTTGTATCTAATGGAAAAGGCGCTATGTCAATGGTAACTATTATTATCGTTAATGTAGTCTTGAAACATCGATGTATCAAAATCTAAGGGAAATCAAACCGATTTCGGGGGGAAGGAGCAAGCCAAAATGACCAACAGCTTAGGGAGAGAGATGGAAAAAAAAAATCTGTCGTCACATCTACAAGCAGCCCCGTAGAAAAGCGGAAGTGGTGGGTGTCGACAAGAATTCCCGGGTGACTTACGTATGGAGAGTTTTCATCTCCGTGGATAATTGAAATAACTATTTGTGGTCAATTTCAATCTAATCCCGTGGACCTATATCGCAAAAAGGTGCACTTCTGATAGACCTATGTGTACGAGAAAAAGAGTGGGAGAAGGGGTGGAAAGGTGAGGGAGGGGAGAAAGAAGGGGGGGGCAGAGAGGAAAAAGAAAAAGAAAGGACTCAATGCGAGACAACGTCCACGCCTGGTCAAGAACTCACCACGGTCAATGGCAATGGTCTGAGAAGGGAAGTGGGGATTTGGCCGAAAATTGACGAGTTTATGGATTCGAAGAAATGACAGCCGTACCGTCAAAATAGCGCCAGCTGCCTTTCTTGGTGTACGGGGAGATATAGTATTTTGATTGCAGTCAGAAATATCCCTAACTTAAACTACTTTTGTAACAGAAAAAGATCGGACAGAGGAAGGCGAAAGGGAGGGAAAAGAAGAAGACAATAACAGAAACAGTTATTGTAAATCTGCGATAGGAGCAGGATGTGACTATATCTGCTCCCCAACTATCAAGTAAGCATATATTTGCATTATTGATTTTACATTTTCACCATCAACTCCTGCAGGATGCATTTTGCTGATTGCATCCAATATCGGACTCGTCTACAGAAATATATGCTATACATTAGTAACCTGCGAGTAAGGGAAAACAATAAGAGACGTTAAGTGCGGCGGTCTTGTGACATATCTAATAAGGCACAAAAATGTCGCTGCAAACTCTATAACACGAATCTCGTTAAAAAGAGCCATCAGTGTTACTTTCACATTTTCGGATGTGTGAAATTGCCCTCCGAGGCGTGATGGTGGATAAGGATTCAAGATTCCAAAGGCTGCAGCACTCTGATAACTATAACTTCTGATGTCAATAACAATTTGAGTGTGTACCTACAATGTATTTTAATTTTACAGCGAAATTATGTCAGATATAATCTGCTTAAAGTTTGATATAGTTTTTCATGTAATATCTGGTTCCCAAGTGCATTCTGTTAGGGATTAAAAGGACACAAAAACCCAAATATATCTGTGCATTGAGTGAAAGCAGTAATATTAGCAGAACACAATAATCAGTGACAGTTTGAGGAAAATCGGACAATAGATTCAAAAGATAGGAATTTTCAAAGTTTCGGTGTCATATTTGCTGGATGAGAAGACTACTACACCTCGTGGCGTCATTTTGGACATCAATATAAAGAAAGTATAAGGAGAATTCAACACATTTTCATTTTTCATTAAAAGTTAAGATTCCATAGCTCGTTAAGTTAAAGGTAATATCACACCCCTTCTGTAAGAGGAAAGTCAAGTGCTCTTTCATCGTCCTATAAAAGTGAAAATATGTTGAATTTTCATTTATATCTATTTTGTATAATAATTGTTGTAAAAAATGTCATTAGGTGTAAAAGTCTCCTTATCCAGCGATGACGGCACCGAAACTTTGACAATTCATAACTATTGAATCGATTGTTCGATTTTCCTCAAACTGTCACTGATGTGTTGTGCTATAGTGTTGGTGTTTTTCATTCAATCCACATTCATATTTGGGCTTGGTTTCCTTTAAACTGCGGACTCAGCCATTAAAAGGTGAAACAAAAATGTCTTCCCATCGATGTGTAAATATTCTCTTTACTAAACACATCACGGCTGTAAGGGTAAATAGACTGTCATGCCTAAACAACGAAGTGTGGTATTGTAGACTAGTGAAGTGTTTAGGTTCTCCGTCGAAAAGGCGCCACTCTGCGTTACGTAACAACTCAAGCAGTATTATTTCCAATGATTATATCGATCAGCTATCGCTCAAGTATGATCAATGGGATAAGCCGACGAGGTAACGTTTAGAATATCAGATCAATAGACAGGCTGTGAAAAGCAATCCATTCAAATTGGCCACAGCACAATAAAGTAAATATGTGCCTTACCCACCCATTCAATCGGCTAAGAGACGCCTCTCAAACGTATAATTGCTTCATTAGGATTTTTTTTCTTATTTTGGTCAATGTCAATCGCTGATACCAATTAGCTTCCATTATTGACCTTGGGGGAAATGGGTTTGATGAACGTGCCTAACTCCACGTAGTGTACTATCTCGAAGTGTGAACTACTGCACTTCGTCAAATGCGTCGCACGCATGTATTACCACGATAATTATGTACAAGATTCAACGGCGAGTTGGAAAAAATTATGACATTTATAGAAACAAACAATTCAGACAGTTGACTATCAACAGACGCCTTACAGCATTATCTTTTGCTCTGTTTTGTGTGTGTGTGTGTGTGTGTGTGTGTGTGTGTGTGTGTGTGTGTGTGCGTGTGTGTGTTACGCTTCCGGTTTCGGCATCGTATTTAATTGCAATGTTGGCGATCTCAACATAAGCACAAGCAATAAAAACAAACAAGAGAAGCAAAACCAACAACAACAACAAGGACTAAGGATACAGCATTGCAATAGAATTCCTGTAAAAGGCTTGGAGTACCAGAACGTGGTGCAAACAGGTACATGAAATAGTTGTTATCACATCATCCTAAAAAAGAAAATATGAAAAACCAACATAGAGAATGTTTCTAACGGTAAACTGTGGCTTCGTAAGGTTGAATGGATATCTTTCATGATTTAAACCTAATTAAAGGGGACTATGGTCACTGATGGTAGTTCTAGTGTTATCAGTTCAATATAGGACAAAGAAGTTAAACTTAAGTCATAAAAAGTCATAAAATTATCTTTGATCATCAAAACCACCACTGGAACTGAACTTGTCAATCTCTTTTGCTAACAACTGCAGAGTGGTAAGTAAAAGCAACTGGCAATACGTATTAAGGTGCGTAAGTAGTACAGTTTTGTGTGTGAGTCTGCATGTTTGATTTCATTCAGACCAAACAAAATTATGAACGAATATAACATCTACCCTAAGTCTCCCTTTAAAGATATAAGAAGTATATGGATTATTGAGAAGAGTAAACACCAATGAGCCAGTACCGAAACTCCCTGTCGTTTATAGCTCGTGGTCACGACTGCCAGCAAGAGAAAGGAAAGAAAATCACGAAAATTGAGTGCTGAGTTGATATCCTGAAATAACAACTATCCCCCGGGAGGGTTGGGCGCGGCATGACACCGCTGCACCGCTCAACCCCGAACGCAAGCGTCCTACACCAACCACGCAGATGAGAGGTTGGTACAGGGTCAATATGCCAGCGCAATGAGTTTTCCTACGGTTCTTACATATCAAATTGACGTTATTCTGAAGATTTGCTGAGTCACAAACAGCGCACTTTCTCTTGCTTGATGACTCATCCATACATATAGGTGTATTTTCCCCAGAAAAAAAAAATGTTATTACTTTTGTTATTTCGTTCAGCTCCAAAACTATTTTTACGGAGGGAGTAAGTAATACTCCTATACCATCAAAAACCTAAAGAGAGAACTTTGTAAAACTGCAAAATGTTAACACGGAAAGTACATGTAGACTCTGAAGAAATATCCAGGAAATACCCACACATTTCGAAATACAGACCCATAAGAATCTTTTCTGATTATCAGAGTTAAAGAAATTACGAGTAATTGAATACTCATTGCACTGTCTTGATGTTTAACCGTGATCATTTGCGCAGATGGGTGTGCATCATAAAACACACGATAAGTATCAATGGTAAATGTTGTTGATTTATTTCCAGTGACATATATTGTCACTACGTATTGACACGAGATTTCAGACAATCATGATTTCTGCAAAGATTTAAACGATCAGAATACATCACCTGGCCTAATTATTGCACAAGAGCCAGAAGTTAGTCATGCATGGCCTATGGGACTCCTGCGTGTTACGTAAAAGAAGAACATTTAAAAAAAAAAAAAGTAGAATAAAACGAAACATAAACCAATCCCGGCCAAATAAGGAAAAAAAAATATACGGATAATGTCATGACATTTCATCAAAGAACACAAAAACACTGAGTATCATGGTAATTGTTATTTCATTTCCGTCAGTTTAATTTTCATGACAACGTATAGTTACTACACCACAACTATTTTATACTCTTCTCAGTTTACTTTGTTTTGCTTATGAAACTTATTTTCTGTTACCAAAGAAAGTGAAATGTCTATAACGTTCTTTTCGAAAAATGAAATAAAATTTGGATTGAACTGAATTGAATTGAATTGCAATATTTGGGTTTTATATGATGGATAAAATAACAGTTGGTTCAAAAATTGTACATATGATGATAATAACGCCATGAAAGTTAATTATAACAAATTGTTCAGGGCACAACGCAGAATACTCCAAAATGACAATAGTGGTGGGAAAATAGTAAATAGTCCAAAATGGTAATAATGAAGGGCTGGTACTACAGCTCGTTAAAATGATGTATTGGTAATTGGTTGGTGTATCACAGCATATTTCTAACAATTCCTTATTATTTCAAGTGGTATTGGACGGTTGAATGCACGTTTTGTGGGAACCATCTCAATTACTATTGGAGAATTAAAGATTGAACTAATGTTCATCCCCACTGGCTCTTGAATTCGACTGTTTTCGTTTGATCCGCTGGTTCAGTAGTACATGTACTATTAGAGTGTCGTGGCCGTGCGTGTGTTGTGTATGTTGTGCAGAGCGTGCCAGTGTGGAGTGATGTCGCGAGTAGGCATGTAGCACGAACATCAAAGCCAAGATGACATTAATAGAATTACATGTAAGTTACTTTCTCTGCTCCCTTCCTCCCCCTCCCCCTCTCTCTATCTATCTCTCTGCCACTCTTCTCTTCCTCTCCGGCCAGCTTTCTCTGCAGGCGAGCTTTCTCCATGTACTCCTCTTCTTCTCCCCTCCCCTCTCCTCACCTCCCCTTCCCTCCCTGAGGAATCCTCCATTCCGCATCCCGGCAGGTTGGTTCTCGTCCATTGCACCGTTAAAGGTAGTCATGTGTTAGATCACGTGATCAACGTCCAGCAACCCTCCACTGATATTCCTATCTGAGTTCTTATAACACGATTACAAAATGTACAACACATTTGAAATTTGAAATTTGTCAATCAGTTGCAATAAAATTTTGAATAGATACTCAGTACCCACAGGTATAAAGGATCAGAACCATCACTGACCATTGGGGGGAAGCTCAGTAGTCTAGTGGATATGATACCTGTCTGGCAATCAGGATGTTGTGGATTCGAATCCCATCGGATTATGCATGCCCATGATTTTTATCATGGCTACAACTAAACACTGAATTATTGGTGTCCATTTACATCGATGAAGAGCAACTTGTTTATAAGTTGCAATGAAAACAAATCCACGAACGTTTGAAATAAATACAGTAGTGAATTTCTCAGTACATGTATTCATAGTACAAAGCAACATGGCGCTGAGACATCGATAGATATAATATAATCCATACAAATCAATTTGAATTTGAACTCCCGATATTTTCTTACGTACAAAGTTCCAAGTCACCTGATTTCACTAAGTACATTTTTATGAAATACGCCGATTCAAAACTACATTTCGTCAGCATGCAGGGATTGTTATCGTTGCCCCTGACGACAGGAGAATAGTGTTACAACCGACCGCCTTTGATAATTATAGAAATGACACAGTGTCACACAGTGTAAAACCAGCGTGGAACGCAGTACGTCACAGTGTGGAACACAGTATGCCACAGTGTGAAAACGCTTGCCACACAACGGGATGTTCCGCTTTTATACTAAGAAATTGCTCTTTGAGACATACACACTATACATGTAGTTCTTTCTTATAGGTCGAAGTATCTCTTGTCTAACATGAAATGTTAGTGTTCATTAAAAAAAAAAATGCTATAAAAACTGCAGAATCATAGCTGACAGTCACTCTCATGACGACGTCGACTCTTTTCTAAAAAGTTTATGCCCACGTCTTCTTTTTTTTTTTTCAAAAAACTTCTTGTCATGTAGATGCACGCCTTCAAAGCCATGACTTCTATATTATAAAGCTTTATGAATAAAGCAAGATTTTGCGATTTTTTATTCTGCTTCACTTTACTGATGTAACATGCTATATGCATTTTGAAGGCAATACGCAACACACATGACATTTAGCAACGCGCGCGCACACACACACACACACACAGATTATACACACTCTTAATCGTTATCATTTAACATTAAAAAAGTGCTTTTATTTTTAACTATTCGGAAAATTATAAAGTTTGAAAACCCCTACGTGCGTAATTGTTTCCACTCTGACGCAGATCTCATTACTTCTGAGTCAGGTGGAATATAATTTTGGTAATCATACTTAGCAGATGTGCAAACACTGTTTTGAAAACGAAAATTATATACTGCTGGGATATAAAGTTATTTGGCCTGTATGTTTTGCTTTGTATTGTTTTTACTCGGTTTGTAAATGTGTTTGTGTGTTCCCTCTGTCTTCATTCAAGAGGCTTTCAAGAGGCATTCAAGAGGCTTAAAAACCGTTTTCGTAAACGATGAAATTACAAAACATTGTGTTGATACATACGTCGGTGCTTTTAATTGAAGTTACCAATTCTGAGTTACAGAAAGCTCCACTGAATTACATCTACTACTGACATTGATTTCATAACCCATCAATCAAAAGTGGGACTGCTTTTTAGAACCATGAGAGATATAAGTGCAGTTACAATATCTAGATCTATTCCCTTTACCTATCTATCTATCTATATATCTATCTGTCCGTCGGTCTATCTTTTATCATTCTATCTACTAAGTATTTATCTATCTATCTTACCTATATTATCTATCTATCTATCTATCTATCTATCTATCTATCTATATATCTATCTATCTTATCTATACTATCTATCTATTTATCTATCTATCTTATCTATACTATCTATTTATCTATCTATCTATTTATCTATCTATCTTATCTATACTATCTATTTATCTATCTATCCATCTTTTCTATCTTGTACGTATATTATGTGACAACAATAGTAACCATGGAAACATCCTCAATTTGACAAAGATAATATTGGTGTCGTCGTCATCATCATCATCATCATCATCACTTTTATGTCTCTTTGACAATGATAACCAACTCTCACCTCCTTCAGTCTCTTGTTTGATTGGCAAAGTAAAAGAGACGATACCACAGCTGGCACATAAATAATATTTGTGTTGGATTTCTTTTCAGATGCAAAAGATTGTCTCTGCAAAACAATAGACATCAATAGGTGTGATTTAAACAAGTAATTTCTCATCTCAAGATGGGGAGGGTCTTTTTTCAAGTGATTAACGAAGACGTTCTACTATTCCCTGTGCTTACGCATTCTTCATTCGTTGTCAACTTTAATGCAGATCGAGTTGAGTATGTGCTTGTGCATGTAGTAAATGACAAAGCAGCCACTTCATTCTCCAGAATATCGCGTCTCCTCCCCACTCGCTCCCGAGTTCAGCAAGTGTCAAACTCCCCTCAAGCTATGCGGAATAAGATCACACGTATCGGGGTAAAGAGGTCCATGCTATCACGAAAAAAAAAAAGGCGGATAGGGATGGAAGAGGGAGGGAGAATAAAAAGGATTTGATGAAGTCAAAACTTTTGCTGGAAAGAGGGCTCCCATCGTCTGAAACGCGCCGCGTCGGGTTAACCCACAGGATCTCGTGTCGCGTGAGTCCCTGCGGGACTGGGTCGAGGGCACCGGGGCTGCGGCAGGCGTCGGGTTCAGGTGTGCCGGGGTTAGTTTGAGTTGGGGAGAGGTCACTGGTTTACTATATCAAGCATGGATACCGAGTTGCAGCTATGAATACACAAGCGTGGAATCCCACATGGCGGCCATCTTAGAATCTCATGCCAAGTTCCTCTACACACACGCTGACACATAACACATACATACCGCACGCCCTGTCGTGCTGACGATGTTACGTTACAGAAGCTACGCACTATTATGGACACATATTAGCAAAATACGTTTGACGAAATTAATGCGTTCGTGTCGGTAATGATTTCCTTTACATTATCAAACGATGAAAAAACAACTCTGTCATACATGGATGTGGTCTTTCTTTTACATGATGCATGAAAGTTCAATTTGTGGAGCGATCATTAAAAAATGACAACAAAAAGAAGTACATATCCCTTCTAAGATAATTTGGAAACAAACAAAAAAACATTTTGATATAAGGGTCAAAGCATTAGTTTAATATTTTAAAGGCATTTATCGTGATACCTTGTAAAGACTTCTTTCCAACTGCTATAAGAATTCTTAGGTGAAATGGTTAAAAATCACTGCACACATTTGAAGTTCTTATGATCTATGTTACCAGACGTGGATTATAACAAAGTGTGGAATTACTTGCGTATTTTTGAGTTAGTTTGCCAGTTTGATTAAAAAGAGATTAGTCAAATAAGTTTGGTTTCACTTTCCGCCCACTCCCAAGGTATCTTATAATTATGTTACATACTTTCCGAATTTTCGATTTCCGCACTTTAAAAACTCTAGACATTTACTCTAAAGAGAGTTATTTATGACTTATTGAAGTCTACATGCTGCTATTAAAGCGCCCAACATTAATTATCGACTTCTAAGATGCATCTGCACATGAGGTTTCAAAAAGAACGACGAATAAGAGGGTTATGCATAATACCTTGTTTTGAAGGCATTATTTACTATTTGAACATGAAACAAAAACCCAGCTTTAGTGCTTCAAAATAGTTCTGATATATGAGTTAGGGACAGAAACAACCGCTGTAAAAAATAATCATCATTTTAATCAATGTAAAGAATCATTAAATATAAAAAAAAATTGAAAAATAGTTATCATGAAATTGTTTCTAGACTGGTACGTATACAGTTATGATTTAGTGAGAAAAATAGTGATATCCCTTATAACACGCCTTATTGCGAAATCTTAAAATCATTGCAAATGGTAGAATGTTTTGTGATACAACTGACCTACACACATGCATCAAATGTGATAACTCAATTTTTTTTTTAAATCACCGCTCGCAATGGTAAACAGTACCTTGAAGCATTGGTCTCTTATTTGCCTTAACTGCCTTTCTGTTTTTGTTTTGTTTTGTGTTGTTTTTTAAGCCTTGTGTAAAATATTTAATGTCTCATGGGCAATGGAAGTCAAATAGTGTTAGGTGCTTTAATTTTGATTGATTGAATCATTTCTTTATTCAAGAAAATGTTTATACATAACCAGGTCAATTATCTCTTTAGATAATCGCAGGTACACATTGAACATACAACACAAATAACATCTATGAAATCTTAAAGGGACTGTACAGTACTGGTTGAGGTGGGGATTCATGTTTTGAACATTCCTAAGTGAGATAATGAAAAGTCTCTCATGAAATATGAAAGAACATGTAATTTTAAGAAGGATTCAACGTTTATTTGATGAAAATTGGTTTTCAAATGGCTGAGATATCCCAAATAGTGCCAATGATAAAAGGCGACATGCCACAACTTTATTAGGATCTCTTTGTTTCACCTTGTTTTTGGATATCTCAACCATTTCAAAACCGATTTTCATCGAATAAACTTTTGATACCCCTTAGAACTGCATGCTCTTTAACATCTCATAGAGTGGTTTCTGAATATCTCGCAAAAAGTTAAAAGCTAAATCCTCACCTCGACCAGAACTGTACACACCCTTTAAGTAACTGAAATAGCTGAATTAAGTCTAAGGTCAGTGCTACGTGTAATTAGAGTTGAAGCAATCATAATTATCTTGTATTGTTCACATGCCCAAATAAAGAGTCATTAGCAAAATCTACTAGTATCGGTTAGTCATCAAACATTAATGAATATGTTAAAACTGATTTCTTTTCCCTATGCTTATCTTGTGGAAAGAGAAACGTTTATCCTACAAGGTAGAGTTTATTTGCAAGACAGTGGCCGAAAGTGATAATTGTTTCATCAATGACAGTGTCATCAATGACACTGAAATTAAGTCGTATCAACATTTAGATGTTAAATTTCAGTGTTATCGCGTCGATACATCGATATCACGATAAGCTAGAAATCATCAGATAGAATCAAGATTTGGTACATCCTATAGCAAATAATTATTCGTCTCCTTTTTCGAACAGCAAAGTGTTTATATGTAGATATGATGTGCAGTCATACATTTCCTTCACTATCACATCTCCAGATTGTAAGATGAAATGATAACAATGATGATAATAATGACCAAATGATAATCATCATCATTATCACCATGAAATAATAATAGTTATAGTAATAATGATGATAATAATAATAATGATTAAAGCAATGAATAGGCTCTATAATGTTAAAATAAAATTGATAAAATACCAATAACAAGGATAGTGATTATGCTAACTCATTAAATTCATTGTTTTTCTTATTAAATCTTTATTGTATCAGTACTACCAAATATAACTACGCTCGTCTCCTTTTCAATTTGCCTTAACAGAGCTTTGTTTTGGTATTGAGTGTCTCCCCCCAACCCAACTCAGTTTCCAAAGGCTTTTGCTGCGGATATAAAATTCGGGAGCTCTCCGAGTACCGAGAATTAATGGGGGAAATGTTTGAGGGCTAGTTCAAGTGTATTGCTGTTGACAAGAGTCGAGTACATCTTTCATCGACCGGTACTGATGGCTTTATCATCTGGATTCTCAAGGGTAATGTATAGGGGTTGGTTCGTAACTCCGAGCGCATCGACCCATAAAGCCCGCTTACTTTTCCCGCGACTCCGCAAAGTCAGTGAACTCCTTGTGCTGTTTACCTCGAAGAAACTGCGAGTTTTGAAGGCTTGCTTTTTGTATACATCCGCCAACACAATTCTAAGCGATATAAAGCGGTGTATTTTTTTTTTATTTGAAGAATTGTAATCTATCAGAGATCCATATAAATAATGACAAAGGGCGTTTGAGTATTGGATAAAAACCACATCCACATTATAATGGATACACAGTGCAATAGTCAATGTACACAAACGAACTGACAAAGCATGGTTCTGTGAGCAACTTTGGAGGAAATTTTTTACTTCTTCGAGTAACATTTCTTCTACATTTGCCTTGATTCAGATGCAGTTTGTTTAAATGCCCGTCACTAGCCAGTTAAATTTAAACTCTTCACATGCTTCGTCTGCGTAAAATTTACGCTGTCCTGATTCACGAGTATGACTATGCGTCTGGGGGGACTTCCAAATCCGACAAATACACTGGAATGAATACTTGTGACCCGTGTAATCAAATGAGACGTGTTTATCAACAACAACTTTCCTGTGTCTCGATGTCGGGCATACCTTTCCTTCTTACAATTGATGGCTCTAAAAACCACGAATACGACTGATAATGCCACGAATTCGTTTCCTGCAGCCACCACCCCAACAAAGTTACTGTGTGGCTCTCACCCATTGTTTAGGCGGTTTTAGGGAAAGGGACCTCCCTTTCAACGGGGGTGGAAATCTTGCGGCTTCCGCCCCGGCGAGCCCGGGTCGGCTTGACCCACACGTCACCGCTAAACAATCGGCGGCTGATTGGGGGAAAGGTGTTCGGGACTTCGCCGGAAGAATCACCCTTGACAAAGACTTCTCAATCCCTCCTTCAAGATTCGGGATTAGACTCTTTGTCTTTGTGACGTCCAGAAGAAGAGGACAGTAGAATGAAGAGACACAAAGGGGAGAATTAAGGCCTGAGTGACAGCAATTGATATCCGTTGTTACAGAACGTAAAGAGAAACACTGATGGACGTAACCTTGCAACGGATTGGAAGTCAGACATCATTTTTGTCAATGGGCAGAACTTCCCGCATGTTGAATCTAGCACGCTTTGAGAGTATATACTCTATACTTAGAATGAATATGGCCACCTGATATATTTCTCTATGCAGCAGCATTACTCTGAAATGAAGAGTTAAAAAATGTACATGATAAGTTGAAATGGGCACTGAAAGGGATATTGAATTGATGTTTCCTTAAATAGAACAGTCCGCTGAATTGAAGTGTAAGGAAATGAACTTATTTTGCCTATTAAATAAAAAGAAAAACAATATGGCATGATTAGAATAAATGTGATCTTAAAGTTTTCTTGTACATCTAAATATATGTCAAGATTAAAAAGTGCGTGAACCATCTATGTTCCGTATAATTGATAGCATGAATGTGTTATTCTCCACATAATTCATTTAGATTTAATTTGCACTGGATTGCTGTCAGAGTGAACTTCTCACCTCTTGAACACTCATATGCAGTAAGATTTGGAATGTAGGGATATTTGATAAATATAAATATGATTCGAAATACATAATGATAAAATTGAATAGTAATCATCTTAATCTTACTTTTTTACATTAGGATCTCAAGAATTAATTAAGTTGGAGTTAGGAATGCTTTTTTGCTTTGATGATTATATCTCGTAAATATTTCTCTGAGTGAAACAGGTCATCCAAAAGAAACACAGAATAACTTAGAGTTGGTGCAAAGTGACGTGGGGAATTAAAAAAAAAAAAACACAGGATGTAGCTTTTGTTTTACTGACATCTTGTTACCAAGAAAACAAAAAAATGCTAAGGATCACGCACGCTAAACAGCAGCAGCATGGACATGGGTACGTGGGACTAGTGCGATTATTCTTAGCAAAGCATTTTCTCAGTCATCCGATCGTTAAAAAAAAGATGGCCATTGAGCTATAAATATGTATAATCTTCTCAACCCGAGTTGTTGTCAGCCCATACCCATCTCTTTATGTTGTTTTCATTATGCTGTTTCCAAACCTATGCTCTACTCTTACACGGAATTGTGAAGGTTATACATAGAGGTATGGTTTCGAATTCATTCGCTTAAAGGCCAACATATCCGCGATGGATGAAGAGAAACAGTAACAAAAATAACGACATTTTCGCGCAATATACGTTGTGGTGTAAACTATTATTTTGATTTTTTGCTTCATAGGTATAGCCTTTTGCTTTATCTTTTTTTTTTCGAATGAACATTATGCAGAATTAAAGTTTTCTTTACCCTGATGCCGGATCATTATAGCTTTGTTGATATTTACACCATTATCTGCGAACAACATTTTATTTCAAAGGATATAATACACGTTCCCAAGAATTGCTTTTCCTTCACTAACTCTATTCTGAAGCTGCAACTGCTGTTTCAGTGGAAGGTAAAGCTGTGATGGTAGATTGCACATATACCGAGCCTCTGGTACTGTTTCGGAGCTTGAGATTATTGAATCTAAGGACAATCTCAGCAATAACGAACTGCTAGATAAATTCCGCTGTGTGAAAATACAATAACATCAATGAACCATATTTCATAATCATATTCATTGTATGCCAAGTTTGGGTGTAGGAAAAAAAAAGGAGAAGGGAGACAGTGGTGCTTTTATTTAGCTTGGATTGACAGCTTTAAGTGGTGCGGATATTGCAGCCTGTCTTGTGGCTGTAATCAGGATTAGCAAATCTTCGTCGTAAGTAATCGTCTCTCCGCTGAGCATGAGTAGGAGACAAAAGACATGTGGGTGAAGTCGCTCTGAGATTGTCTCTGATGGAGTCGCGTGTGAGCGTGTGAGTAACTGCTTGAATAAAAACCCAACATTCTTTTGCAGGCATGGGGACAAGGGGACTTTAATTACTTTTCTTCTTAATGACTGACTTATCCCCGTTTTGTTCATTATAGCGTCATCGCTTTAGGGCTAGTTCATGAAGATTTACCCCTATAACTTTCTTCTTTTTTCTTTCTTCATTCTTTCTTTGTTCCTTTCATGACGCTGAAAGGTTGTTGCAATATGCAGTAAGAAATCGTGCACACTTCTAACAGATGTGATATTAAACCTATTACTTTCAAAGGCAAAGTAGGGTATATTTGTTGTTATTCGCGTCGTGGTTATATGTTTACTTCAAATGCTTCTCATTCTGGGAGTACCAAAACAAGGCCAAGTGATAGGGTGACGAAACAATAAAAAAGGAACAATGGTGTATTTTTTTAACGTTCAAATAAGAATCATAGCATAATACATTGTTCCTTCATTAATGGCAGTTTAATTGGCCTGGAAAATGTAGAAGAGGGTGGCTCTTACAATTTCAGACTTTTCATGAAACAGAGTCTTTAGAGATCATATAGATTTTTTACTAATTATTTAGAAAAGCTGAAAATCTATGGCATTTTTTCAGCAGTTGCGGTTCATTACTGATATAAATTTTGTTTTGTGTATGTAAGCATTATTCTATTCTATTCTACTTTATTCATTCATTTTACTTCACTCATGCTTAATATTTACGCTTACAAACAAAAATTAAATCTCCTTTATGTTTCATTGTACTGCATGCACTGACGTTCTGAAGACATGTAGCATTAGAAAGGAAATAGAGAGCTTCTGAGAAATGTAATCAGTCTGCTAAATGTGTACACATTGTGATGAATAAAATAGGAAATTGATTGTTTCCATAAAAGGTGAATGTTCTGCATAGGAGTAATAACAAAAACCCAGATGACCTCTTGACCTTTCTTGGCACTTCCTGTCAAGGTGTTCTCGGCATGTGACCTTCCTTTATAATGGCATAATTGCTTGCACATTGGTCTAGAATACACATGGCACGTCGAATGTGCGTTTTGAATGAAAGTTACGTTTGCGGTTCATATTCCTGGTAAACACATGCCCGGATGACCGTTAAGAAGTATACCAAGTGAGAACACCTGTGTGTGATGAAAGCTTACATCGATTTCAACGTGTCGGATCAAAGGTACTCGCAGTCCTGCGAGAGTGTCCCGATGGGACCGTTAGCAGACGATTTATGGGCCGCCAAAGCGAGTACCAACAAGTTATGACGCTGTCTAGTGTCAGAGTTGATAAACTGCTCGCGTGTTTACGACATAGAATGTTGCAAGTCCTTATGGTGAGTTTTTACATACCTCACGAGCTACGACTGGCTACTAAAATGTTATGCTCTGAGCGTAGAGCTACTATTAAACGGATGCTGGCTACAACATTTATGTTGACAGTTTCTCACAGGACGTCGCAAATTTTACTCCTCACTCATCGTCGCCCTTTGTGCTCTTTGATGAAGTGTTTAAACGGGCAAAACAATCATAATCTTGTCATACCACACACTTATGTGAGATACTTGTAAAGTATTAAACCTTTAAGAAGCAAATGATATAAACGAATCCTGTACTCTCAACGGCAAGTAGATTAAGCAACATTCAATTGAATTTCATTTTTGCTATCCTGATAACACCGTCGAAAGACATATTCTCTCCCATCATCTCACTTTATAAATCGTATAAATGACTGTGACAAACAGAATAGGCGTCCTAACAGATCAATCTCATCCATCAACAACACTATGTATTTGCTTTTCTGCCTAACATCTTTGCCCATTCAGTCATGTCTATTTTGTTCGAGGGTTAAGGTTGAATATTGCGTTCTTACCTGTATGTGTTCGTTTATGGATCTTGAGGTTTTCTGATCGAGCAAACACTTTCCCGCATCCCGGGAATGGGCAAGGAAAAGGTTTTTCTCCCGTGTGAACACGAATGTGATTGACGAGTTTGTACTTGGCTTTGAACGGCTTCTGTTCCCGAGAACAGTTCTGCCAAAAGCACGTGTGATTTGTCTGCTCTGGACCGCCAACATGTTCCACTGTTATATGCGTGACTATTTCATGCATGGTTGTAAACGTTTTATTGCAGGGTTTTCTGGGCTCGGGCAGATCTTGGTCTATCCACAGGCAGCTGAGTTCCTGCTTAATGGGCTGCCGCATGTAGCGGAAGAAGGCGGCGTGGTGCGGGCCGTGATGGGCGGCCGGGTGGTGAGGGGGACCCATGTTCATGTTCATATTCATGTTCATGTGGTGGTTGTGAAGCTGTGGGGATGTGAGATAATCGTTTCTCGGAGCCGACATGTGGTGATTGAACTGGTCTGTTCGCATGTCAGAAGTCAGCCCCAGCCGCATCTGCCCGTTCATCGAGCCGGCCGTCTGCTCGTGCAGGCTCGGGAAGATGACGTGGGCCGAGCCGGTGTCGGCATGGTGTCCGTGATGCAGTGAGCTAGTCGTCGGGAACATGCTGTGGTGGGCACCGGTGTTCGTCGGCATGGGATCATGCGATGATAGTCCATTAAACGGGGGCATAGTCGATCCGGACAATGGGTCTCGTCTGATAAGGTAATCACGAGGTGTCGTGAACGGCTGCGGCGCCGGATAGCTGCTCATGCCATGATGGGAAGGGTGATGAGCGGCGTGGGAGTGGGGGACGTAACCGTTGTGTGTCTGGCTGCCAAAATTTGGTTGCCCCGTCGATTGATGCTCGGGCGTCATGTGATGAGGAGGGCTCAATTTCAGCGTGCCCGCCATGTGCGAACTATCCATGCCGTAGGGGTTCATGTTCAACGCCATCCCGGTGCTCTCGCCGAGCCCTGAGCTCAGCGGCGTCGTCTCTGCCGCCGAGTGCGTCGGGGCGGAGTAGGCCGGCGTCGGAATGCTGAAGCCGGGCACCGTGCTCAGGCTCTGGTGAGGGTGGTAATGATGGGACCCTACGTCGAGGAAACGTAGCGCCGAGCTCCCGGGCCTTACCAGCGAGGTGTCCATGCACTGCGGCGGAAGGGTCTCCGTACTCATGCTAAGTCTCGGCGTGGGCCTCGTCCAAATCTCAGTCACCCCGCTAGTCGCTCTTCACACCGGCACGGCAGGGGGATTACCAGGTTTACACCTTACCGCGAACTTTATTCCAGTAGTTCGGGCCAATATCGGCGGCTAGCGTTCACTCAGGTGTGGCGATCTCCTTGCGATTGCCCAAACTCAGGGGAGCGCCTTGTTTAGAAGTGGCCAACGCGTTTCGGAGCCAGCCTTATTGCATCTCACGCTTGATTGGCCATCTTTGGGGGAGCTGTCAGTTGACGGCCAATCAACCAATCGGAGAAACTGCGGCGCATGCGTGGTCTCCACGTGTGGCAGACATGCCGAGTTGACGAAAAAAGAAAAAAGAAAGAAAGAAAGAAAGTTTCTCGCGAACCCATGCAGAAAAGTACGCGTAAACCATGTCGATAAAGTGGCGAAGTTTCATAAGGTGTTTACAATGTGCCAAAAAACTTTACTCAAACACGAATACGAGATATCATCGCGATTACGACTGTCAATGAGATTAGAAAGTATCGCTTAACTTTGCCGATAAGTTTGCTGCTGCTCATTCCAATTTTTAACTCGGACAGGAAGAAATTTATATGACTTTAAGGTTTAATGAATTGGTTTCAAATTGAATGGCGTTGATATTTTTTAATCTGCGTGATCTGTAAGAGGCTTCATATTCTATTTTGTGTAATGAGGTAAATGATTCGTATGTTACAAGTCGTGACACATGGGTATACTTGCAAATGATTTTGATAAAGAATATTCCCACACTCTCCCCACATTCTTCAAGGCCCACTTATCGCGACAAATGACGAGGGGATAACATTATCTTTGCTTAAGGAAAAGCTCCTGAAAATAGCATTATCACAACCAATGGCACTCGAGGAGAAATTCAAACAGAAAGAAATAAACACTGTAGAATGGAAGGCGTGAATACTGTTGATTACATGGCAGATGTGTATTATCATTTCCTCATAGTTTTATAACTCATGCTATGTGCCTTGGTACACTAACACTACCAATCGCTGCGCATTATAGAAAAGAAAGAAAACTGTGCCTAAGTATAATGGCTATGCAGGATATTTTTCATTCTCACAAAAATTACTGTTAAATTGGATTTTTTTTTTTTTAGTTTCAAAAGCAAGAAAAAAAGCCCACAATAAGCTTTTCCCTTCAAACAACGTTCGCAAACTTTCTTTGTGCATGGTGGTTATGACTATGTAAAATTTGATATTTCCTGGACAATGATTGTGTTTTTACAATAGTTCATATTAAGAGCCTCTGCATCACAAACCAAGATAATGGTTGAAGTAAATCAGAGGCATGTCGTATATGGGGTACATACCGCGTGAACAGCGCCGTAAAACACGTATTGCCTTCGGTTACAGGCTAGGACATTCTCGGTGTTGTATCACTGGTTTGTACTCTTTATGGCAGCACTCAACCCGACCAGAAATCAGAAGGAAACTTGACAAAGGTGTGGACACATTCTATGGCATCTATACAATGACGAATTTTCCGATGATGTGCGTTTATTTTTTGAAGTTACTTTTTGTCCATTTTTTTCTCTTTGTGAACTCTAAAAGGAGAGGTACATAAAGGGACAAATTTGTGGACTTTAATCCGGTGTACATGCGATTGAAGCGACCTGCCTGTCAACATGCAAATTTAGAGGTTTAAATAAACAAGGAGAAAACAGCGTCTGCTCAGCTACAGCAAATCCGAATAATAACTTCAATTCCATGGTAAATTGATATCCATGAATGGTTCTCAGCGAGAGAAAATATCTTTACGCTACACTATCTGTATTTCTTCCCCCTTTTCTCACTCTCTGTGACCCTCAGATGCGAGTATATTGTGTTTGTTTCTCTCCTTTTTTTTTTCGTCTCCATCTTTCTTTTTTCTCTCCATGTAATTACATATCAGTTTATCAAAGTACTAAAATGATACTATAATCTCATCTTCGTTTGATTGTTGAGGAGTACAGGTACTATGCTCTACAAAGATGATTTGTGCATACAATCACACACACTAACTAAAATGCTTTTTTTAATGTGCCCAGAGACCTTACATATACGTAAAATTTATAAACGATATCACTTATTGAAATTTTTAATAAACACGACAGCGCAATGCTATTCTATAATTCAAACGTGAAAAATGCACATACATCACATTTAGTTTCCCCACAGGCTGCTAATGCACCTAGCTCCATTTTCACACTCGCCGAATAATGTCCCCACTACTACGGGGTCTGATTAACACACTTTCGATCCTCTAGAGAGTCCTCGAGAACGGGTCAGCTTTTAGACCGTCATTTCTGATGACGCATGCTTAATTGACTCTGCATATAAGAAAAAGAAATAAATTAGGCAGTTGGGATGTACACACTTATGATCACGTGGTTACATATCTTTCTGCCACTAAATGGATATGATTGGTAGGCTGTTTCTATGCTTCAATTTAAGTAAACCAATAGTGAGCAAATTCAAGCCTCATTTCAATCATTATTTCTTGGCATCCCGCATAAGATAAACTCTCTGAACTCGACATGATGGTGTGTATATATATATATATATATATATATATATATATATATATATATTACATTATATACCCGTTACTCATGAAACACAATATCGCACTGACGTAGTGCATGTTATGACCCATATAGTTTCGTTTATTCAAGGTTAACGATGTAATTGCATGGACACAGATCACAGCGATTCAAAAAGGTTTTTATTGGAGTGTTAATGAATGAAGCTTCATTCATAATGGGCTTTGATAAGAGACAGTGCTAGTGAAAATGTTAAGGTTTTACTGATTAAGAAATCGCATCAGCTTCCTTTTTTATTACAGTTTGAGTTCTACGTCATGATATGTTAACATATCAATTCCACTGACTAATGTTTCTGCTGTATTACATTCGTTTTGTGTGTATGTGTGTGTGTGTGTGTGTGTGTGTGTGTGTGCGCGCGTGTGTGTTTGTTATGATTATTTTAAAGGCATTGTTTACCATTGGGAGCAGTGATTTAAAAAAATTTGAGTTATCACATTTGATGCATATGTGTAGGTCAATTATATCACAAAACATCCTACTAAAAATTTCGCAATATAGCCTAAAATATAAGAAGATATCACCTTTTTTCTCAATAAACCATAACTGTAGACGGTTTATTGTACAAACAATTTTATCATAACTATTGTTCATATTTTCTGTATATCCAACGATACTTAACATTGATTATACTGATTCAAATTTTTAAATTGTTTTTTTTTTTTCTATCCTGAACTCACATTTTAGAACTATTTTGAAGCACTACAGTTTTGCTTTTGTTTTATCGGGAAATGGAAAATAGTACCTTTAATGCCAAAAATAAATATTTATTGACGTGCGTGTAAAGCGCCCTTGACATTAAAGTCCATGGCATATAATACTCAATGTAACTGTTTAGATTTATTATCCAGCCTAATATTCAGGACAACATGATGGCAATGATCGTCATGCTGATTATGACAATTGTTATAACAAAATGACTCGTACTTAAAATAGTCATCATTATCATCCCAATCGTAATGATAATGATGTTGAAAGTAATCATGATTAGAATCATAACTGTAACGATAATAGTAACAAATGTTTACACTGTAAGTGAAAATTGAAAAATTTAAAATACGAAAACTGGCATATGTGCATACTGTGGTACATCCAAGTCTAGATCACTATGGCATCTGGTTGTTACCTGAAGAGTCGATAAAATAAAATGAAAAAAAAAAAAACAAAGAAACGTTATTTTGAACAGTATGAGCTGTATATTACTGATGAGCGCTTTTTTTTTTAGGACGAAGGACATTTGAATAATGATTATCTACGATTACTGTATTAATCAATGTTTGTAATTTTTTTTTTCCGAGTGACTAACGATTTCTCCTGTCGTCTTTCAAACATCATCCCAAATGGTGCACATTGGCATTAGATTCAATATGCAAATAATACAAAATACTAAAATTGATGTCTTGTTCTTCAAAAACTTTGAGATGATTCTTCCCTATTTCTTGCTGCACATAGCGTAGGATTAACATTTCAGCGCTGTAGCATCATTATTTTGTTTAATCAAATCTTCACGAGTGCATATTTTTATTACGTCTCAGTCGATTAGATTATTTAACTGTCACGTAGCTAAGCCTTTACCTCGTTTTCTTTCTTCGTTTACAGGGAATTTGGTTGTATCTTTTGTAACTTTTCATCCTGATCTAGTCTCTTAGAATACAGAGACATTGTGTACCACAAGATAATTAAGTTCAATTTATTTTCATACTTCTTAAGAAAATGTCAAACTAAAGATACAATTGTATTATACAATAAAAAAAAAATGCAAAATATGAATAAGGTGAAACCTTCAACTGAATGTACAACTGTCTCGATATGAAAATAAACACAAAGATCTGTTTACAGTATAGTATTGCACATTGACTTATTCAAAGTATATGAGAATGCTTGTCTGACCTACGTATAAAAAAAAAAAACAAGCGTAGTTCCCACAGAGAAGATTAGATATAGGGAAATATTGAGCACTGATATTTATTCAAACCATGTAATTGAAAAAAAATGTATAAAAAATAAGATGATTTAAAAAAAAAACAAGATAGATAAAATGAAGCAAACATTGCAAATTTTCATCCTGATGGCGTATAGGCCTATCAAGAATCATTTCTACTCTTCGTTTTTAAACGCGTAATGACTACACAGACAGAAAACATATCAAATTCTGTTTTCTTTTTCCTCACTCTCTCTCTCTCTCTCTCTTTCTCTCTTTATATTCATATCTTTATTTGTCTCTGCACTTGCTTGTCAAAATACATGTGGCATAGTAGAAGAACCACGATGCTAATTATTGTATGTATATAATATAATCATTTCAGCTCCCTTGATAGTTACAAACACGTGATATTATATTTTCCATCTCCCCCCCCCCCCCCCTTATTCCATCTCTCCCTCTCTCTCTCTCTCTCTCTTTGAAAATACTAAATTGATTCCGGCTTGTGAGCTCTTCTGCATACAGAACAGCACAGACTACTGACGACGCAGGCCATGGTGAATCGCGGGCCCGTAAAACAGGATTAGATCTCTAAAATGTGGGCGCAAGACAAACGCGACCGCGATCTACGCCTTTTTTGTATCAGGAGCCGGAGAGAGAGAGAAAAAAAAAAACCTGAATGCGACGAGAAACATATATAAAACCGATGAACGACAGAAAAAACAGCGCAAAAGAGTTTTTATAAACAATACGTAGATCCTTGCAATTGCTTCCATTTTTCCCAGCTATGGTTTATACGACCGTCATTATTTACTCGCACTGGTCTTTCAATGGTTATCCCGTACAATGAGCGCACACAAGGCCTGATGCACTCGTGGCGACCTTGGCGGTTCGAGCCCGTACAAAGTTCGGCCAATTATCTGCTCCGACGGTTTGTCACTTAACGCTTTGACAGCATTGTGGAATGGTGTCTTGACAAAATTAGATGACTAAGAATTACTTAACGATTTTCCGTTTTTTCTTTCTTTCTTTCTTTTTTCACGCCAATGACAAAGAAGAGATTGGTGTTACTGGACCCTGCTATCGTGGTGTCCAAACACTGCAGTAGGTATACATGGTGTACAGTGTTGAAGATATCGTGGCGACATAATTGCCACTCCCATTTGTTGTAAATTAGCGCTAACTCTATTTTCTTTTCTCTCGGTAGCAGAAATATCCGCAAACTGATCTCAGAGGTCATATTTGTTGTACTTGTGGGAATGAAATGATTTTCATTCGAGTTTGACAGCCGCATTTCACTCATATTACTTGTGTATAACACTATTGGTATTTTGCTTCATGGATTTTTTTTTTTTTTTTGTCTTTGTTCATAACAATCATTTGTATGCAGTAGGTTATTCATAGCGTTCTTATTCTTCAGTTAAAAGTTGATATAAAATGTTCATTAATTAGTTTGAAACGCGCAAGACCGTTTGTATTTTGAATGACTGATTGATTGATTGATTGATTGATTTTGTTTCTGCATTTCTTTATCATACATAAATGTAGTACAAAGTCAAATGAACAAACTAACATTTGAATCTAACAGTTGAAATAGCTAATTACTTAGGTAACTTATTACTTAATTCAAGTATACAACATCACTCCATGGTAATTCAAAATAAAGACAAGCAGGTGTTATCTTATGCATTTATGCAAACCTAAGAACCACAAGTATAACCTGTCGTTCAAAATTGAAATCAAGCAACTCTAAAATTCAGGAGACCATCATCATAAGCAAACACTTGACGAGGATAATTGCCTCAGAAATAGCTGTCAAAACAATACGACATATTAAAGGGATATACTCAAGCCACCACTCACTGGATTGTCGAAAGATGCAACAAAATGCAGATCAAAGAAGTTATCCTTTCTCTCACGTAATTGACATTTTATCTTTAAACTTAAAAGATTATTCTAAGAAGGTAAAAAGAGCCGTCATGCTGTTAAAGGTATTGTTTATAATTAGGAGTAGTGATTTTAAAAATGTTCAAGTCATCACATTCGATGCATGTATGTGTAGGTCAGTTGTATCACAAAACATCCTACCATATAAAAATTTTGCAGTAAAGCCTAAAATATATGGAGATATCACTATTTTTCTTAATAAACCATATGACAGTTTATTCTAGAAACATTTTTATCATAACTAGTGTTCACAGTTTGTATATAATACTTAACAATGATTATACTAATCAATACTTTTACATTGGTTGTTTCTATCCCGAATTCACATTTTAGAACTATTTTGAAGCACTAAAGTTGAGTTTTTGTTTCATCTGCAAATAGTAAATAATGAGCGACATTATGTTCATATAAAACGTATATTGTAAAAGTTGAACGTTGCCATTTTCAATTTAGATAAACTTCCCGGCATTTTTGTGAATTTCATTTTTATTATCCAGATGGAAACCTAACGTTTGCACAAATTCACCTTCCTAGGGGAAAGCATCGAAGATGGATTGCTTTACCCACAAAGGATAAATTTCAGGAAAAATGATATGTGTGCTTTCGTAGTGTACGCAGAGAATCACTCATGGTGAGTTTTCAGTTTTTGTTTTGTTGTTTGTTTTTTTACAGAAGAAAGTTCACATCTTTGAAGCCTATTACGATGAAGATAATTGGAAAGAATTCGACTGAATTTAAGGTTTTGTCACTGGTGGTTGTTTCTTATTTTTGTTTTTGTCCCTTAGTGGGGTCATCGGATGGACGTAGTGAACATACTTTTGTTTGTATAATCAATTGCTAATTGCTATTCCTCTTGATGTTTCATGAGATGATTATAATTTCTACCATGGCGTGGGTCTGATGAGAATTATAATTTGACTCCATAGACTTTTCGCATTGTCATAAAGTGACATTATTTCAGACATACGAATCATGCTTCCAACTATGGGGGGGAACTTTCTGGAGCGGCCTGCTTTTGGTTTCAATGGCTCTTGTCCGTCACAGATGCGCGGCGCGAACCTTATCAATCATGCAGAATATGGTGGCCTCAAAAATACAAAAACAGTCGATAGATTTAAAACGATATGCCGCCAATGCTGAAAGAAGCTTCGACAGAAAGTATATGATATTAAGACAACAACAGCAACAAACAACACAACCAGTAAGTACATATAGCGTGTGATCGACACGTTCTTCGGGTGTGTGTATCGAAAGGGTTCAGAGCTCGATTTTCTTTTTGTATAGCCACCCCGCAAAATAGGGGCGAGAACAATACAAACTCTATCAATAATGCATATGAACTTAAATATGCACGTGGGATCATGGTGTGAAATCGCTTTGAGAAAAGATTATACTGCAACACATACAGGCTAAAATAGGGCACAGTCTTGTGGTTTATTGTCTGCTCCCGCGTCTTCCATCAAAATGTTTTAGGAGACTCATACAGAAGATGAAGATCGTCTATACTGTATGTTGCCAGTGCTTAGATTACCCCCTGCAGACTTTACAAGATACTAAAATGATGTTTTTGCTTTACTTTATTATATACAATTTCAATATTTGTAATTGTGACTTTTTTTTTATAAGCCGAGAAATCGTCTTGGCCGATTTTCACCGGCAGCGAAATTAAAAGACTGCCATAATATCAATAGTTTGCGATTTGTATTGAAAGTATCGGAGTATAGTGGAACAAACCAGTCAAAGCATACTTTGTAGATGTTGCCTTGTCTCCAATTGATCTATTGTGATTACATTTCATAGAAGATTTTCATTTATGATTTTATTTATGACACCTTCTGGAATATATTCCTTTCATATTTTGACAAACATATCCCCACAATTGAAAAGAAAAACAATAAAAAAAATCAAAAATCCGTGGATAACAAAGGGAATTTTTCGTTCCATTAAGAAAAGAAATGCTTTATATAAAAGAAGTTTACGGTATCCTGATAAAGATAATGTTAATCGATATAAATCATATAGAAATAAACTTACACAGATTATTAGGCTCTCCCGCAGAATGTATTATACGGAAGCTTTTGAAAATGCTACTGGAAATATGTCAGCCACCTGGAAGGTTATTAATGACGTCATTGGTAAGCAAAAGAAGGTGTCAACATCTCAAATTACGAATAATGGACAAACGTTTTGTTATCCTAAAGATGTAGCATGTTGTTTTAATGAGTACTTTGTTAATGTAGGTCCTAGTCAAGCTTCTAAGATTGATCATACACAGACAGATTTCTCGCAGTACTTGGGCTCGTCAAACGATAATTCATTATTTTTCAAACCAACAGATTTTAGTGAGATCCTTGATATTGTGCATTCCTTAAAATCAAGTCATACATTGTGGTCATAATGAAATGAGCACGTCTCTTTCAAAACAAATTGTTGGGAGTATATTGACACCTTTAGTACATATTTGTAATTTGTCGTTGTCAACTGGTGTATTTCCGAACGCATGTAAAATTGCAAAAGTTATTCCAATATACAAAAAAGATGACTCTTCTTTTGTTTCGAATTACCGACCTATCTCTATTCTTCCTAGTCTTTCTAAAGTCATAGAAAGACTCGTTTATAACAGACTGTATGATTTTTTGTTACAAAATGATGTACTGAACCAAGACCAATATGGTTTCAGGAAATTTCATTCTACAAATATGGCACTAGCCCAGTTGTATGACAGAGTGTCGACTGCCTTATCTGAACAAAAACATGTTATTGGTGTGTTCATGGACCTAAGCAAGGCATTCGACACTCTTGACCACACTATCCTTTTACGCAATTTACATTGTTATGGAGTTCGTGGCATTCCACTGGAATGGTTTGATGATTATTTATCGAATAGACAGCAATATGTATACTATGAATCGGTAAATTCTGAAGTTTTACCTATACATTGTGGCATCCCACAAGGATCCATATTGGGATCACTACTATTTCTAGTGTATATAAATGATATCACAAATTCTTCTAAGTTACTACAATATGTTATGTTCGCCGATGACACCAATGTATTTTGTTCCGATTCTGATTTTCAGTCGCTTTTAAGAACTCTTGATACTGAATTGCCGAAATTATCTACATGGTTTAAGAGCATTAGATTGTCACTCAACTTAAAAAAGACAAATTTTATTCATTTTCACAATAAGAAGCATAAAAATGAAATGCACCATTTGAATATTATGGTGGATGGTATATTATTGGAACAAAAAGAAAGTGTCAAAGTCCTTGGAATATATATCAATGAAAATTTGAAATGGAATGCTCATGTGCAATAAATCTCAGATAAAGTGTCTCGTAACGTTGGTATATTCTGTAAGTTTAAGTATTATGTCCCAAAGATATTTTATTTATGCTTTATAATTCCTTGATATTATCGAACATCTCATATTGTAACATTGTTTGGGCAACTGCGAAAAGTCACATTGACAGTATATTGCTTCTGCAAAAGAAAGCTATACGTATATGCACCAATTCAGGTTATCGGGACCATTCAGATCCTTTGTTCGTAGAATTAAAAACACTAAGGGTTAATTATATTAATTGTTTGCAAAATTCACTTTTTATGTTTCGTTTGTATAACGGTCAGTTGCCATCTTCTTGTTTCTCATTATTTCATGTAAACAAGGATATACATTCTTATCCCACAAGGCAATCTGATAGATTTCATCTACAAAATCCTAAAACGGTGATGGCTCTGAAATCTATCAGACACACTGGACCTGATATTTGGAACTCTCTTCCTTCAGAAATTCGAACTTTAAAGTCTATGTATTCTTTCAAGAAAGCTGTAAAGACAATGCTGCTCTCTGGATATCAGTGATCTTTATAATGTCATTGCAATTGTATTGTATATGAAATTCCCTCGTGGAATTATCGTTGTTCTGAATTTATTGCGTAATGTTATGTAACCGACCATGACCTGTAACTGTTCACCTGTACCTCGGTGAGAAAATACTTTGCCATGCTTTGCTATTCAGTGATCCAGGTGTTCTAACTTTGTGTAACAGTGAAAGCAGACAGACCTCTCCTCTCTCCTTTCTCCTATCCTATCTCTATGCAAGTCATCCCTCCCCCTGTTTTCCTATATGTTATGTATTATGTACGAGGGCTGCTTGCAAATCAAGCAATGCTTAAGCTGTAGCCCTTCTGCGTTATTCATTGCATCACTGTTCTGTTGGACATTTATGTACAGGCAATGGAGAAATGTATTGCTGTATATTCTAAAGGTAATGTAAAAACTCATTTTGTTAGCAACTAATGTTCATGTATATCCATTTATATGTATGGTACCATTAATGTATATGATATATGTTTATGTATCTGCAATGATATGATGCAGGAACCAATAAAATCAAAATCAAATCAAATCAAATCAAATTTAGGCCTATGTTAATGCAATAAAGACTATCAAAAGCTGAAAAAACACAGACATGCGAACAAAAGTATACAACAAGCACGTGTGTGCATTTGTATTCAAGATAAACTTTAGAGCACGCCTTAAAGATGCGATTGAAGAGATCAAAGACCCGCGTCACTAATCGATGTGTTTCATAATAATGCCTTCTGCTATCCGCATCAAAATAAGAGGAAAAAGGTGACATAAATTATTATTAACTTTAGGCTTAAATATGTTCCCCTTTGTGCCTCCCTCAATCTACCAAATCAAACCTCCTACGTTTTGTTTTACGTTGAGAATTTCCCACCCTTTGTCTGTCTGTCTGTCTGTCTGTCTGTCTGTCTGTCTGTCTGTCTTTGTCGGCCATATTATGTCAGTCTTTCATTTTCTTTCTTTCTCCATCCCCCCATCTCTTTTATTCACCCCAATTTCCCTGACAAAAATAAGATAATTCCCCTAATCTTCATTTCTCATCAGTTTCCTGGAATCAGACCGCATTTGGAGGCATTCGGAAGTAAGATGGTTTGGGCGAATGTCAAGATTTAATGCATGTTATGACAATGAATGAGAGGTCTTGTTGAGTATGATACATTTTGCTTCGTAAAAACGCAGAAGGATTGACTGCACTGGGCGTATGGCGAAATGTCAATTTATGTTCTAAGTTGACTTTAAAGAATACAGAAACATATACCATGTTTAAAAAGGGGGAAAATTATGTGAAAATAGGTCAAACATTAGAAAGTTCTTGAATTTCAAAGTCCCGCTGAATTTGAGAAGTTATACTTGAAAAAAAACACGATATGAATTTATTATTTTATAGATGAGGGCTGTGATGATATTGTAGCCAAATGACTCTGCCATTGACCTGCTCAAAATCTGCATTTTAAAGGCATAATTTACCATTTGCAGATGAAACAAAAACCCAGCATTAGTGCTTCAAAATAGTTCTAAAAAGGAAGTTATGGATAAAAACAACCAAAGTAAAAATTTGAACCAGTATATTCGATGTTATGTATTGTTAAATATACAAAATATGAACAATAGTTTTAATAAAATGTTTCCAGACTAAACCGTCTACAGTTATGGTTTAATGAAGAAAAAACAGTGATATCTTCTTATATTAATGAAATAAGGTTCGTTAATCCAAAGGTTCGTTGATCCGAAGATAAAATAGAGTTCGTTCATGCAATCATTATTTGTGGCGTTATTCCGAAGGTCCGAAATGAATTATGAAGTAAGGTTCGTTTTTCCGAAGGTTCGATAGTGCGATTGGTGCTTACTAACTATTTACAAACCTTCGGTATTACGAACCTTTCATTTTTGGATTAACGAACCTTCGGAATAACGAACCTTATTTCATTTTCGGAATTACGAGCGTTTGGAATAACGAATGGTAATCCTTAATAACAATCCATATGTTATGTTATGTTATGTTATGTTATGTTATGTTATGTTATGTTATTAGGGGCAGTGCTTTTGTTTTTTGTTTGTTTGTTTTTTTGTTTTTTTGTTTTTTTTTACCAAATTGACAATTCCAATACTGATATGTATCTTTTGCTTTCTGGCATAATTTGTATTCATTCATTGTTACCGTGCCAGGAGAAAAGGGACATGATAGAAATAAAACACGACAGAAACAAACGAAACCAAACCACGATAGAGTTACAAACACATCAATGTACATTAACAGTAAATGTCTTGTTTTTGTAAATCCAAACATCTTTTTGGAAGACCAAACGAAACCAAACCAAACTAGAGTTAAAGACAAATTACTGGACGTTAACATTATTTTTTTTTTCTGGTTTTTATTTTTGGTCGGTTTTGTTTGTTTGTTTGTTTGTTTGTTTTATGTTTTTGTTGTGTTTTTTTTTTTTTTTTTTGGTCAAAATATCTTTTTGGGAAACCAAACCAAAGTAGATTTAGAAACAAATCAAGTGGACTTTGACGATACTCTTTTATCCAAACATCTGTTTGGAAGACCAAACCGAACCGAACCAAAACCAAAGTAGAATTACAAACAAATCAATGGACATTAACAACAATGCCCCCTTTTTATTCAAACATCTTTTTGGAAGACCAAACCAAACCAAACCAGCCTAGAGTTACTAACTTATCAATGGAGAAAAACAACAATGCTTTTTCTTTATCCAAACATCTTTTTGGAAGACCAAACAAAACTTTAAACTAGAGTTACAATCAAAATTAATCAATGGACACTAAGAACAATACCCTTTTTAATCCAAAAACATATTTTTAGGAAGACCAAACAAAACTATAAACTAGAGTTACAATCAAAATTAATCAATGGACCCTAAGAAAAATGCCCTTTTTAATCCAAAAACATCTTTTTGGAAGACCAAACAAAACTATAAACTAGATTTACAATCAAAATTAATCAATGGACACTAAGAACAACGCCCTTTTTAACCCAAAAACATATTTTTAGGAAGACCAAACCACACTTAACCAAAGTAAAGTTAAAAGCAAATCAACGAACGTTAACAAAATGCCCTTTTTTTATCCACAAATCCTTTTGGAAGACCAAACCAAGCCAAACCAAACCAAACTAGGGTTACAAACGAATCAATTGGCATTAACAACAACGCTTATTTTTATTCAAACATCTTTTTGGAAAACCAAACCAAACCAAAACAAAACAAACCAAAACAAATCAAACTAGCGTTACAAACGAATGAAGGGACATTAACAACAAAGTCTCTTTTTATCCAAAAATCCGAGACGACCAAACCAAATCAAGCCATGTTAGAGTAACAAACAAATCAGTGGACATTAACAACAATGCCCTTCCTGTCTAAACATCTTTTTGGAAGACCATAGAGCTACTTAGCTCCATTGGAAAACTAAACCAAACCATACCAAACTAGATTTACAAACAAATCAATACACATAACACCATTGCCTCTTTGTATCCAACTATCTTTTGGGAGGACCAAACCAAATCAAACCAGACCAAAGTAGAGTTACAAACAAATCCATGGCCAGCAACAGGAATGCCTTTTTTATCCAACATCTTTTGGGAAGTTCTTCAATGAATGCGGTCCTTGGTATCATCCATGGAGCTACGATCGCTCCATGGTATCACCAGGGAGGTAGAAAAACCTCCCTGGTATCACGGATGACTTTGGGGTGCGGAGGGAGAGATCTCGCCAAGCAGGGAGTGAAAACATTCGTGAAAATGTGAGCCAGTCATTGCTGTGTGTCAACTGATGCGAAGTGAATGTATCAGCTGGGCTCTCTTTTGTTCCCACCGTAAGATTCACATAAATCATTCTCTCCTCCTCAGACCAGCCAGCATTCATCGCCAATTATTTTGGGCCTTTGGGGGAACGCCCTTGAGCAGTGCGTTCAGCTCCTTGCACCCTCTCTCAACAAGAAACTCTCATCGGATGTGAAGGAGGCAAAACAATGACCCCCACATCGGTACCGACATGCCCTCCCCTTACTTTGGTCTTTGCTGCCCTCTCCTCTGGGTTCACACCCCCTGCCAAGTGGCGAACATTGGTGTTATTGTGAGCTTCAGTTTACAGGGGGTTGTAACCGCACAGAACGGGACAAAATCTATCCTGCATTATTGGAATGAATATACTGCACATGAAATAAGCCCCATTATTACGCGATCTGATGAGATTTCAAGATTCATAGTGATGAAAGCAATATTTTGTTTCCGAAGCACTAAAATTTCTCAGCTAGGTCGTACATACCACAATAAAATTCCAAATACAAAATGAGTTCAATCTCGGGCCTTTCCTAATTACAAGAATCAATATAAGGAGTGTCTTAAGTGCCAGCAATAATATTGTCGGACCTATTCAAGAACCGCAATGAAGACGAACATTGAGTGTGAGAACCCCTTTGTTCCGTGAAATAACCGATTTGTGTTTTTGTGTGCTTATAACCTTCAAAAATCTATCGTAAAGTCCTCGTGTTTATATTTTTCGAAGATCCGCATCTGAATGTCTGTGTATTTTTTTTTAAAACTTGGTCGTCTTATTGGAATTCCCCTCTACCCAAAAGGAAGCAGAAATTGATAAAGGCTCAACTATTCATTGATGTTTAGTAATTCTTTCTCAATAGCTCTAATTGTTATTTGTTGTGATGTATTCTTTCTGAATAGCTATAATTGTTATTTGTTGTGATGTTAAAGGGATAGTTCAGTTTTAGTTGAGAGGAACTTCAGGTTTCCAATTTTTTGTGAGTTAATGAGCATGATGAGAAACCTCTTATGAAATGTGAAAGAGCATACAATTCTGAGAGAAATTCAAAGTTTCTTTGATTAAAAAAAAAAATGGGGTTTGACGTGGCCGAGATACCCCAAAACAAAGAGGTTCTAATTAAAGGCGTGTTCACATTTGACTAGGACCTCTGTGTTTTACTTTCTTTTAGGATATCTCATCCATCTTAAAACTGTTTTTCATCAAATGACCTTTGAATTCCTCTTAGAATTGTATTCTCTTTAATATTTGATAAGAGGTTTCTATCTCGCATAAAGTTAAAATCTGAATCCCCATCTCAACCAAAACGACACCATCTCTTTAAAGTGGGAGGAGATTCCCATGGTATCTTACCAGGGAAAGGAAAGTGATTATATAAAAAACAATGATAGTATACCAAATAATGAGAATTATAAGTACAACAGTGAAAATAATTATGGATTAAAATTTATGATATTGACTTTTAAGACGGTGAAAATTAGGATGACAATTTTTCCATCAATGGGATAATGATAATGGTGACAGCTAAATCAGAGCTTAAAATCAAGATGAAACATAACAGCAAAAATGAAATTGCTTTTTCTTTTCATATTTAGTGTATTCAAAAGACATTATGATTACAATCATGACTATTGCAATTGGTAGTAGATAATATGGCAGGAGTAATAATACCATCTACATAGTACTAAATTGAAAACTCATGCATAACGCGTAGTCAGCCTCCCTTATTTTCCATTCTGTCAATTTTCTTTAAAAAAAAAAAGAAAAAAAAAGATAAAGATTCTACATGAAGATGTTTCGTGACTTCACTTCCTTCAGTTTTCTTCTGCTTCTGCCTTACCCCAGTTCTTGGCTGCTTTTCATCTGACTCCTCTCAATTTCCGGCTGAGATTTCATTTACACTTAATTCATGATTCCAACCACAGAAAAATAAACAGAACTGAGAGACATTAGCATACAGCTTCGCCACCAACATCGAGGGCTCATAACTTTTAAAATGATTTCAAAAAATTTTAGCTGTGCGAATCCTGGAAACCATAATTATTTGTAGCAGTTTTATCATAACCTTTCTGAAACTTGTCGTCTTCCGATCAGTAGCGGTCTCTCGCCTTCCCCCGTTTTATTTACAGCCCCTGTCGATCGTTTTTACACATGTTAATGGGGATATTTTGCGCTCAATTGAGAGATCATTAGTGGCGAGATTGGCGAGATTTATGAGCGGAAGTGAAACGAGATCCCACGAGAATATGACCTCGATGAACGAGCAGGTCAAAGGTCAAACGGAGCGACGTTGTTTCCAAACCCGTTTATACACTCTGTGACGTATGCAAACTTGTCCAAATAGAATTATGGAATGCTTATCAGAATTGAATGATTGTGCCAGTGTTTGACTTCAAGTTTTCTTTCACTGGAAGAGATTTTTCTCCCAGATAATAACTGACGCAGACTCTGAGGTCATAATCATCTCTGGAAAGTTCCCTTTTCTGCAAGAAATCCTTTTTCGAGTCAGGAGACTTCCATCGTCCTGTTAATTTCTTCGTTATTTATCCTATTATAGTTTACATAATTTTCGTGTGACATTCCTTGTTAAACGTAGAAACGTCATTGATATTTCAAGGGCAATGGCAAGGTAGAGTTACGGCAGTATACCCTCTAAAAACTGTAACGCTACACATAATGATATCAGACGCTCCTCCAAGATAAAATTTTGGGGCAGAGAGGAAGCTCGGGAAAGTCACTGAAGTCTAATTAAGATAGCTACTTAATATAAAGATTCAGCTTGAGACACAATACAATGTACTATACATACTGTAATATGCTGACTCAGCAATTCAATTTGTAAGAAATCATTTTTAGACGATTTCAATATAGTGTTCATCGTGTCAAGTACTTATTTCGGCAAACTTTGCCAAATTTTTTATTCAATTCAATTCATGTGAATACAGGGAATACACACATAAAAAAATGATAAGAAAGTATAACTGGAGTTTGATGATATTAATTGGGCAAGTTTTTAAGAACGTGAATTTTACTAAGTTTGATTAAATCCATGTGTCGTCATCGCCGCACGTATGTTAAGCTTACAACAAAACGCTATATAATATTGACTGATTGATTGATTGATTGATTGATTGATCACTGATTGATTGACTGATTAATTGATAGTGATGATTGATTGGTTGATTGATCACTTTATTGTCTGCAATGGAAATCTTTCGTACATTGGATGTTAAAAGAAAATAAACATCAAATATATCACAAGTACCTCCTCTCAGAGACATTATTATCACTGAATGCAGCTGAAACTGGAGCAATATCACATACCCCATAAATGCATGATACATTAGTTCCTTCCCTTGTTACTTACAACGATGTTAAGGATGATATAATTTCCCTGCCTCTAAATGAGGGAAAGTGTTTTTTCATTACGCTAGAACAATGAAAATATCAATTTTCTGACATTTCTTTTCCTCATTGCTGGATAAATGGCTAGAGGAACCGTATGGAACTATGTGAAGGAAATGTTAAGTGTGGTTTTGTTTGTTTTTTTTAAGCTAGAACAATGAAAATATTTGGACATTTCTTTACATTTCCCTTACGTAGTTCCACAATCCGTGATGTCATTAACAGTTCCTCTGGCATTTATCCCGCAATGTATGCACACGGGTTTCACCAAATCTGTGAAAATTGAAAACTATTAACGGATTGTCCATTTAAAGGATCTCCTCACACTTTGCTGATATTTTGTTCTATATTGATATGTCCTGCGCATTCACTGAATTTTGTATTCCCATTTATATTGGATATTCCCCATGCATTTTTCTCTTGATTGCTGAATAGATAATGACGCATAAGCCTAAGCCTACAAGGTGATAATGTTTTCACCTATATCTACATGACATCTAAACGTAGTATACATTATGAGCGCTTCACGTTTGCTATGTTGCTATGTTGAGATGTTATATTTCATACTCATCGCCATGACTCTTGCTCCATCAGTATTGCATGCATGAGGTTTAAACTGAAGAGAAGAGTTATGTCTTGACGTCAGTTGTACAGTGAAATGAATATATATGTCACAAGCAATGTTTAACTTACTGATCGGGATGACTCCTGCAAACCGAATCGGCTCTATACGTGCCATTCGATAATTAGTGGACGAATAGCGCTCGGGAGGGGCTCCCTCGCGGGTCCAACGCGGCGCTGCGCCCGCTGCGTGATCCGTACAAATCCGGCAAGTTTTCGCACCACGCTCGCTGTGCCGAATTGGACAATTCCCCGCTCGGATTCTAACTCGCAGAGAATTCAGAGTCATGTAAGTTTTTAGGAGTAAGGAAATGAGAGGCAGAAGGAGAACGAGAAAAGGAGACCAGGTGAAAATATTGCACGGAGTCTCCTCCCATCCCAAGGTCAATTTCACTCTAAAAATCAGCGGGGGATGTGTGATTTGAAAATGATATTTGGACATGGGACGCATGTTCAATGTCAAAACATTATGAGAGCTTGAACTCTCCCTATGGAATACATAACTTACGAGATGGGTGTGTGCAATCGTGATGCGATTTTTTTTTTTTTTCATGATACGCTCTACATCATGCAATATCATGTCATATCGGTGGCTCTGAAGTTAGTTCAAGTGGCGCTTAAGAGGTTGGTTTGAAAAGAACATTAAAATAAGTGGTGATTTTATTTTTTCAGACGCTCGACTCACGGAAAGAAACGCTTCTCTTATTAGTTGATTATGATTCTAAATGTCAGTTTAATTGTCAAATCGAACCATGATGAAATCCTATGATATTTCCAAAACAGAGCATGACGGCTGTTAATATACTCCCCTCTCACACTACAAGCGATCAAAATATTAGGCTTTGAGTATACAACCTGTGATAGTTGTTCCTATACTTACCATTCCATTTGTTTATATAGGCCTATATTCTGCAGCCTATCAGTGTTTTCGAACAAATCAGGCTGAGGTTAAGTCCTGAACCATTTCATGTTTTGATATCTAACATAGATGGCAAAATTAAGATCATCAAAATTTGGATTCTCTTGTTTCTATCTTCCTACTTCTTCTTCTTCTTCTTCTTCTTCTTCTTCTTTTTTGATTTTTGGTTCTACTGTAAATGCTTCATGATTAGTGTCACATTGCTAAAAACAATAATTGTATTTTGATATCACAAAGAGGCAGATTGTTTTTTAAGTTAAAAACCATCCTTATTTTGTGCAAATATAGGGTTATATAAACACATTGCACTCTGATTACAACAAGGACCATCAGAGTTTCTTGAAGATTGAAATTCGATGCAGTGGTAAAAATACCAACAGATTACAAGATTTTACAATACTGAGCAATTTCATTATGATAAGTACATACACCACATTATGAAAATAATGGGAGGCCTCAATTCAAACTGGTAGGAGGGTAGGAAAGTCATACACACACATAAACAGACCGTGGGGTGGTGCTTTTCTTTTTTTAAACAGGAAAGGAAAAGTTCAGCGGCGCGCTGACAGATTGAAACGCCCGGAGCAACGGGCGAGATCCGAAACGACCGTGCGCACTCCTCGGAAAGGGATTATTTCCCCATCTCGGTGGGTAAAAATCGACTTGGTATAATATCATACTGGTTTGCTTTTTTTTTTCCCCTCCTTCTGCCTATACTCTGTGATGAGATTTGAGACTTTTTGACAGATTGCTAAAGGTGACTGACTGCGCGTTCAGAGACCTTTCCGGATCTTTTAAACACATTTCCATGAATGTCCATGTCCGTTAACTCTCATCACTAAAGCATTACAATCAGTTTAAATCAATTGCTTTATCAAGATACTACGCAAGCACATTTTATTGCCAGGTGTCTAAAATAATCTGTTTGAATTGAATTACCCATTAATACGTACATTAAATCCACTCGAATAAGCACACATGCCATACCTTCACATCACATTTTATTTTTATATATCACTAACCAACGCCATTGTTACGTACGTTGTATCGTTTACAATCGACATTGTTATAAGATCACAGTGGAATATAGACGCAAAAGATGGGGGGGGGGGTAGAGCAGAGCACGCATGAGCAGCCTTCATGAAGTGAATAGTTTATGTTTACCTGCGTGTTTGCGTGTGAGTGAGTTGCATCGATTAGATTAGTTGTATCGATTTCTGAGTTCACCTATAACTTCAGCGTATCACACCATCACCTGTACTTTTATTATGAGGAATATTGTTCATAAAATTCACGATTTCGAAATGTAAAGGGTATATCTAATATAAGAAGGAAAAATGCTCCTTTTCAAAGAGAATGACTAAATTCAATGAAGACTCGTTGTTCATGAAAAAAAAAAGTTACAAAAAACTATCGATAATCTGTTCAGTTTTGGTAAAACGTACGAATAAGAATTTTGATGAAGTGTGAATTTTCTTCAATTTGTCTCATTCTGCAAATGAATTAATTTGTAAGATCGCAACTGCTGATCTGTAATTTAACAAATATGTCGGGAAAAGGAACCACGGCACTCGAACCTGTCATCTACATATACTGCTTTCCGGGCAGCGACACTACCACCAGGCTATCCCTGGTTGCCGGCAGTGACATGATAAACTTGGAACAAATACCCAAGCTCTGAAAATCCGACATTGTTATGTTCAGTAGTCAAAGGTGGACAAGGCATTAATGAAAGCATGAGAATATGCTTAATATTCTCTTGCTTTCAAGAATTTTGATACTTGATATTTTGATATTATATTTATTAATGTATTCTCAATATAAGCCGGAAGAGTTTGATCGCAAAACGGATTAAGTGCCATTCTGAAACATTTGAGAGTAAGTCCATCATCAGAAAGAGCAGAATGAAACCTTTCCAATGATATTTCACCTGTTAGATATCAAGGAATATTATTGGGTTTTGATTAAAAATATCCCATAAACGTTATATTTTCCTCTCCTTTTCTTTGTCATTCTTATTATCATTATTATCATCATCGTCGTCGTCGTCATTAGCATTATTACCTGGCGTTCAGATAAGCTATATATACATATTATACATCTGCTTCTTGTTCTTCTCTGTCTTCCTACTATACCATGCAGTGACTGTGTCCTTATAGTGACGATGGGTGTGCTTGCCCACAGCGCCGTGACTCACCAACGATAAAAATACTGTACCGACATGACCAATGTGTGATTTGGTGAAGGGCGCCACACACGGCAGAGCAGGTACTTGCGGATGAGCATCAAACGACCCAACTCTTCACAACTCAGAGTACACGCGTATAAAGTGTATCGGGGAAAAAAAAAATCTTGTCATTTGACAGTGATTTTGGGTCAGTTTGCCACCACTTGTTTTACTGATAGCTCGTCATGGTTTGTTAGCATTTTATGATGCATTTTCTGTGGTCAAAGCTTCGTTTATGAGAAAGTTTCGGTGATGAGAAATGACACACGATGTTGGCCATCAGGGGGCATTTCATGATTTTTTTGTCAGACAAATTTGTCGGGCAAATGTGCTCTCAGCCAATCGGATGCAAGGATGTAACAGTTTGTGAGAAAAACTATCTGACAAGACGCTTCATGGAATGTCTCCTGAACATTCAAAGAGATAACAACAAATTAATAACAAAACACAATCACTGTGATCTTGATAGCTCATTTCAATATAATGAAACGATTTAACATTTATACGACCGAACATTTTAAGTGGATTTATTACATCTTCGCTCCTCTCTCCCTCTCCCCTCTCTTCTATCTTTCTGTCTTCCTTTCTTTATCTATCTAACCATCTATCTGTCTTTAATCTATCTATTTCTCTGTAATTTCTATTTAGCGCCGGCATATACTCTGTCTTGCGGCTTGCGCAGTTTCCATCGATGATTCGGGAGGCATGAAATGTATGATTGAAACATATCATTCCTTCATTTTTATTAATTCATTTTCTGCTTTTTGTTATTATATTTTTTCACAGGACTTAACAAGCGCATCGGTATAGAAACTGATCAGCAGATCTTCTTTCCTTGTCGTTGCATTGTTACAATATAGTGTATTATATTTTCAGTCGATATTATTGAATTGCTTTGCATCCCTCTATTTAAAAACGGAAAGAAAGGGAAAAGGCGCTAAATATAAAGTCAAAGTGTAGTGTCATGTTGAGTCATGCAATTGGGTCTTAAAATCAACAAACTTGGGGAGTAATAAGTAGGTCTTGCCGTTCCGGTGCTAACCAAACAATGTGTGGTGCGAAATCTCACGCATATCGAACTACTCGAAAGTGAAAGAGCCCTAAAGGCGCAGTTCCTCTTCGTGTTCAAGGGACATTAGTAGATAAAGATAAATTGGGAATCACAGGATGTAGTAAAATATACAGATGACACTGAAAAATAATAGTATTGACACAAGCTTAAATGGATGGCATAGTATTGATTGAGATGAGGATTCAGCTTTTAGCTTTTTGCGAGATGCATTGGAACCGATTTATAAAATGTTAAACAGTACAATTCTATGAGGAATTCAAAGTTTATTTGATGAAAATTGGTTTTGAAATGGCCGAGATGTCCAAAAACAAAGTCAAATAAAGCGATCCTAATAAAAGGTGGGTCCCATCTTTCATTAGGAGCGCTTTGTTTTGGATATCTCAGCCATTTCAAAACCAATTTTCAGTTGATAAACTTTGAATTCCTTTTAGAATAATGTGCTCTTTCATATTTCATAACAGGCATGACAGGTATTTCATAACAGGTTTCTGAATGTCTCAAATAAATAATCACCAAAAAAACGTTGTAAACCTGAAGCTTCATCTCAACCGAAACTATACCATCCCTTTAATGTGCGCATTATTTTGTTATAATGATTACCATAATTTTGTTATTATAATGATTAACATGATTTTGTTATCATAATATAGAAGTGTAGAATACTTTTGAAGACAGACCCGCCTGCATAAACATTAGCATCATTTCTAAGATCAAAATATATTCATATTTCGGGGGAAATGGCTCATTGCACTATCGCCTTTTAGTTCTCGGGAAGTTGCAGTTCCATATTCGTGGTGTCTACAGGGGGGGGGGGGGTCAAGAAATGCATTTATATATCTCCGTTTTTATGTAGGCGGCTGACAACACATACATGGTTCCTTTGTATGACCTTTAACTTCTCCAAATGTAATGTCTGCATCTTATTCACAACCGAGCCAGAGACGTTAAACGTTTGTTCAATATCTCCTTTCATTTTATCATATCTTATGCATTTCTTCATTAAGAAAAATGAAAGCCAAATTCAATTTAACTTAATTCAATTCCATTCCATTCAATTCAATTCCATTGCAATCAATTCAATCACAAACTCTTAATTTTCATATTGAAATAGTCCAACATTAACTTATACTATTGTTGCAATAAATTTAAAGGGATAACGTAGGCCTATACTAGTAGTATTGGTGGAGATGAGGATTGGGCTTTTACTTCTTGCGAGATACACAAAAAAAAAAAAAACACTTATGAAATAGTACAGAGCACACCATTCTACAAGGGATTCAAATTTCATTTGATGAAAATCGATTCTGCAATGGCTGAGACATCCAAAAACAAAGTAAAACAAAACAATCCTAATAAAAGTTGGGTCTCACCTTTTATTCAGATCGCTTTGTTTTGGATATCTCGGCCATTTCACAAAATAAACGTTGAATTCCTTTTGGAATTATGTTTCTTATTATCTCATCAAAAAAAAAGATCAAAACTGAAGCCAGGTCTCAAACGAAACTATATCATCCCTTTAATGACTGTCTAGCTTTCATTGATGTCTATTGATAGTACGTTTTGATTAAAAATGATTTTGCAGCAGAAAATTTCATAAAAGTATACTTATACGTACAAATCTCAGTAAAGCCTCATTGCATTGCGAGGTAAAGATCCTTCAAAGTCATCAGTTCTGCATTCCAACCCAGCTAACACAAGGACGTTATCTGAACGTTTTTGAAACATTCCAAGTTCATTATTTGGACGTTTTGTCAAAACGTTGTAAGAACGTCTTTTTGTGGAAGGTTTTCGACGTATTTAAAACGTTTCTAATGGACGTTCAGAAAACCTTTGAAAACCGTCTAGAACGTCCAAAAACGTTTTAAGAACGTCTAAAATGTCTCATGACCCTTTCCAGAACGTTTAGAGAACCTTTCATATCCGTCTAGAACGTCCAGAAAACCTCTTAAGAAAGTCTCTTTATCTTTATAGGGTATTAAAACAAATAACAGTTATGAAACTATATAGACACCATCTGAGATTAATGTATCCTAATCCTAATCTTATCCTGTTCCTAATGTCCTACCACATATACTACACCCTATTCCCAATTGGTGAATCTGTATCACATTCTTTTATACCATCAAAATGTTGTAATGCATGAAGACATGGTTACTAAAATTAGATCACAAACGCCTTAATTTAAATATTCATAATCAGGCATGAATATTTATGACAAAGAAACCAACGACGAACACGCAGCGGACCAAATAAAAACGTTTTTTTAAACGTTCATTAAAGACGAAGTCGACGTAGAAGACCTAATAAGAACATTGTGTGGACGTTCATAACGGACGAAGACGTTGAAGACATAATAAAAACGTTTTTAAAATGTTTTCCAAAAAACCTGTGCTTTGCGGTAAATGCTAAGTCCCCACTTTGACGTTGTATGTACGTTTTAAAAACGTCCATTTTATACGAAGACGTACGGAACGTTTCCTAAACGTTTTGAAAACGTTTTGTGTTTGCTGGGAAATTCCTTCATTCGGAACGTTTTGATCCAAAAATGAAATAAGGTTTGTGATGTATTATACAATATGTTTCTTTTCCTGCAAACAGCTAAGTAACGAAGTAATTCATTCACCTACTCCTTCCCGTTAAGTTACATGGGCAGGAATTCACGTAGTTGTTGCTAGATAGGGTTATTAGCCTCCTGCGAGTTTTGTGGTTCTAAAGGGCAATGTTTGTGAACAAAGTATGCATAAAATATAAATGCATTACTGAACCTGTCTATTCCAAAAGTTCGTTTCTACGCACTTTCTCTTCATTTTCGGATCAACGAATCTTCCCAATAACGAACCATATTTCATTTTCGGATTAACAAACCTTCATAATAACAATCCTTCGGAGTACAATCCCACAAACGTTCGGATTGACGAATCCTATTTCATTTTCTGTATTTCAGAAAAAGGTCGGATTATGAATTAAAGTATTTGCGGTTACATTTTCTCATAAAATCCATTGATTTTATTTCATTTTCACTAAAAAAAAAACATTAAGTTGACAGGCATGCCTTTTTCACCAAAACCAATCATATTTGTGACTATAAATTTGAAATGTGAATCGACAAATGTACTTCGAAAAACTTCTGATGCCACGAATTGAGAATGAAAGAATTTATTTCAGAGTTTCTTATCAGTATGTGACGAGTTCTAGAATATTGAAAAATTATGCGTATTTGTGTCTGTGCCACTACCTTTACATCTGCACTTGACTGCATAAAAAGCACTACACTCTCATGCCTGCTATCATTAATACTCGACAGTTAGTTGCGTTTCTTAAAAAAAGGTTCACATTCATCTTTCCCAAACTGTAATGTACTAAGGGAATGGATTATTCTCTACTTACGTCAGATGGTTTTACTTTACTATACCTTGATAAAAGACGATAAAGCAAAGTAATAAAGGGTGGAGCTTCTGCACCCCCATGCTCTCTTTCTCTCTCTCTCTCACTCCTATATATTATACATGGTGGTCTCGAACGCATGGGAAAGCGTCGTTGTTCAGACATAAAAACAGTCGCTGATAGCCCCTACAACATAACCCTGAACATGAAAGCGTCACTGAATTTGGTTGAAAACAGTGTAAGCTATACACACATATATGGATCGTTTATTAGAAATATTCATATAGAATTGATGCTATATTTGAAGATATCGGTTTAAAAATAGATAAATGAATACATATGTGTGAATTAGAATTGGAATTTGGTGTTTGTATTTGTTTGTTTTTTTTTTTCAGTTCAGTTCATTTCAGTGTAGTTCATTCCGTTTTACCAAAATTTACCAAAATGTCATAAATCGTATGAAATTGTTTTCTTTTCTTTTTCGATTCAGATTAAATTTTAGTTCGAATATAATTTTTTTTCGACACAATTACAAAAAAAAATGCAATTTGATAGAAATAAATAAATACATAAATATATTACATCTTTGGTTTGAATTGAATGACGCTTCTTATTTTTTTTTATTCTCCAAGTAATTGCCAAGAGACAGACGCGTTGAATTGGAATAAGATGAGAAAGAGCAATGTTGATACAAGAGATTAATCTTGTAAACAAATCCACACGAGTTGATATTCGAAGCTATGATAAGCCTATCCACTGGGTAAGCCCTCCAGCCCTTAATTCTTCAACGATTTGCCAACAAAGGCTAAAAACTTTTCTGAGTTTGACAGAGGAATGCAGAGATCAATACTGATCAGCCAGCTGTTTTCGTGACATGTCGGACATTCAACAATTTGCTTATGAAAATGACCCGACTGCGAGCACGACAATGACGCTAATTTTCCCCCTTTATTAGTGGTGGAAGCGATTCACGGAAATATACATGTGCGGGCTTGGATATCGTGTGTGAATTTATTGGGCTTCAAAAAGAGTGAGCGGTGCTCAAGACGATTTTGTGGTCGGCACGTGAGGGCGGGAGTAATTTCGCACAAAAACTCACGGTGCACGCCATGCATACATGTTCTCGCAAAGGCACAATAGCGTGCTCTTGGTGGGAATAATCGTATCATCTTGATTATGGAAGAATATTGCAGAAGGGTATGAATGTCGACCCGCCAAATTGGCAATATTCACCGTCCCAGCTGGACATCCTTTGGACGCAAGAGAAAGTACAAGACGGGGTTACGGTCGACTGGGGCGGAGACAAGACGTGTGAAAGGAGGCGCAAATGGCGCTGGTAAGACAGCTAAGAAGGATAAAGAGAACATGCCATGTGAAGAGAAGAGAGAAAAAAAAAAACAAAGGGAAAGAGACGAGAATTACACAAATCATAAAAAGAATGTAGCGACTCTTCCGCAAAGCATTCAGGCTTCATTTAATAAAACTGGGACTATTAATGTGATTGATGCCTTCTGCGCAGGTAATAACAACTCTCAATAAAGAAAGAGCAGAGAGACGTGAAAAGAGAGACGTTCCCAGGGCTGATCAGACGCAATGCATGCTGGATGATGTCTATTCCTCACGATCACAGTCGCATTGCTATGGCAGTTTCATATCACAAAATGAGCCGAAACTCCGATGGTGTTGCACGCGAGCACCTTAAAAATCTTGTTCCTTTCGGAAGTAACATAATTCTATTTTTTGAGAAATGACGCGGATAATGACAGCTCATGTGCTTCCACATTTCCCCATGCTGATCACCAGGTGCATCTAGGTCTGTGTGTGTTTGTGTGGCTGTCCGTCTGTCTTTGTTCCCATCTATGGACAAGGATGATCACACTTTAATACATTTTCTTATTTAAGGCAGGAACATAGTATTCAAAGAAGTAACTTTCATCTCCATTTTCATCCTTTTTCCACCCCTTTCTTCATCCTAACTGACTAAAGTGAAAACATCAAATCCGCTTTAAACAAAAATGCTCATTTACGAAAAAGAAAATGAACTTTGTGGTTCTTAAAGGCAACTTTTATGAACAAATTTGGAATGCATAAAATCTGAATACAATTTTAACAGAACCGGTCTATTCCGAAGGTTCGGAACAACGAACCTTGTTTTATTTTCCGATTAACAAACCTTCGGAATAATGAACCCTGCTTCATGTTCTCTCTCTCTCTCTCTCTCTCTCTCTCTGTCTGTCTGTCTGTCTGTCTGTCTGTCTGTCTCTGTGTCTGTGTCTGTGTTCCCTTCTTTGGACAAGGACGCTAACACTCTAGTGCATTTTCTTTTTTCAAAGAATGTAAAAAGTATTTTTGAAAAAGTAACTGTCCTCCCAAATTTTCATGATTCTCCACCTCTTTCTTCATTTTAACTGCCTAAAGTAAAGTTTACAAATCAGGTTAATAGTCCAGTTTAGAGTAATGAACGAACTCACTTTTGTTTGAATAAACGGCAAATGTAGAGTCTTATCGGAGATATTTTCTGTTCATAACATAAATGTAGAAAATGTGTCTTGGGGCTTTGCATTCGTAATTACGCACTCTTGTATATTGTTTCCCAACTTTTTGCTGCAATCATTTTTTTAGTCGCTTCTCCGACGAGAGTACATTTATTGAAGTTAGACAAGGAGAGTGTTGCGGTGAAAGAGAGGAGAGAGAGGGAGAGAATCGGAGGAGGAGAGACAGAAAAAAAAGCCTTACGACTTACCAGATGGACTGTGTGTTTTCTTTCCTTACCTGTGTAATATCGTCAGTCCCGACCCCGTGCCAGGACCCACCGCTGTTGGCGTAATAAACACTAATACGGGCCATACCGACATTGCGTGTACGATTTAGATTTCTGGGGTCCCGTGTACTATTAGCCCAAACATTCTCATACCTTTTTCCTTAACTCTTTGCTTTTCTTCCATCCTCTTCCCCCTTCTCCCGACTCAAAAGTCTCGGGATAAAATTAGACCTCAAAAAATAATCACTCTCGAGATATCCTCCTCTTGCTTCTCATGCAAGCGACAACAAGAGAACACATAAACTTGACCCGTCAAAGGCGGTTTTTTCCCCTTCCATAAATGAAGACACGCACCGGAAATTGGATTGTTAAGTTACTATAAGAGAAGGTATAGGAGGAATGGTTGAAGACTGTATGGTCCGTGTTCGGAAGTATTAAGAAATTTTGTCGTACGAAACAGTCTAGAAACGATCAATTTAAAAACCAAAACTAATATCGCTTACGTAACTGATAATAAATGTTCATTGTAAAACGTTCTTCTTATCATCGTTAATACCTTCTGCTTTCATTCCCAGGTAGACCAATTTCTACGATATCTATTGCATTGGTGCACATATGTAAATGCAGTATTTTTTTAAAGAGTTTGCAACGCCGCAAGGTAACAAATGAACTGAAATGCAACTTTAGGCTCTACGACCAGAAAGACCAAAGCAGTCATTTTCAAATATTCTTCTAACCTGATCAGAAATAAGATTTATGTTTGGCGTAAGTTTGAGCAAGATGTTAATCTTTTCTAATCGAAAAGCAAATTTTGATATCCATCATTGAGGATGAATTTGATATGGGTATCTTGAAGTCGGAGCTATTCCCTTTAAATAGTAGACTTGCTAAGGGGGTAAACGCTGCATTTTTTAGTACAAATGTCGTGCTTGGCACAGATGTTCCCTAGGGCAATTGAAAAATTTTTATCTGAAGTGACACTCTGTATCTATGCAAATAAGCCTTAATTTGCATAATTTATGCAAAAATACATATAAAAATTATAGAAAAATATATGTGCATCCAGCAGAAATACCTAATTTGGTAGAAGTATTCTATAGAGTAAGTGGAAACAATTCCTGCAAAAATTGATTTCATACCTATGTAAATAAACATAAAATTTGCATAATTACGCAAGTTATTGTGCAAAAATCTACATTTTTGAAAGAATTTTTAAGCACTGGATCTTGTAGTACAAAGTTTGAACCTGGGATGGATGTTCCTTGGGTCAAAAGTAATTGATTTATCTGAAGAGACAAACTGTCTGTATGCAAACAACATGTTATTTGCATAATATGCATATCAATACCTACACATCTAAAGATAATCAGAACAAACAAAAAGCCTTAATGTGACCATGGACGTGGTAGGGTCCATGATGTGACAATGTCTTAAATCGCTTTGAACTTAATATCCACAAAGCCAATAGAATAAGACAATATTCTCACAACAACACTTTTCAGTTGCTTAATTGTTTCCATATTATTCAATTAATTAACTTAGGCATTTTATGCATAAATCATGTAAATAAGTACACCAGACGTGAAATTTCGAAACATATTGATCTTTGAAATATTTTTTTGCTATCAATTTTCCCTCATTGCATAGGTCTAAATGCTTTGCAGGGTGGGAAAAATAGCAGTCGATAGTGACACTCTTTGAATATGATTAGTAAATCTAACAGTAGGGCCTACATATGAACAGATGCAAATCGGAACAATTTTGCTTACAAAAGGACTGTTTTTCCCTCGCAAACAGTACACAACTGAGGTCATGGTTAGAAAATCATTACAAACAACACTACCATAGTGAAAGTGTGAATTCTGATTTTCATTGTATTTTGTAGGCAACCAAGCGAATAAGAGGCTTTTTACATCAAACTTATTATAAACTTGTGCAAATTATGTGGACGCAAGGGTATCTGCACACATTAAGAACTTACAAGCTTGAGTTAGAAAGCTTGAGCTAGAGTTCTGTTTCTGAAAAAAAAAAAATAACTCAGTATACTATGAGCTACTATGGCATGGAAACTATGCTAGGAAATTTATGCACAATAACATTTTGATAAGGCAATAATATGCAAAAATTGTCATGTGAACAATATAGGAGATGTTACACTTTAAGTCAATAAATCTCAGTCTCTGACTTAAAATCAGTCAATATTAACCATAAATCAAAGCAGAAATAATATGTTCATAGCCATAAAAGAGTATATTCGATGGCTTTTGCAATTACTAGGATGTGATTTGTCAACAGATCGTCACACGCTACTGTTTACGAGAATCGTAAATGTCATATTCTCCCTGCATGGTTGTGATTGTTTTCCCTTTTTGATAATGTAACTCCCTGGCGGTCCAAAGAATGTTATATTCCACCACATATCAGCTAATACCTGTATAGATGATCATGACCTACATGATCTTGAAGCTTTTTCCAAAACTAATTATGTTAACTGGTTTAGTGTAAAGATGTCAGAGGTTAAATTAAAAGAAATACATACACAGGTAAAAATGTAAAAGGTAAGAATAAGTCAGGGGTTATACATGTGTGCATCAAAATTAACTTCCATGCGACCCACACATTAAATGTAATGATGGTGATGACTATACCATGTCACTGAATTCCATGTCCTTTCCTATTTATCAAGAGGAAACAAAAACACTTGAGAGGGGAGGGCTTAACATTTTTTTTGATAATCAACAAAGGTATCACTATCAGGTAGAACATGCACAAATATGTACTAAGATTCATGATATCTTGATTCACATTCAAGATATGAAAGAAAAAGTGAAATAATGAAATTTCATAAGAGCTTTGACCTTTTGGCAGGAAATGCATACTAGTTTTCATCATAAAATGCAGTTCTTAGACTGTAAGAAAAACATTAAAAATAATGGTTTTACTTTACGTTCTTTAGTAATTATGTAAATTAGTTGGTAATGATGGTTCAATTATTCAAATTCTTTTCTCATTTTGTTTCATAAAGTGTTTCTAACGGGTTATACCTATCTAGGATGAGATTTAACCCTAAAAAGACTGGGGGGGGGGCCTAAAAGGCCCCCCCCCCCTCGACATTTCGCGCGATTACTCAGCAACACGCAATGCTCTCGCCGCGATGCTCTGTGACTTTTTTCTTTCGAGTTTCCCGCACATTTTGACACCAAATTTGTGACGCCCGGGGGTACGGTTCTGAAGTTACATAACTTTTTGTACATGCACGTGAGACTGAAAATGGCTCAAAAATGCGATTTTGTGTACATATATATGGTTCATATAAATATGCTTATTTTTACTCTCAATGGCTAAAATCAATTTGTTTTAGTAGTATTATCCTTCAAAAAGGGTCTGCCACAAATTTTGCTGAAAAAAACAACAAAAACAAAAGGTCGAAAACACAAAGAAATACATAAGAAATTCATAAAACAATAAAATAAATAAGAAATTAATTTTGATACCGAATTTTTTTTCAAGTTCAGTACATTTGCTAAGAGTGCTACAAAGAATATCTAGACCAAAAATGAGCACTTTTGGAGCTTTATTTACTGATTTAGATAAAAAAGTCTGATTTCTCGCATAAATTAGCATAATTAATCAAAATAAAATAAAAGAAGACTATTTTGGAAAATTTAAATGTACGATCTTGTAGATTACATCGCACACTACCATTGTGCAAATTTCCGCGGCGATCGCGCGATCCACGGCCGAGATCTTAAGGGGGGCCCTTTAGGCCCCCCCCCCCCAGTCTTTCGAGCTACCAAAATAGCCCAGTCTTTTTAGGGTTAAGAGGAGTTTCATTAAAGCTTCATTAAGGCTTTTTGTTTGTTCTGATTATCTATAAATGTGTAGGTATTGATATGCATATTATGCAAATAACATGTTGTTTGCATACAGACAGTTTGTCTCTTCAGATGAATCATTTACTTTTGACCCAAAGAACATCCATCCCAGGTTCAAACTTTGTACTACAAGATCCAGTGCTTAATAGTTTACAAATTCTTTCAAAAATGCAGATTTTTGCACAATAACTTGCGTAATTATGAAATTTTATGTTTATTTACATAGGTATGAAATCAATTTTTGCAGAAATTGTTTCAACATACCCTATGGAATACTTCTACCAATTAGGTATTTCCGTTGGATGCACATATATTTTTCTGTAATTTTTATATGTATTTTTGCATAAATTATGCAAATTAAGGCTTATTTGCATAGATACAGATTGTCTCTTTAGATGGAAAAATTCCGATTGTACAGAGGAACATGTGTGCCAAATAGGACATTTGTACTATAAAATGCAGCGATCACCCCTTTTTTCGCCCTTAGCAAGCCTACTAAAATGCAAAATCGCTTCTCTGAAAAAAAAAAGAAAGAAAGTGTGAATATTTGAATTGCGTCACAATTTACCTTCATCCACTGACCACTCAAGTATCAATTGAACTATCTATTTGGCGTAGGAGGATTACAATGAGAGAACCAGGAGTGTTAAATTGACAAATCTTTTACAATGATAACATGGAAGAAGTACATGTTTGATAAATGATGAAAGTCTATAATCATTCATTAAAGGCATTATTTACCATTTGCAGGTAAAATAAGGACACAACTTTAGTGCTTAAAAATAGCTCTAAAAAAGGAATAGAAACAAGCAATATTAATCATGTAATAAATGGTTAGTAATATTAAATATACAAAATGTGAACAATACCTGTAAATTAATCGTCTGCAGTTATATTTTATTAAAGAAAATAATGATATCTCCCTATATTTTAGGCTTTATTGCGAAAATTTTGTATGGCAGGATGTTTTGTCATACAACTGACCTACATGGTATTTGCATCAAGTGTGATAACGCGAACATTTTTTTTTAAATCACTGCTCCCAATGATAATACTTTTACATGAAACTGATGAACATTTCGAAGCACAACATGGGAGGAGATATCATTGTAAAACATGTCTGTCATGTTGACTACTATACGTATACAGTCATGCTAAGACATGATTGATTCTCAGTATGGAATTGAAATGCATGTTTTGTTTCTTTCAAGAAAGACTTACATAAATTCTTTCTGATAACATGTATGTTGAGAACTGTTGGTCTGGCCTTGTATTTTTGTTCTATAATATTGTTAGATGCAAGTCAGTCATCAGACTCTCCCACAATATTTCAGTTATGCACATGACGTGTAACACGTATAAAATGACACCTGCTTCATTTTGAATTGATTTATAAATTCAATTAATTCTTCACGTTTTCTTTTATAAAACATAGTATGAGAAAATTACAAAATATCTTGAGCAGACATTGGTTGGCTCCAAGATGTAATTTAGACGTAATTGATGAATTCAAAAAGAATGTACACAGTTATTGTTTCAAACAAAACTTGTCATTAATTAGTGTCTATATGTTCAGAGAAAAAGTGAGGGGTCCACTATAAAAAGCAGTGCTGTTGTACTGCAGAAAACTCATACAATCGACCCATTTTGTTGTTTTGTTTGTTTGGTTTTTTTGTTTTGTTTTGTTTTGTTTTGTTTTTTGCTTAGAAAAACCCCAAAAGACTTCCTTAATAATTAATTGCAAAAGCAAGATATAAAGTGATTAAAAAGAAGACAGACATTACGGAACAGACTGCACAGCAAACAGACAAGAAAAAAAAAACACAAACACAAACAATATGACATGACATGTCCTTTGAAAATGCTGGTGATTCAGTACAGCCGTAAGGCTGTTTTGATGAAATAAAGTACAATTTTAAAATTATCTTGAAATAATGATTAAGTATTATTTGTCATGTAATATGATGTTGTTCGTATCGGTCAGTCGTTATCCTGTTTCCACTGTCAGAATCAAATATTGCTTAATAACTATAATGATTAAACTTTTTGTAAAATATACGTATGAAAAAGAAATGCTAAAAGTCAAAGAAAAAAACAAACAATATATTCCTGTTATGCCTGTGTGTTGCGTTCATTTTTCTGCTCGTCATTACCACAGAAGACGTATTTTCAGAGGATTAAAGTCATACACAGTCATACCTTTGTTTCCTAAACTGCAGAAGAAAGCAAAGTGCCTATACTCAGTTGATACTATAATTTGTCTTTCGATGTATAATCTATCATTTTGTAAGAGAAAACAATGAAAATGTGCAGTCGTGTATTACATGGTAACCATTTTCGAAATGACTGAAGAGCAGCTTTGTAGAAAATCATATACGTATATAATACATATATATGTATATATATACATATATATATGTATCATTTCTATCTGATCTCAGTTAATTTGCTTGACGTTTTCCACATTTGTTTTTTACCTTCTGATAACTTTTGTGTATGCCTCATACTTTTTATTGATCGAAAGTCATATTATACGGAACTGCATGGAAATCTTCATCTCCATGTATACTCCAAAAGAATGTAGTTCGAACAATATCACTGCAGATCCCCACCTGCACCAATGTTTAACGATTTCAAAGTTCTAGACATATTTATATGATACCAGGTAATTATTGCTACATTTGAAGATTATACTATTTTCCTTGAGCGTGACTATCAAATGAGATCGCCAAAAAAAAAAAAATAGACTCAATATTTATCACAAGCAGATTAGATACAGGATAAAAGTCACTGCCATTTAAAGGTCCAATATAAAAGCTCATATCCAAATCCCTTTCAACCAAGACTGAAAAATAATCTGATATTCTAGTGCATTTTTATTTGGTAGAAAGGAGTAAATGTGGTTTATTATTCTATTGAATTTTCATTTTAGTTCACTTGTGCTTTAAATCCATCTAAGAACAAAAAGTAATATAAATGCAAAGTATGTATCGAATAAATCATATTGCTAAACATTTGTAGAAAATATGAATCATAGAGTTTAATATATACAAAATATATGAACAAATGAATAGAAACAACGCATACTTGTGTATAAATGATACGCAAAACATGTTTATGTATATAATGTGTGTGTATATATATATATATATATATATATATATATATATACACACACATTATGTGCGCCTATATATTGTGTATAGATAAGAGTGCGATTCTATAAGCTAATCAGTTATTTCTTGTTCATTCATTCATTCGTATTTTATTCACAGCATCTTTTAACAGGGACATTCGGTTCAGTTCTGCTGACATCCAGCAGACCTGCTTTTTAAGGAAGCCCTGTACACAGTGTACATAGGCTTTCAAATTAAAAACAAGCAATACAAAATAGATAAACAAACAACATAAAAAAACATATACAGTATTTATGATCCTTCCAGATTTACGTATGTTTAATTTGCTTGTGATGCAAATGTGTGACCGGTATATCATTTTCTTTTCCTTATAGACAAGTAATACTTACTTTGATTAGTTTCCCAATTTCAAATAAGTATATTGTTAGTACACTAATATGTTTGATTTATTTGTTTGAATAATATATAAATATCTATTTTCGGTCTAAATGGAAATATTCATGCAATCATCCATTCAGTAAGGCAGTCAGTCATTTTTCTTCTTTTTTTTTTCGCAAGACTGACTGAGGCACCTTTAGCATTCGAATTCAAACGTTGACATCCATTATCATTATGACAATGACAAAATGACTCTTTCTTATATTCCACTAACAATCCTAAATGTGTACATTTGACACATTGATCGCTGCATTTATATTTATTTGAAGGATATGTCATAGTACTTATATATTATATCACTTAGTGATGGTTTTGGAGCGTTGTCTACAGGCAGCGCAGGTAACATGTGAGAGCGAAATAATCGCAATTTCCGTTTCTTTTTACAAAAACACCAAACAGCATTAAATTTTGTCGTGTATTGACTGTAAGTAATAGCATTATACTCAACAGTGAAAATAAGGCGAGAAACAGAAGAAATTCGCTGACCAGTATTTAGAACGTAAAGTCTTGCTAACACATAGAGCAAAATTCGTTATGGGCACAATTATATTTTTAGGTCATACATCTGAGTTAATTCATGATATTAACACACACGATGTGTTTCATTTTACTTGCGTTATTGTGACAGCTTAGTAAAACATGTGTGTTTCTTATCCAGCAAGTCAACTAAAAAAAAAAGAGAGAGTCTGCCCTAAAACTGTATTGACATTGCATTAGAGGAAGAGACCCTGGAGTTAGCGACACTCTGTCGACAGTCCAGCCTACGCCGCCGGGAGCTAGCCGTCACCCAAGATGACTTGGCCACCGTAACTCTGCCAGCAACATACCAAACACAAGATGCTATGAAGTAGGTTGTTGGTTTTCTTACATTCACCATTTTATAATATTTTGCAATATCACAGCGTTTTCCAATCTATGTCCACATTGCACACATGAGACATCGCATTTAACTATTAATATTTGAAACAGTATGATTTCTTTAATGAAACAACTTAAGTAGGTTTTTTTTCACTTTCCTGAAAGCACAATAAATCAACGAAATGGTTAAAACGCATTTCGATCCATTTCAGTGTTTCTTTTACTTCAATTTCCTTCCTTATGTACAGGCCATCGTTTACGATTGTGGACATTGTGATTGTAACACGATATTACCAGTAATCGTGTCCTTTATTATTCGAAATGATCGTTAGCCACAATAATATAATAGAAATATGAATAACACGAAGAATTTAAAGAGATGGTACAGTTTCGGTTGAGTTGGGGGTTTTGAGGTTTCAAACATTTTTTGATGATGATTTTTTAGATAATGAGAAACCTCTTATGAAATATGAAAGAGCATATAATTCTAAGAGGAATTCAAAGCTTACCTGATGAAAATTGGTTTTGAAATAGCTGAGATATTCAAAACAAAGCAATCCTAATCATAGGTGGGACGTGCCCTTTATTAGGATAGCTTTGTTTTTATTTTGTTTTTGGATATCTCAGCCACTTCAAAACCGATTTTCAGAAAATAAATTTTGAATTCCACTTGGAATTGTATGCTTTTTAACATTTCATAAAGTGATTTCTAAGTATCTCACAAAATTCTCACCTCAACCAATACTATACCATCCCTTTAAGGATCAATTTAAATTTATTGATTGCACAAGCGGAAATATTACTAACATAAAACTTAAAATTAGTATGGAAAAATAAACAAGTTCAAGTTACTTGGAAGATAGTCCTCACATTTTCATTTAAAGGCATGATTTACCATTTGCAGGTAAAACAAAATCCCAGCTTTAGTGCTTCAAAATTTGAATCAGTATTTTAATGTTAAGTATACTGTTAAATGTATAAAATGTGAATGATAGTTATAATAAAAAGGTTTCTAGACTAAATCGTCTACAATTATGGTTTATTTAGAAAAATAGTGATGTCTCCTTATATTTTAGGTTTTATTGCAACATTGTTACATGGTAGGATGTTTTGTGATACAACTGACCTACACACATGCGTCAAATGTGATATCTCGAACATTTTTAAATCACTGCTCTCAATGATAAACAGTGCCTTAAAACACTATTTCTTATCGAAATTAAAACACCAGAAGTAAGGAAAGTTTTGGTTTCTGTATTTCACTTAAATCACACTGTCGGAGGAAAAGATTCATGAACATTGAGTCTGAAGCAACTTACCAGAGTTTGCGCATCAAATCAAAATCAGGATTTGAAGCAACAACTTCAATTTTCAGAATTTACAGTATAACGAAAACGTTTTGAATCATTTTGTTTGTAAAAAAAAACAACAACAACACCCCAAAACAAACATTTATATATATACATATATATATATATATATATATATATATATATATATATATATGTATATATATATATAATTATATACATATATATATATATAGATATACATATATATATATATAATAGAAAGAGAGAGAGATAGGAGAGAAGACGAATAAAAAGTGCGAGAGAAACAAACTATAAAGAATTTTGGGTTTGTATTAGATTCAAGTTCCCTTTCGGAAATGAGAACAAACTATGCATGAAGGTCTCATGTACGCAGCGTTATATCACTAGAAATTCGAACTGGAATTTTGTCAGGGGACACAGCAAAGCATTACGCACGTATTGGCAGAATTTCCAACAATCCTTCTTTGATCTGACTGGGTTTTTCTTTTCGTTTTATTTTTCTTGGGGAAAACCATCTTTGGTACCTCGAGTGGAATACGTATACACAATAAAATACAATCAAAATATTGCGTGTGAAAACAATCGTGGCTAGGTTGAGTGCGCTCCTGCGGGGACGCGGGGACCGTCCCCGGATGAGCCAAGGCACAAACAGTCTCCGTATAGCCCTAGGGGCTGGTGAAATGAATGACACGCCAATGAAACGCCTCCCGAAATTTGAAGATGTTACGGGTGAAGGGTACAAGGCGCAAAAAAAAAAAAGAAGAGACATAAATAGAGCTAGAGAGCGATGACTAAGACGAGGTAGAAACCTACACCAGGGAGGTGGAAGAAAGAACCACCTCCCTGCCTACACTAAGCAACAACAAAGAAGACAAAAACCTTTCAAGTCGCACAGACACGATCTTCCGTCAACATTTTGTTCATTATACTCTCACATAATACAGCAATATGAAAATCACCTTACACATTAGTACAAACGTTTGAGAAAATGTATTTATGACGCCGATGCAGCGTACTTCATAGGTTTCCGGAGAAATGAGGGAAAAGAACAAAGGGTGAGCTATATCTCGTGAGAAAATAATCAGAAAATAAAAGTTTAATATCGTTATACACAAATACGTACACATATTCCAAAACCGCTGGAGGATTTCAGCGCTCTCTGGCAGACTTTAGGTAGTCCTAATACTAACGATCTAAAGGCAAATAAACACACTGCCATACAGCTCGATGTTTAAAAATTCTGATTGAGTCGATATTATGGGGAAAATGGTAAAATTGATGAACACGAAACGCAACTGTTAGAACTATTTCTCAGCATAAGTGACTCAACACATGCTCAATGAGAACGTAAAAAGGACGATATGAATTGCAATAGCAGGATAACAAACAAAAACAAAAGAATCCATAAGAAAGGAAATCTAGTAAACCATCCAACTCATATTATTTCGTAATGTATTTGGAAATATCCAGTTAATCACTGGAAATTTCGTATAGCATTTCTTGGTTAAGTATAATAAATCAGGTAATATTGAAACTGTTATAAAAGATCTGGTTGTCAGTTTTTACCCGATCACACTGTGCACTTGTGGTATGAATTAGGGAGAGAATAGGCAGAAATATAGAATATTTGACAAACTACGGAAACTACTATAAAAATGAAATGCTTCATTGTGATTTGAATCTCGATATTTGACAAACTACGGGAAAGAAATTATTTAAAAATGCTTTCTTGGGATTTGTCTTTCTACATCTCCAACCGTGTCTTCTATATAGTTTGAACTTGCTTGTTGTACACTGTATGCTATCACTTGTTTGTTCTTATCAGCTGATTCAATTAAACATTGTGTCTCACAATCTTACAATTACAAAAGTTTCAAAGTTAAATTCAATGAACTGAACTGAATTTAAGTGAATTTTGATTAGTTTCAAATGGTCACTTTATACGAAGCAATGACTGTTTGTAAAGGTTACAGCTCGTTATTCCGAAGGTTCATTATTCCGAAGGCTCTTTAGTCCGACGATTCGTTATTCTGAAGGTTCGTTATTCCGAATTTCATTTTTGGATTAACGAATCTCCGGAATAACGAACCTTCGGAATAACGCCACAAATGTTCGGATTAACGAACCCTTTTTCATTTTCGGATTAACGAACCTCTAGGTATAGGGAATTTGCGTGTTTCGGATTAACGAACCTTCGGAATAACGAACCTTCGGAATAGCGAACCTTCGGAATAACGAACAGCACCCGTTTGTAAACAGGTATCCATGTGACAAAAGGCAGTAAGTCCTCTCCAAAGAACAATACGAACAAGGGGGCTGAGGATTCTCAAAAAGTGGTTTTAACTATAATGTTGAGCCACAACAGCTATCGTAGATGTTTTTGATAATGAACAAAATGTGGACATGATAATTACCCAACAAGAGCGATGTATGGTAGTCAGAAATAGATCACTCTCCAGCAAAAACAAAACGAAATAAAACAAGACAAAACAAATACATACATGAATGAATAAACGAATAAATACATAAATTAATTAATTGATTAGAAAAAATACCTGGCGTATGGCTTCGTAATTATGGTTCGCCATCAGGAAAGAACGCACATCCATTATGATGTCAAAAGAAAAGGAGCGGTTGTGTTCAATTTCTTACGCAGCTTTCAAATCATTTACTTAGTAACTGATGCCCTGAAGAATAAACAAGTTAAATTAATGGCCTATTTGTCAAAATTGTTGTTTCATTTGTTTTTTATTGCCTATGTCATATTCCCACATGTAGCAGAAGTTGCAATAGATATCGGAGCATAACTTACCGCGGGAGACCGTGCCGGGCACAAAATGCCACTATATCATCACTATTCTAAACTTAAACGTATATATAGCACCAAGAAACCTCAAGTAGGATAGATCATAATTCCATCAAACTTATCCTCCTGCTACTCAGACTACTTCTACTACTGCTACTACTACTACTACTACTACTACTACTACTACTACTACTACTGGTACTACTACTACTACTACTACTTGTTCTATTCCTGCTGCTACTAATACTTCTACTATTACTGGTACTACTTTATTGTTATTAGTATTACTACTGCTACAGCTACCACTACTACTACTACTACCACTTCTAATATTACTGTTTCTACTACTACCATTACTACTCACATTCATATCTATTTACTGGCTCATTTAATCCCATTGATGAAAAGATTTTTCCCATGTGTCCTCAATCGAGAACCAATCAGTGCGAGAGGCGGCCGGGTGTCGATTGGCCGGACATGGACTCCATGGGTCGCCAACTGGAACTTGACCACTGATGACCATCAGCACAGCTCGTGCCAAAACAGAGAATATTGGATATGCCACAAAAGAGAAATAGGTACACTACACGGTGTGTAAAAAATACAAATACAGACTAAAATTATTAGAGTTCTTTTTTTTTTCAAAGAACATATCATTGAATTATAGTGATCATGTAAACACTTATCAAAATGTTTTTGAGACATATAATGTCCTTTTTTTTCCTTTTTTTTTTTCTTTTTGATTTTCTTGGTTTTGGGGGTATACATCCTCTTCACAGTTTATGTACTTTCTCTATTTTCATGTTAGCCTATTTGATACGATATAAGGGTTCACTTTAATGCATACCTTAACAACTATTTACATATGAACACGCGTGGAGATTATGCTGTTTTTCTTGAACGTAATAAGTAACACTTTGATCGCCGATGATATCATCTGTAACATAATTGATAAAATAGATATAACTGAAAATCAAATCAGATACTTGAGATGTAGCTCATCGTTCACTTATTAATAAACGCTATTTTTTATTAACCACAATTTTTTTATTTCTGTTGATAACGAATGGCATTGCAGCGACGTTCCATTACCCACCATGTTATACCGCTCTGGATGTCATTCACATGCCGCCCTGATATATTTATTTCATTTTCTCCTGTACTCATCTCACAAAGCTAACTCTTATCCTCAGAATGACAGAAATCTGATCTATACCACATGATTATTCTTTAAATCAACTTCTACAGAGAGATGACCGATGGAGATAGAGTTACCAAACATAAAAAATAAAAGGAACGAACTTTTCGATCTCAATACCTGATCCTTTCCTACATTTTCGTTAAGGACAAATGGCTAGGTATAGCCAACTTCATCAGATTAGATAAGAAATATATTATGAGCATCAGATTTGAGCTCGACATGCAGAGAAAAAGAAAGGACCGTTTAGATTAGCTTTTGTAGTTACCATGGCAATTACAAATATTGAAATTTAATGTTATTAACGCATCCGTTATTCCTTCCTCTACCCAGCGTCCTATTTCCTGTACGTCGTATAGAAACATTTATGGAAACAATGGAGGAGCCTACAAGCTGTTGTTAACTTAAATGTCAGTAAGAACGAACTTTTCCCAAATGGTGATCCCAACTACTGATAAGGTCGCTTTACTGACACACCTTTTCTTTCTTGCATTTGTTTTGCTGTCTTCTATTTCTTGGTTCACGTTACCCCCCCCCCCCAACATCAAGCCATTTCAATACAAAGTTTTTTTTTTTTCTTGCTTGAACGGAAGTTGTAGTTAATTACGATATTTTGTGCACCCCGCGGAGACAATGTCAAATGTCATTTTGACGAAAGAAAGAAAAAATAGTCGGTGACTGGTTCAGGGCCGCTTGACTGCACCATCTTATTAGTAGGTTTTAATGAGAAACCGATTGCGAAAATGGAGAATTAAAGGACAGGATTTCTTTCATCTGAGAGCTTCTAGTTTCTTTCAGAGTATGTCTCAGTAAATTCAGAGTTTAGGCTCACTTGTATAGAATGTGATATGATTTGCAAGTTCCCTTCAGATTAACTTCTGTCATTGCATAGCTGACAGACAGACGTCTTTCTTTCAAATTTCTTCCTATCTTTGAGATTCTTGGCAGGAGATACACAGTGATTATTGAAGTTCCCTTGATAAGTGCACTTTCAGCAGCAGCATCATGGCATACTTGCAGTCGTGATTCAGTTCATATCTATACATTTATTCTTATATCTCATCCTATTTCTTTGAAGACTTTTTTTTTCATTCTTTTTGCATCTGTTAAAACAAGTCGAGTCTGTTTCATACACACTAAACTTAGTGTAAGAATTTGAATAAACAAAGTTTATACAGACCTTAAAGTCTTTTTATTTTTTGTAAAGCATATATTGGTTTGCCTTTATTTCTGTATAGGGAGGAACAAAATCGAAAGAATACTTTTATAGGCAACATGAGCTGAGTGAATGGAGCAATAATCATGATAATAGCACGAGAGCATAATGACATGCAAGGAGATATCATTATCTCGTGAAGCAAAACCGACGGAGAAAATAAAATAAGCACGAGTTACAGCCATCATCGAGACAATTTTCGCGTCGATACCACAACAATTTTTCTCTCTCTTTTGTCTCTTTTCTCTTCCTCTCTCCATCTCTCTCTCTCTCTCTCTCTTCTCTTCTCTTTGTTAGCTCAAAAAATAGCTAAAAAAATTAAACGTCTGTATAATCATAAACCCACGATACACAACGAGATTCTGGAATCCCATTACACTGTGCATAATATAGGGCCCGCTATAGATTCCCATAAGCATTGTGTTATCTTGATGGCTCCTGTTTAATTAACAAGTTCACCCAAATATAATATTTGTGAATTGGGTGAATGCAGCAATATCAGTAGAACACATCAGTGAAATTTGAGGAAAATCGGACAATCCGTTCAATAGTTATGAATTTTTGAAGTTTCAGTGTCGCCATCGCTAGATAAGTAGATTAAACTGTCCAGTTTGTGATATCACTGCAGGACAACGATATAAAGAAATCATACAGAGAATTACACAAATTTTCATTTATTTAATGAAAAGTACACATTCCCTTGACCTGTTTATGACACATGTCAAGGGTAAGTCAAGTGCTCTTTAATATTTCTGTAAATCTGAAAATAATATATTGAATTCAGTTTATATGGTCTTTACAGCGTTGTCCTGCGGTGGTGTCACAAACTGTTGCAATCTTTTCATCCATGCAGCGATGACGGCGACGAAATTTTAGAAATGCATAACATTTGAACGGATTATCCAAATTTCCTAAAACTTTCACTGATGTGTTCAATCAATATTGCTGCATTTAATACTCAATCCATACATGCATTTGGATGAATTTGTCTCTAAAGTTGCATGGATTATATTGTAATGATTTTCGTCATTTGTGTTGACGCAGCTTGCAGATTTTTCTTCACATTTTCCCTTCAAATTATTGTCTTTTATGATACATTAAGAGATGTTTACAAATTGAAATCGTGTGAAATTCCTACCAATATTAATGTGAGCATTTAGAAATAGATAGATTGCTTGCTTTGCATGAAACTAAAACCTTAATTCTGATTATTTCTTTAAAACAGGTAATTTCGCCAGACATATGAATGCACGCGATAAAAAAAAAATCGACGTTAAAAGAAAGAACTCATAAATTGCTTCATACTTTTTATATATCGACTCCAGCCGGCACTGATAACTCCTTCTCGTAGCCGAGGTCGGGTCGTTGCGGTCGAGGAAAGTATACGGAAAGGCAGAATATGACCGCTGCTTTGTCTGTGGTTGCCTTTTGTCTTAACCAGCAGAAACACAAGGTCTTTAAGATGTCTCTGATCATGACCTCACCAGCGAAAATTTGTTATCTTATGAATCTCAGGACGCATACCTCCCATAGGCATGTAGCTATGTCATGCAATAATTCTTAAATACGCAACATAAAAAAAATAAAAAACTTTTGAGGCAGATTGTTAAGAAACACGGACTGTGTTTCAACTACAAATGCAAAGTTGTTGTTTATTTAGCTATATTAAGATCTTCATTATCCATGTTATTTATTTGTCCTCGTAGTATCTTCCATTTCCACGTCGTACTACCAATAACGTCACTCTCTGTACCTATCATGTGAGAGTAGAATATTAGCCATGAAACTGATAACTCCATGCTCTAGCACTATCATTAAGGGAAAAAACACACAGATGGTGATAAACAGTGTACATTGTATTTTGTAATCGACATGTCGCTGATTATACAAAACATAGTGTCTGATCGTTCCTTAGACTCCTTTAAGTGACCATTAGCATTGATTAGGAAAATTAGAAAAAGCACAGTATGAGATTAGATAGTCTTACAGCAGGCCTTTTGTTGTTGTAGTTTTTTTTTTTCTTGACATTCATGACTAAAACAAAATAATAATAGGGAATGAAAACACGCATTCGGTTTGTGGCCGCTGGCGAATGAGATATTAACAGAACAAGAAACAAAAAAAAAATCACTAGAAATTAAATCTGGTTCATTTTAGTATTATGATGATGATGATTTTTTAACGTATTAGTATGAGAGAATCAGATGACAACCGTGTTAAGGTCATGACAACATATACCGTTGGAGAATAATGTTTGACACTGAATGATGATCCTGGCGTACAACAATGAAGAGGCAAAGTATTCAAATTCGAAACTGAAAAGAAAACTTTAACTTTGGTATGATTTGAGGATCTTTCCTCGATTAGTGGAAATAGATTTTATCTCAATGGAGAGCGTGGTTGTAAAGCCATAATTTGGAGATGAGCAATTAACGAAATGAGATAAAGTTGCGTTACCCCCTGAACAGCTACTGAAGGAACACAAGGGATAAATAAGGTGATAGAAGAAGTGAATTTGCGTCCCCATACCTGTCCAGAAGTAATAATCATAATCATATATCGGTATCGATACACAATATATCAAATTAAAATGTAGCACGGAATGTTCATATAAATGGAATGGGCATGATCGAGTGCTAGTACAGACATTGTTGTTAGTGTAATTGTTACAATATTATTATTATTATTATTATTATTATTATTATTATTATTATTATTATTATTATTACCATTACTATTTTTATTATCACCATCATCATCATCATCATCATTACTGCAATCTTCAAAGTTGCATAAAAACGTGATAATTCGTTCATTTTCTTTCACTTCATTTGGTAATCTATTTCCTGTGGTGGGAAATGTTCCAACTATAGCCTTTACTTCTATAGGCACACTATTTAATCAGCAGCTGTTTGTATTGTTAACGGATGTGGACATGTTATCTGCAAACCGATGCACCAATATAACAGGGCATAAAATTGTGGATTTAAACCAATCGATCACCATTGTTGTGTCAACATTATCATCGTTACTTGTTTCAGTGTTGTTTTGCTTATGTTCGTCAATCGCACTTATAGTTTTTTATTTTTTTTTATTTTTTTTATTTGTTTTTGAAATTTTACGCTGACACTATAAAAACGCAAATTACGTACTTCTTTATAATTGATCTGTATCTAACTCGTTAAAAGGTGTCAGGACCAGCGTTCGCCAATAAGTTTTATGTTGGCTTTTTACAGACGCGTTGTGACCAGAAGAGAGAGAAGAAACGAAATCTCTACGGTTGAGACTGTGATTTCGTAATGACAAGTTGAGAAAGACGAATACAATGTATTTGATTTCTTCGTCATCAGTCTAAGAAAAGACGTAATGCCTTAAATACATTACCAGCCCTTCTTTGCCTTTTACTTAAGTTTGATGCAGTTATTTATGTAAGTTGATATTATAAGTATATTACAAAATTATATTACATGGTCCTAATATGCGGCATCAAGAAAAGAGAGGCCTGTCCAAAGTCAAGGAATGGCGTGTCAAGGAATGGAAAATGACGCGTCACTGATAGATACCCACTGATAGCCAATTGTAGAGCTTACAGAACTTTCGATTAAGAGATCATGGAATAATTTAGGGGATTATTATTTTTTGTCTATTACTTAGTGTTTTGCAAGTGCATGGTATTGAAGGTCCCAAATGGTCTCTCGAAGGTAAAAGGTCTTGGTGCAGAATGCACTCATCATAACTATGTTGCGATCTTTTCCGAAAGCAGCGCAGTTGATCTCGCTGTTCACATGACTTTTGTTGTTACTATCATCTCTGGTGCATTCTCTAGAGCTTCTTCTTTGGATTTAGCTAAGAGGAGTCGCATTTTTGTTTTCCCTCTAATTCTTTCTTTGTCTTCTATTTCAGTGATGGTTAGGGGGAGAGGGGGAATCCCGCACACAGAATCAGCAACACTTTAGGACCGATGGTCCACGAAACCTGAAAGTCTGCAGATCAAGTCTAGGTCTAAGCAAGGGGTGCTATAAGGTCTAAGGGGATGACGGTTTCCGTATCATTGTAGAGGACTATATGGCACTATAATGTCAGCCATTGCGAGGCTGATCTATATCTCTTTCGCACAAACACGACAAACCCTAATGTGATTAAACACAAAAGAAATGAAAAGTTGCACATGGACAAATTTGATAAACCTGATTATGATAAGCAAAGGTGGTAACAAAAGGAAAAGGAGGTAGAAGCTCGTAAAGATGAGACTTCCTCAGTAAATTCACCCTGGTGATATCTTTGAAACTTCGATCACTTAAAATGAAAAATAAACAAACAAACACACAAACTTGACGAATATTCAAAGAATGGAACGTGCAAAAGGATGTTGTTGCCGCCAGTCGTATTATGACCTAAAAAGTTCTTCGAAGGACACACTGATAGCCTGATAAAAATAAAGGTGGCGGGACCAAAAGGTGTCTCGGTGTTCCTTGAGCTCGCTGGGAGGAAGGTAGAGTACACCTAGCGTGTCAATCTCGCCAGTTCCACGTCAGCATGCCCTGACCTTCAGCCGATCGAATTAGGGGAGTTGGAACGCCTTCCAAAGGCGGAAAACGATGGGCAAAAACGAGCGTTTATTGGAGACCTTCTCGATTGCTTGTCAACTGTCGGCTCTGCAACGCCAAGACAGAATAATCACGCGTGTCAGCTGCGATTAGCGGCGTCGGGTGTGACATGGCATCGGTGCTGCCGACTGATGGCGGAGGATCCCCGGATGAAAATGCCAACAATTGCTAAATCTAATCAAACCAGAGGTTTCAACCTTCTCCCTGACAATGTAATAATGATGTACCCTGAGGTGCCTTCGTTCTCCTCCCTTACTTTTTCTTCCATTTTTCTTTCTTTCCTTGTGGAGAATTTTTTCAATCTAATAATGATCTCTTGTGCCGCTGTTCACTTACCATCTATTCCAGGCGATATTACCTGATGGTGCAGGATGGTATCGCCTAATTCGTAGGTTAAATCCAGACCTGTAGCACCCTGGATAGAGAATACTTCGTGAAATTACGCGATCTCTGCATATTTACATAGATATCATACCTGGTAGTGCCTGGCCGGAAGCGAAGTTGTGACCGCCATCTTGGATTTGTAACCGTTATATCATCCGCAAAAGGAAGCCGTTTGGCGCGCGTTAAATCCCTCTGATGATTTACGATACGATTTGTGTTCCATAGTTTATTGGTGGTGGAATCCATCCCTTTTCGGTCGCTGTCGTAAGACATGACTGCGAAGTGCAAGTAACTAAGCGAACGAAGTAAATGGCAAAGCTTAGCATTTACATCTCTCTTTTGGAGACCTGTTTTTCTTTTACTCTTTTCTCTTTCTTTTCTTTTTTTATTTCTCATGTCTCGCTGCATGCATTCGCTCATGTTTAGGCCTTACTGGCGCAGCGTGCAAGGAGAGAGCTAGCAGAGAGTGCCCGACTGCGCCCGCTTGGGCACCCGGCGTCAGCGCTCTAATTGCTGCGGGATGCGCGGCGGTGCACCGAGCTAGTTGGTCGCATATTTCGCACACGGAACACCACGAGTCCCAGCGCGATTTCGGCCACTTTCACGCGCCTAATGGCGAAAGGGTAGACGGGACCCTACCGCGATTCTCAGGGAACCACGTCCTCGCATCCAGTGGTCTCGCTCCTCCGTGTCATTTCGTGCAGGGGCAATTACGTGGACTGGCTAATTTGGGCTGAGATAAAAGCCACGCTAATTGCATCTAGACCGCTGCGACAGTGACAGTTAAATGGACATGATAAAGAGAAAGTGGAATCCTTTATCCATTTATCTATCTCTTTCTTTCTCTCTCTCTTTCCTTCTGCTTCTATCTTTGTACTTTCTCTCTCTCTCCATCTATATCTTTGTACTTTTTGTAATTCCTCCCTGTTCCAATCACAGTTATAGCACGATGACAATCAAAACGAAAATTTGCAAGGAGTATGAAAGAAAAACAGTTTGAACAATCAGCGATGCTCCAATTACCAGTTAGACATTTAATGCAGGATGAGATTTTATTGTAAAAAAAAAGAAAAGAAAAGAAAAAAGAGCTGTATTGATTTCGCTTGAATATAAAAAAGTCATATTGTACTCTAAATGTTTGTTTATGCAAATGTCATATTGCACTCCTTACTTTTGTCGGAACTTCGGAAGTGAAATGAAATGAAATGATATGAAATGAAATGAAATGAAATGAGATGAAATATGATCAAAAGTAACATAACGACTGCCGTTTCATCGTGTCATTTTGACACCAAGGCGCGTGTTTGATATCACATCCGCAAGATACGCCATGGGGGGGGGGGTGATGGATTTGGATAAATTTGGTTCTATCCCTACGTTTACTTTATTCTTATTTTGTGTGGTAAGTGGTTCTCTTATCGTTCACAACCGTGAATGTAGTTTCTTGTTTTGAGAGCCAATAAGCCCGCGACAAACTTTCAACACCAAAAAAAAAAAGAAAAAAAGAAGAAGTAAAGGTATTACAAAGGTATTGTGCATTTGCACCACATATAAGCCTTCTTCATCATAGGAATAAATATAGTGTTTTAGATGTTCGTATGTGTAGAAGTTGGTTGTTGATAGTGATAAATTAATGTTGTATAATTGCTCTTTTGGCTGATTAGTGAGAGCAGATCTGAGTATGAGCCGTCATATGAAAAAAACAATACTTATATCATTTTTTGGCAAAGACGGTTAAGTTAAGGCATATGCAGGAGGCCTACATGTTTGTTTTTTTGTGGGCTTCTCTCTTCCAATGTACAACTATTTTGAACAAAATAGTGTTATTTATGTATGTTATGCATTTATGTATCGTATTGATTTATTTTTGCGAGGGAATTTGTATCTGAAATGGGATGTTGGAAATAAAATTCGATTTGAAATTGAAAAAAAAAAAGTAATGAAATGCCAAGTATGCGTTTCTTATAGGATTGCATGGTAACATAGATTATTGTCTGTGGTTTTGAAAATAATAGGAATTAGTGCAATCTTTTGCTCTCATCTTACTTTTTATAAATTGGCAGTTATAAATAAGTTTATGAATATTCATATAGTTGTGGTAACAAAGGCGTTAGAATATTCAATCACATTATGTATCCTGTTTTCAGCAAACAACTCAGTTATTGTTTTAATCGTGCATATTATGTTCCCATCCAGCTTCCAAATAGTTTCATCTTGCTTCAAATATTTGGGATGCAATATTTTTATCGTTTCTTACGCGAAATTTACAACAATAATGTTTACCTTCAATTCAGAGAAAATGCTTAATTGAGTAAGGACCATTGACTTCTTCGCGGAGGTCTTTTTCTTTTTCCCTGGCGCATCATGAGAGATGTTATTCATGTCAACTTTTTAACTTCATCGGTAACTAAAACATATTTATAGTATGTAAGTTCTAAAGCATTCCGAAAGATGAGTAGTAGCCCCATGTAGACTGACAGGCAAGCATTATTTGTTGTGGCAGAAAATAATGAAATGTCTTGATTCTCCGACATGATGATGTGAAGAAACTACCAAAGTGAAATTTTATTCCATGATCAATTAAGCTGTAATGAATACAGTAAAATCAACTCAATAAAAAAAAAAGTGGGGCAGAGAAGAAGAAGTTTCATGAAGTTAAGGTGTAAAATAAGGAAATTTATGGGATTTCATATTTTCATAATTTTCCAGGGACCATTACCTTCCAATGTTAGTTGCAACCACATAATCAGACGAGAAAAATTGGTGATCATGTCTTCTACTAATATGCCGCCATTTGGCCTGCCTATTCTTCCGTACTAAACTCGATGTTACGACAGGAAAACTTATATTCTATTCAATCATTATCATATTGAAAAAAAAAAAATCAATTGAAATTCAAATCAAATCCAGTTTATCTTTACTTTTCGACAAAACAGGGTAATAAACACTTTACTCTTTTTTTTGCATCAGAGGAATAGTGTAAACGATACATTGTGAACTAAACAGTGTATGATACAACAAAAGCAAATGATTATATGATAGTGAATCATTATAATGGATCAAAGCGAACAAACATGCAATAATGCGCATAGGAAAAACATAATTTACGAAAAGTATCCTTAGTATCAGATTACTGTTTGTGTTGCAATGTCCCAACTATGATGCCTTTTTCTCTGAAAGGGGTTGTATTTTTAAGAGCACCCAAAGTCAAAAAGTCTTACATAGAACAGAATGTATGAATGATTATACAATGAGAGAACATTGCATGCTTTCCATTGGTGACAAAAAGTAGATATAGCGACAGGAAAAGAGTGATCTGCTGAAAAGCGGAACTTGTAAAACGTGGATCACTCGTGGATCACACGTGGGTCACTCGTGGATCACTCGTGGATCACAGCTTTGCCCATTCATTATAGGTGAAGTGTGATTTCTAGTTTGTTGTTTGGTAGAGATGTCTTGTTTCCTAAAACAAAACAAATTAAAACAAAAACAAAAACAACTTAACCATTATGTCTGCCACCGACAGGGGGAAAAAAATCAATCATTACGTCTGCGCTGCCACCAGGGAGGGTTTCTCTGATATAAACTGCATTATTTCATATCATATCATTTCATTTCATTCCTAATGTTCAAAATTATGTATAAAAAAATGATATGGAGATTTGGATAATATGCATTTCTTACAAATTGATACAGCCATTTTATGATTGGTGTAATGTATGCTTTTTTACTTTGTTCCATTCTTTTGTTGGATGGAATGAATTGAATAAATAGTTGGAAGTTATACGTAGTTGAATTGAATTGAAATTACAGTGAATTGAAGGAGAGGTAATTGAAGGTCCAGAATGTCTTATAACATTTTCATGCACACTGTCTAATACCTTGATGATTAAAACTACAACACAATCTCCTGAAGATCATTTATGATTTAGTAAAAACTAATCCACAGATATATCAATATTATCAGTGTTTTATGACAAAATCATAACGATTTTAAAGGCATCATTCATATTGTCGAGGTTTTATTTTGTGCATCTGTTCCTCATTATAGGAAAATTCCGATTCGACTCAACCGTTTGATATATAATTATATAAGCTCTTTATTTCCCAAGCTTTTCAAAATTCTACGCAGTTTTTGTTTTGTTTTGTTTTGTTTGATATTACCCTTAATATTGGCAGTGCTGAATTTCACAAAACGAAATAATCTGATAATAATGACACTTTCTGTAGCTTTGATTTCCTCCTATGATATTGATCTAGACACATTTCGTTGAAAAGAATTACCCGCACATTCGCATCCAATTTACATTTCAACATCTTATAGCCTTTCAATCAAAATAGTTGTGCATTACAAGACCATCGTTTTGTATCCCACAAGTCTTTCACATAATATTCTCAAGGTTAGTTGTCGTTATGTTTGTCTCTGCGTTTTTGTTTGGCTTTGGGTTTGTTTTTTTGTGTTGTTGTTGTTGTTGTTTTTGGGGTTTTTTTCTGTAAAGTGTAATGGCATTCTTAGAACATGTGCTTTTATACTTACTGTCATTTTTCATTCAATTAAGTCTAATCGACAAAAGGAAGCACAAAAGTAGAGAAGGAAAGGGATGACTTTCTTGTCGCAGACATCTACAGAAACATAACTTAAATAAGTGTACCAGATCATGAGGCTTTCTGCAGCGAGCGACAGGAAAACCATGGGGAGGATGTAACATACGCCCTTCCAACACACGCTGCGCTCAATATTACAGGTGAGGGGGTGTTTTATGTTTGAGTTCCTGACACGGAAAAAAAAAATATGCGATAACATCGCAACGTATGCCGCAGTTTCGAAATTATTCTACGCTCTGTTTTTATGTGTGTGGGTGTGCTGTATTTATCATGATTATACTTGTGCTGATTTTCTGCGTGGTTTTCTTCTACGTTGTCTGGACTTAGAAGGGATATAGGTTTGTAATTTTGGTTCTCGTAATGATTGACAAATGTGATATATACACTAAGTGTGTTTTGTTGTTTTGTGTGTGTTCTTATAATCGAATAGTCATTTGTCTACCACTGATATCCTCTTGTAATGTTTGAGTTTATATAAAGGGTTTATGACTTCTTCTTTTTTTCATATTTTCCTTTCTGTTTTCCCCATCCACGATTTACCCTCTGATTTTCACTTCTTTGTAGACATTATACGAGCCAACTCATATTTTAACAGTAAAATGTGGTATATTATCACATCACTGTACGCGTTTTAATTGTGGAAATTAAATGAAGTTCACTGAGGTTTTTTCGTGGTCTGTCATTAATGTTCCATATAAAGTGACAGGATCTAAGACCAAACAAATACAAACAAACAAACAAGCAAACAAAGAAGAAAGCCTGATTCACAGAGAGTATGGCATTTATATATGCTTAACTTACAGTGTAGTTTGAAACATTATTTTCTGTTCTATTTCAGCATTGTTTAAGAAGTAAACTAATAAAAATTAACCCTGATGAATGGAGAAAGAAAATGGAAAAAGCGAGAATAACTCGTGAGCATTTTTGTCACAGCTTCCCACTTAAAAGTAATTGTAATTTTTTCCATTTACGTGCTAATTCTTTCCTAATTTTACATCTTTGTGTTTACAACTAAATATACAAAGCGAGACATCGAGAAATGACAATGTTGATAGAGGCTGTTATCACTGGTTTATGGAGGACACAGGCGAATGAAGACGGGGAAAAAAGAGAGAAATAATAGCGAGTAACAAAAATGCGCCCGCGGCTGTCAGTATGACAATTGTTCGCAAACAGCCAGCCCCATCGTGACGGCCGAATCGCTTAGCTGCTACCCGCTACGAATGTCGAGTGGCGCGGTAATACTCGCGTGGTCAGGAAAGTAATAACGGTGGTGACACCTTCATAAAAACGGGGGGAAAATAGGGAAAAATTAAATAAAAAAAAAACAAAAAATGGTAGATATGGCATCTGATGCCTTCAGCGGTGAAATCACCACACAGCACGTGGCGATGAACAATGAATTCTCTCAGATAACTTTTTTATGTGTCTGCGTGCGTTTGGGTATATAATGTGTTCCTCTTTCTGTTGGTCGCAAAATGAAATCATTCCGACGTTGAAATGGGGGACAAAATGGACAGGAAATCGTTTCGAAACGACCGGAAACTGTGACCTGCAAGCCAGGGAAATTACCTGCAATTACAGGAAACACTTTTCCCCCCGAGTCCATCATCTTCTGTTCCTTCGCCAACTACTTGTTCTTCATCTTCTTTCTTTTGACATGTTTTAATGGTCGCTGCCAAATTGTGATTTTGTTTTTTGTTGGGTTTTTTTTTTTCTGTCCGTCAAAATACTTATTTTTGCGTTTTCAAAGGTACTTAAAAAGTACGACGTCATAATCGAAGCTGTATAGGGTGTAAGGAGCATGGTGAACTTAGCGACTCTAGTTGTTGCTTTTTATTTCTGCAATGTCTTGTTCGCACTTTTAAAACGAATATTTTTCCTTTTCCTTTTTAATGCATAAAACACCCGCCTTATAGAACTTTTCTTTTTTTACGAGGAACTATGATAAACTTTGAGTTACTTTTCACGGTTGGAAATTGCATTTTGCAGTTGCACAGTGTTTCTACCATTGATGACGAACAGAAGGATCACAAATTAAAACATCATGTATTCTACTTGCTCTCACACTCTCCGGTGTGCTTATATAATTGTGATGCATCATCAGATACTATAGGCGTGTAACAAGAAAGTGAGAGTGCAAGAGGCCTCTTTTTCGGTGCAGCTTTCAGAAAACATTTACCATATACTAAATAGCTTTCTCGGATTAACTGGGAGACGCCATATGCTCGCGAACAGTTGATTTAAGCATATTGATATAATACGTTATACATTATGACATTTTATTGATGTGCGCTTAATGATTTAGTTTGTGTCATAGAATATACGTTATAGATTCAGCATTTAATGATGTCCATATATCATTTGTCACGCTTCGCGCAAGAGGGTTGTATCATAATAATATTATGTGTATTCAATATTTTAATTTGTTTGGTCGACAGTAGTGCCGGAGCGAAAGAATGTAAGAACATTCATTTTTATTGTGTTAAACTCTCTTTGCATGCGGAGAAAAATACTTGCATTTTTCGCAAAAATAAGATTGGGCAGTGCTTAAAGAATAATAGAATATCTACACTGATAGGTACGTATTATAGCAATATTTCATCATTGACTATAAGGATGTGAATAGTTTCCTTTTCAGGATCAACCAATTTAAATTATATTACAGCGTCTGAACAAAAATGATCTCTTTCAACGTCTTTGTCTGTGGAACGTTCTCTCATTGCGCTAGTCCATCAAAATATTATTACAGTCAAACGACCTCTTCGATAATATAGCTTGTCTGTAACGGCTTAGGATGTAACTGCTTATGCCGTGTCGGCAATGAACAGTGTTGAAATTCAGGGGCATGTTGCATTAAACTGTTTACCTGAGAAAAACTCAGGTAGATTTTGTCAATAGCGAAATCATACTAACCTGAGCTTTGAGTTCTTACCAGAGTTTTATCAGGTTAAACGTTTTATGCAAAAGGCTCCAGATCTGTCGCATTCGACATTTTCGACGACGATTTCCAGAAAAAAGAAAAAGGCGCATATCGCCCTCTTGCGCTATAAAAAAAATGACAATAATGGGTATCAATAAATGTTATAATCTAAAACGTTATACTAATGAAAATATGTATAAACTTATCATGAATATGATATGTCAGTATACATGCCTACATAATGTAAACAACTTGACAGATATCGTGATATAATTTACTCATTGTGTAGAAATACTGACCAAAGATCGCCATTTGCAATAACATAACATCGGTTACGACATGAAAAAGCTACACTTCTTACACAGAGCTAGTAAATAAATGGTCGTTAACACTTCGCGTCATTTGGGTTGCAAGACCACGCGATGGGATGCCGTCAAGGGCAAAGGCAAACTCCTTGGCCTTTTCTCAATGTCATACTACACCAACCACACATTCATTTTTGCTGCTTCCGTCGAATGATGTCCATGATATAGCTCATTACATTGACGTTTCGTTTTTGGGGGAGCAGCAAAGAGAAGAGAAAAGTACAGGTGACTCTAGGAGTGAGAGAAAAGTACACTGTTAGGGCGTGGAAGGGCCAGTAATAAAAAGAGACCTGACACAAACCAAAATAAATTGATCTCCAGCTAGGTCTAAATTATATCCATGATGTAGAATTCCAAACTTCCCTTCCTCTGCTCTCCTCTCCCCTTCTCTCCCTCTCTTTCTCTTTCTCTCTCTCTTCCTCTCCTTCTGTCCCTCTCCTCCTCCATGCACTTCTCTCTATCTATCTGTCTATTTCACTTTCTGTCCATTCCTATCTCTTTCCACCTCTCTCCTATTCACTCCATTGTATGCTAACTTGTGATTTTTACTATAAAGGTTTCCTCCTCCTTCCTCCTCCCTTATGTATTGCTGTGTTCTATCATCTTCTATCCTTGTCTTTGTCTCTCTTAAAATGATATTGATTTTAAGATGTTATTATTATCATTACTTTGATCGTCATTATCATTTTAGTAGTATTGGCAATATAATCATTATCATTATAATCATTACCATTATTTGATTGTTCTATTAGTATTAGTATTTCAGCTGTATTATTATTACTATTATTACTATTATTACTTTTATTATTACTATTGTTATTTTTATCATTTACTACTACTACTATTATTATTTTCATCATCATCATTATCATGTATTATACCATTACCCTTACTTTCTTTACCCTTACTTTCTTTAACAACTTACCACGATGATTAACATCTTACGTACCATTATAATATCTTATTGTCATTATTGTTCTTCTTATTATCATCATTTTTATTGTTATCATTATCATTACTATGATCATAATCATCATTAATATCATCCAGGATTGGTATGATGACTATTATTATCATCATCTCTTCCTTCGGCATCTCTTCGTTCAGACTTGGGCTTTCCCGTTTGTCATGTTCTAAGGCAGTAACAAGATGGATTAGTTTCTGACTGATAACGAAACACTGACTCTATAGATTGAAATAATAAATTTTCCTCCCCAATTTAGACTATTTTTAAAACTTGTTTTTCTTTGATCACCTTTAGCCTTGAACTGATGAGGGTGATGCTACATTAACGATACCAGGCACGATGCTGACTCCAAAGCTTCAGCACTCAAAGTGCAAGATCACGTTTGTGCGAGTAAAGCTTGCCAAATAAAGTAAAATCAGGCGAACAGAATGGGACAAATCTTCACCCGGATCTGACCAAAAAAAATTTTTTTTAAGTCATAGAATTTAGAATTTTTACAAGCTTTTATCGAATAAATAAATTGGTGGCACCCGCAGAATGCAAATAAGCTGAGGGGATAATACCATCAGCTCACAACTCTCTTACCTGTAATTTGCCTTTAAAAAAGTGGCTGCTCTTGATATCACAGAAAAAAAAAAAAGTGCGGAGCATGAAATTAAATAAATTCATCATCTTGGGTGTGATTTTGAAAAAGCCACTTCAATTCTATTTGTTTGATTTTACTCTGTTTCAGTAAATTTGAACATAATTGCTGTGGACTTGCATTTTAAACAATCCATTCATGGCTTATAGGCAGCGGCGGCTCTCATAATTATATTACCGTTGCCTTACACCAGTTTGGAAAGAGACTTGTGCATTTCGCTTGGACTGTTTGTTAGATTGTTCGATCGTTCGTTCGTTCGTTCGTTTGTTTGTTTGTTTGTTTGTTTGTTTGTTTGTTATATTCCGTGAAATGTAATTTTCGTGGCGACATGAGTGTTATTTGAGGGAACTATATTTTACAAACATCGATTTTCAATGAACGTCTTCATTTTTCCAAGATCTTTTTTTTTTCCATTCCTGAAAAGAAGATACTACAACTTGTAAAGAAATTGATCGACATTATTCTTTACATTATGCTGAACATAAAACGATAACGTCTCAGTTTTGCATGTTCGGTTCGTTCAACAATACTATCATGAAATCACAGAAAATATTTTTATAGAGTTCCCGTCTACAGATAGGGCAACAAAGAGAATGGTCCAAAACTTTACAGATTCCTAACGTTTGAACGGATGGTCCCTTTTTCTCAACGTAAACTGAGTGTTCCATCAACCACTTCGAATTTGCTAAATCTTTTTGAGTTTGAGGACACTTCATCATTCATTCATTCATACGAGCAGATTTGAATAGAAAACTCCCTTTCAAATTCAGGATTCAATTTTAAAAAGATGAGTTTGCTTGGGTAATAAACACGAAACACATCGAATAATTCATTCATTCTTTAGATAGTTTTGTAAAAATCGTTTATCCATTACATTTTTCTTTACCTGTCTCAACGGGACCTAGAGCGCGAGGCTATAAAGGTGAAAGTGACGTGAGATGGCGCTGTTTGAGTACTACATAGTGCATGGATTTGTTGTCCGTTAAACATTGTACTATAGTTACATTTTGTGTCATTACAATGTAACAATTTCATTTGAATTGTCTGAATAAAGGCTAAAAAAGCGTCAAAAAATTGATTGTTCGTTTGTATAACCATGTAATACAACGTAAAAGAGATTCTTTCTCAATTCCTGGATCTAGTGCTTCAAATGCTGAAGTACAGTTGCATTCCATGTTTAAGTTGACATGAATACATTGAGTAAATTCAATACAACCGGCGTTGTACTTTGATATAGAAAAATGAAGAAAAAAAAAAGAAAGTTATGGGACTTTAATGTTCACATAACGGTATTTTCATAAAAAGGTAATACAGAGTCTATCATTAACCAGGATGAGCTCATGATGTTATTACGTCATTTACCTGATAGGGGCTCGCGGCCAATGATCATCCTTAACAGAAAAGATATGAACTTTAAGATTCATAACTAGGCTTTCTTACTTCATGTCCAATCTTCTACCACTTTGTTTAATTTTAATTTATTTCACATTGTCGATTTGCACAAGGAGTTAAATTCGCACTGTGATATTATTTCCAGTGATCGGTTTTTCGAAATGACGAAGATATCCAAAGACAAAGATATCCTGATCAAAAGAGTGGGTCCCACCTTTTCATTATATTAGGACCACTTTGTTTTACTTTGTTTTTTATGTCTCAGCCATTTCTAAACCGGTATTCATCAAATAAATTTCGAATTCCTCTTAGAATTGTATGCTCTTTCATATTTCATATCTCTTGTATAAGAAGTTTCTATTATCTCGTAAATAATCAAAACCTGAATTCCCATCTCTACCAAAACTGTACCATCCCTTTAACCATGACTATTAACTGTCAAACTCCATGAAAGCGTTATATGTAAAGTATCGTAATATATCATACAGTATAACAGGGGAGAGTGGGGTGAACTGCATGGGGTGCGGGAGAAGTGGGACATCTCTCATAACTCATATAGTTTTGAACTATAATCAGCATTCAATTCTTATTCCCTATTAGGCATTTGGTATCATTATTAACACAAGCACAAGGTAACGGCTCTGCCGACAACTCTCCTGGAATGTTTAATTTTGAATTTGTTAATGATCACACTTTTTTGTTGTGTGTGTGTTTTTTTTTTTTTTTTTTTTGCATTTAGTGTGAAGTGCTTTCTGAATTCATGGTATAGCTTTAGTATAGGCACTTAGCACGCTATCATTATCTAGGCCCTAGGCCCTATGAGTTCCAATATTATTTGCATTAAAAGATTTTCCAAAAAATGTACACAATGTTAGCCACCATTTTGAATTTTTGGGGTGAGGATGGGGTAAACTGGGACATCATCACTTTCCCACTTCTCTCTTTATTCAAAGTAATGATAAGAATGTCACAGATTTTCTTCATGTCATTTTCTTTAAATTTCAGGCGCTTTAAATGTAACTTTCTCTGATGGGCCATAATGGATATATCGCGTTTTGCGATGAAACTCTTCATATGACTGTGTAAATATTCACACACATGCACTCACCCCATAGGGCCTATATATAGGCGCGTGCACCCTACACACACACAAACACAATCACAAACACATTATAATGTTTGTAAAATTGTCCGTCTATTATAGTTACTATTTGTCCAGTTTACCCCAACCAATGCCCCACTTCTCCCATGGTGGCCCAATTCACCCTGTTCAGAAGTTTTTGATTGTTGTTTTGTTAATCAATGATAACACAAAAATGAGAGTCTGTATAGGAATATGAAGTATCAGCCCATCATGTGGCTGCGGCCTAGTATATCAGCTGTAAGTCATGGGTCCGAGACATATAGATAAGTGCCCCTTTCTCAATATCAGAAGTTATTCGAGAAAATTCATCAAATCACAATTTTCGTCCCACTTCACCCAACTCTCCCCTACTCGTGTATGATTAACTGCACTTCACATGAAGCCCAGCATATATACTGTATGTCTGCCATGATTAATTTTGTGCTGCGTAATTGATTATCATAATTAGTTTTGTTTTGTAGTTCTGTTCGAAAAAGAAGACACTCATTGACAGCAAACACCACACAGACTTGGGATTGGCCAGCATATTGGAGGGTAGGATCGTCATACTATGAGCCCCACAAGTAGGCTATCACTGTTTCACTGCAATGACACCATCCGGGTGGGAAGAAAATACATAAAAATGGCCTCACTGTGATGTGATGACAGTCTGTTCAGGATTCCTATGATTGCGGTTTATGTAGGGCTTAGATACCTTGGCATGGGCTTTCCCATTCGAATAATACACAGTTATTTTCCCCTTAATTTCAACAAAATAGTATAGGATAGGCTATGAAACTTTGCGTACAGTTCACAACTGAATGTGATGACACACGTGCAGTAACATTCAAACTAACAACAACAACAATTCTCCCTCCCCTCCCCTCCCCTCCCCTCCCATCCCCTCCCATCCCCTCCCCTCCCGTCCTCCGCACTGAACACTGAATGCATTGCGCAAGATCAAGAGGGAGGATCGAGGAGGAGACGCGACGGCTGCACATGTCATGCACATTCTCCCAGAACGTGCACGAACGGCAATGCACGAACGGCAATGCACGTACGCGTAGACCGTTACCGGTACCTGGTAACTGGTGGGACCGCTATGAATGGGGGAATGTCATTGATTTAAGGGCTTAGAAAAAAGTGGTACTAGTATCGTAGCCTGTTGGTCTTGAAGTTGAGAGCACATTTTGGGCATATATTCGCCCGAACACAAAATCTGCCACTTCAAAACAGACGAAGGAGAGAGTTGAGAGAGGGAAAGACCACCTGCTGAAATGGCCAGCAGCAGCCAGCAAGCCAGGATGGCCCGACACAGTCGTATGTTCGTTCGCATCGGCGGGGTCTCGGGCTTCGCAGCCATCGTTCTGGGTGCCTACGGGGCGCATGGTAAGAGTTGTATGTTATGAAACTGAAAGCCGAGGAGTTACATAAATAGTAAGCTTATCCCGTCTACGTTTGGCACTATACATGGCTATGGTCGGCTATAGTCAGTGCAAGGTGATATCACACAAGGAGTTGGTCAATGTAAGCACATTACACGCCGCCCATTACTATTCGTGTGGTGTATGTCCATGCCCATGGCAATGTTGTTTACTAAACAAGCTTAACTGCAGAATACCAGCTCGTTTCCCAAGATATCTGTTACAGCTTGAATAGAAAGGGGCATAGAATCTACTGCTTATATAACCTATACCAGTACACAGCCCGGAGTCGCTGTACAATAATGTCACATTTTCTACAGCGACTGGGCTGTCTATATATAGTGATATATATACATATAGTACTGAGTAGTATATATATGCATATATGCAACTTTGACAAGACAACCTGCTTCATGTACAACTACAAAGTACTTGTATACTCCAAAAAAAAATCCAAGCAATCACAACCCCAACATTTCCACATATGATATATGAATGTCTGCATGTAAAACAGAGGGGTGAGACAAACCATAATACAAAATTTAGTACATGTCGATCACACTCAACAGCTCAGTAAAAGGAAACATCATAGTACTGTTTCACCCAAGCCTACTAACTAGGGTCACTACTCAGTTGCGTTCCTTTCTGTCGACCATTTTTTTTTTCTGGAGCAAACAAAACAACCAAACTGACCTCAACTCAACCTCCTTTCTTTGATTTAAGAGTGAAGTGTGGAACTAACCTTTAACCCATTGAGGATGGGCTTATTTTGCTACAACACGCATTTCCCATAGACATGTGCCTGAGTATACTCGGGACTCGTTCTTAACGGGTTGAAAATGGCACATTCATGTAAAATTGTACCACTGTGCTAGTAGCTTTCATAAGAGAGACACAAACTAGCCCGACCAGACATCGTTTTTACAGTGACTGGGCTGTGTATTTTTAGACACAAACCTGTCTATAATACATTAATTCATTGAAGTTTGTGTTTTTTTAATTCCTCTTGTTCAGTGTAGATTACAGAGCATAGGTAAAAATTGGAGAGGAAAAAGTTGTTGTGTTTGTGAATAGATAATTAATTGCATGCTGCTTTTAATATAAGAAAAGCACTTGGGCCTACTAGCTGGTAGATAAGAAAGACCTCTGCATTATTTCCCTGCTATTCTATGGACACATGAAGGGTTGAATGAAGGGTTGATATCTTACCAAAAGACATCCTCTGTGATTCTAAAGAAAAGCTGTTTTTGAAGGTTGTGTAAAATTAATCACTGCTGTTCCAAGTTGGAAACAACTGAATATGAGTGCTACTCCAGGTAAGAGCCCCAGATAGCCATTCTGGTGGGCTGATAGAGTAGAATGCTTTTTGGGATGTTTGTCCAGCATTCATACAGTCACACACTTTTCATGATATGCGTATATAATCGAAATTGTCATTGACCTGTGGTTGTTTTGTTTCGGCTTGTTTTTATCTTTAGAGGCAGTTTCCCATTGCATTCTTTCACTGCTAATGAATGTCACAAAGTACAAGAAATGCTTGCAGGAGATTCTGTATGTTACGTCATTCACTGTGATACAGTAGTTCAGATTATGAACAATGTTTCCTTTTGTCTTCTTTTTTTTTTTTGGTCTTATCATAAACATGCTTGTTGGTTATTCTTATTCTCTTACAGTTCTGAAGCTAAGGAGTGGAATTGAGCATGAGATTACAGTGAGTATACGAGGCAATCTACACCACAATTTGTTTTTTGTTATCCGCAGCAGGGACTTTGCATGTTTTAAGATTACTTTTTGTCAGTATGTAATTTAAGCATGATAGACTCTGACCATCACCACTCAGCCCAGTCAGCTAATTCAGGTGAGATACAGGTATTACAGTCAATCATGTGTTGTGTGTCTTTCTATGGCTAAGGAGGCAAATGCGGGATTTGCAGCGACGATCACTGATGCTGCAGGTCCAGATACATATATGTATCAGCATCATCAGGCATGTGCCTCAGTTGCCTCATCTCTTCTGATCCAGATAGTATTTTCCGTTGAATGTCTCTAACCCTTCTGATCCTTTCATCAATGAATGGCACAGTGAAGATGTCTTTTTGTTTTATTTTTCATCATCTGTCGTTTACTTTCCATTTATGCCCTCTTTAGACATTTGACTCGGCCAACAAGTACCATCTCATTCATTCACTGGCTCTGCTGGCAGTTCCCATGAGTAAAAATCCTCTCTTGGTAAGTTTGGACATATACATGTACCAATTTCAACAAGAATGCACATGAAGAGTTTAATTGCATAATTGACTAAGTACCATTCTTGAACATTTTAAAGTAAGTCCATCTTCAGATGGAGCAAAACAAAACCTTTGCGGTGATACCTCTTTACGGTGATAACATTAACAAGGAATATTCTTGAAGTTTTTATTAAAATATCCCATATTTTCTCATTAATTTATCTGTTTTTTAGACTGAAATTAGCTTGTTTTGCAATAAAACTCTTCTTTAGGTAAAGCTGAAAAAAAATACTACGTGAAATTACAATACTATGTGTAGCAAATACCAATTCTAAAAGCAGATTGGCTATGAAACAGAAGGGACGGTACGACTAGCGTGTATAATAACCTGAAAGTGTACTGTTACCAATTGTTGCATGCTGCCCTCTTGTGGCAAGGTACCAAATGTGAAGAGAATCAAGATCTACATCGTACGATCATGAGCAAGATGTTAGTCCATTAAAAGACCGAATACTGAACGGTTTGCACGTTAAGGACTATGTGAATTCTTTCACTTTATAAACCAGTTGTTTCATGGAATGATAACTTGGTAGGTTAGCACATGACTAATCATCCTACACTAATGCCTTATATAGTTTGATGCCTTGTATTAAGCACAGAAGTATCTTCCCAATCACAATTTAGAACCTTTCCACATTTTGATGTGTCAATGCTGGCAGCGCAGAAGTCTGTTATCTGTGCCACGCTGAATAATGAAATGAATATTAAAATTGAGTTTCCTTGCTCAATAGCCTTCTTGTAATGTCAGGATATGCATGTGATGTACATAAAGATTACTAAGGGATTAAGGTGAGCTGTTGTTATTTATTCCTCTGTGAAATGCAAAAGTTCTTGCAGTAAAAATTAACTAATTCTGTTTTCCAATGAAAATATCACAATGTCATATTTAAGGTTTTAATGAAAGTTATTGTGCTCTTTTAAATCACCTGAAGAAAATTCTGTGATTTTTATGGAAAATGTATCGGTAACTGTAACTTTTATTTCAGACCATTCTATTCTATTTGATTTGATTTGACTTTGTTTAATTTGATTTTATTTGATTTCATATGAGATAAATGAATATGAAATACACATATACTGCATGCTCTTTGTTAATCGAGAAAGATCCTTTCACGACATTTTCTGTATTTCTTATATTTACTTTTGTTTGTTCTACAGACTGGAAGCCTGATGACAGCTGGAATCATTGGCTTCTGTGGGGTGGGGTACTTCTATTCCTTGACCAGTGACCCTACTCCGGTCAAGCTCATGCCCGTTGGTGGCGTCCTCCTCATGGCAGGGTGGCTATCTTTGGCACTGTGAACTACCCCGAGGAAGCAGATCGTTCAAGGAATGAGATTGTGGGTTCAGAAGCCATATTTTGCAAGTCTCCAGGAGGGGGAGGGAGCTGTTGCTGCTCTTTAGCTTCAACTGCATTCTCACACAAGATGCAAACAAATAGATAGAATGTTTTCATTTTTTTTCTTTGATGAGATACCAGGAGTAAACCATATTTAGTGTAAGCATAGATCTGTAAAATGGTTTGTAAGACACTCATTGGAAGCTGCTATCATTAAATGTCAAACCTGAGGTAGTGAACAGAGTAAAAAACTTTTTTTTTTTAATTGATTATGCTATGAATTTGCAAGATTTTATTCACATTTAAGTATAGACAACTTCTGATATAACAAAGTCCTCCGCACCAGCAGTTATTTTTTCCCCGTTATATCGAAATTTCATTGTACTGAATGATAAAGTATGTAAAGATATATACATAAATTATATATGATAATTTTGAGACATGAATTTTTACTTCATTGTAATGAGGACTTTGTTATATCCATGTTCGTTATAACAGGAGTGCACTGTGTGTACAGAAATGTTATGATATTTTCAGAAGTGTTTTACTCACAAGTTCTGATATGTCATCAGTACTCTAATGTTTTAAAACTTTCAGTCTCGGTTTTATTTGTCAATAACCATGCCCCCACTTGTATCTGTGATGCAGGGGTGACTTTCAATGTTATCCAAGATGTATAGTTCCAGCACTTACTATATCGTCACTGGGGTGACAAGACTTTGTATGTCAAATTTTGGTGAAAATTTCTTTTTTGATTTAATGGTCAGATAATCAGCCAAGTGACATTCTGTCCAAATTGCAGCTGTCTTAACCCAAAAATGAAGCCACCATGACATGTCAAAGGAAAGGATATCCCATTCGATATGGTACTTTGGCTGCCATGTTTGTTTGTTTTGTGCCCTCGTGAACATTTGACGTTTTGTAGATACGAGGTCTTGTTGCCCCAGTGACGATATCTCATCTTAAGACTGTGATGTCTTTTGGTGCATTTTTGTATACTCTTATATTTGTGTGAAAAAGAAGAGCGAATCGCGTGGGCCATGAAATTAGGCATGCCTGTAAGTTATTTTGGGAATCACTTACTTCCATCATTCGTACTCAATTCATACAAATTAAATTATGACTTCCAAAAGAAAAGAATAGAGCTTATCAGTATTTCTTTACATTTCAGTGTTCATAAATTTGTAATTGCTAAAATTAGCGATGTTATTTGTTTTATACTCTTTGTTTAATACATGGCAGTGGTGCAATAAAATTAGCCAATGAATGTATCTTTATGTATGCATATAATATGAAAACAGGGAAACCCTTTTATAGCGAGGTCGCCGGGACCTCAGATTTTACCTCCTTAAAGGGGAAGGCTAGTAACTGATCAGTGGGAATCAGTGGAAATGCTGGGAGATGATTGTTCCAATCCTTATGGGATTCATTCAAGAGTCCATTGTATATCTATTGTTGTGTGAAAATGATTTGCTTCAGAACGGTCTCATATTCAAGTAATGTGCAGATTAATGCACCGTCACTGACCAGGGACGCTAACCTGGAAGCATTAAACTACACATTACTTGAATATGAGACCATTCTGAAGCAAATCATTTTCACACAACATTAGATATACAATGAACTCTTGAATGAATCCCATAAGGATTGGAACAATCATCTCCCAGCATTTCCACTGTTTCCCACTGATCAGTTACTAGCCTTCCCCTTTAAAGCAGGTACCTTGATGTGATACTAAAAACAAGAGACCAGCTAAATAGGTGATCTATCACTTGGTCTACTTCTGCTTCGTCTCATAGCCATTTAGTCTCAACCCACATGGCCTAATCCCATTTTGTCTACAACCAGTTCGTCTGATGACCATTTAGTCCAATTGCCACTTAGACATTTCGTCTAATACCCACAGTTTGTTAGACAAAATGGAAAAAATCCAAGGAATCAAAATTGCACTTAGACCATCTGGTTGTTAGACGAAATGATAATTAGCCTAACTTGACATTAGACCAAGTGTGGATTAGACCAAACAGGCGTTAGACAAAATTAATAATAGACAAAATGAGTTTAGCCATTTGGTGTTAGACAAACGTGGAAGTAGACCATCTGATATTAGACCAAGTGGCAATAAACCGCTAAATACTATACAGCTGTAATGGAATATTGGGGCCACCAAGTTTAGCTCTTTAAATGCAGTTCTTCACTTTAAGTGAGTGCTCATTATAACAGGATTTCCCTGTATAAATAACTAGTGATTCATTTTATGCTCTCACATGATATATTTTTATCTTTTAAGTGTAGGTCGTATCAATTGAATCCCTTCATCATTATCGTGTCTTTTTGCGCAATGATATATCTCCTACGACTGATAAAGGCTCCATTTCAAGCAGTTTGCGGTGAAAGCCATTTTTGTTAACATCTTTTGTGCAACTTGTGATGTACAGAAGATGAAAAGATAGATGAATTCGTCAGTTGAGAATGAGAAGGGCGTTAAGGTGCCTCAAACATTATGTCTTTAGTGGCAACCATATGCCCTTATCATTCTCAACCGACAAATTAGACTTGTAGTTACTCCAGAATATGAAAACCATGAATCACCTAATGGTGCCATTCTTTCTCATCTGTTTGCTTTTTAACTTCTTGAGATGCCTGTAGGCCAGTGGTCACCCAATAGCACCAAAAAAAAAAAAAAAAAAAAAAAGGCATGAAAACAATACCCACTGTAACAAAACTTGTATTTCCACTTTCTACCGTAATTGCACAGGGGTTTGTATGCAGGGGTAAACAACATTCCATCTCTATTCTCATCCACTTTCAGTATGTTTTGAATTATAAATTCCAATACATCAGTGTTTGAAGGCCTTATGACTGGCCAATCAGAATCACTAGTAGTAGGCATAGATACTCTGCATACATAAGTTTAAGGCTGTGCATGCATTCTAAAAGTGAGCTGGCTTTATCATGCATTCATCAATATGTGAACCCTGTAGACCTGTGCTTCTTAACCTTTTTCAAACTGAGGCCCACTTTATATACTACAAATTTTTTTTGGCGGCCTAGTATTAAGATTGAATATGAATCTTTTCTATTTCATTTTTTGGCCAACATCGCGGCCCACCTGCACTAGCTTTGCGGACCACTGGTTGAGAAGCGGGGCTGTTGACCACGTGAATTGTAGGACAAATGCATCATAGAAGTATGTATGTATGTGCAAAATGTATTGTATGTCTAAACTGACTTTGTACAACTATTTTTACGGAAAGAATTACCAGGTGAATGAAGCCTTGAGTTATTGGTGCAAAGATGATTTGTATACAGGGGAAAGTATTCAAGTTGCAGCTCTCTGCACGAACTGAATTGTTGAATATATTTTGTAAGACATCTGCTGTTAAACGCTTTTTAGTCTGTTTGTGGTTTTTGTTTGTGATAATTACAAGAGCATGATGAAGGGAGAGAGAGAGAGAAAGTGATAGTACGCTTACAACAGGGACCTGATTGATGATGTGTTGATTGTTTATGTTACAACTGAAGCAACAATGTGCAGCAGTGTTTTTTTTATATGTACTCCATTTTTTAGTTGCACATTATGTTTCAATTATTGTACCTGACAATTCTATTTTTGGTATAGCGTCTCGAATAAGACACGCGATGTGGAATGTAAATCGACACATATATACAAGGCCACACAAGGCTTTCATTGAAAGGCTAGTGACGTGCTGCCGAGGCTAGGAAAAAAAAAAAAAAAAAAAAAAAAAACGTTTTATTTCATCCTGACACAGCTTGCACGTTACAGCTTCATGGAAGTTGGATGCCTGAAATCAGATCGATTGTGAATGTGAACATGCACAAGTATATCTACTACACTAATTGATATATTTTGACAGCACTAATTGATATACATGTATTTTGACAGCAATTGCTTGGAACAACAGCCATAAACGAAAGAAATAAACAGAGAAAGAAAGAAACAAACAAACAAACAAAGAAAACCTACCATATACCGTTTTCAAAAGTCCTTGCGTTCGCATGCATACTTTTGGCCAGCAGCTGAAGTCACTCTGCCAGATGAGTCCATACAATAATATGTATGGATGCATTCAAGCGCTCCCCCAAACCATACCGTTCCGTACTGTACCCGTGCCAGGGGAGCGCTCGAATGTACCCCGTACCGTACCATACCGTGTCAAAAGAGGACCGCTTCCCGATGTGCTCCGATAAAGCGTATATCGTACCGTACCATGCTAGAGGCCGAGCCGTTCGATCGCAATGTGGTCCAAAAGTGTACCGTATACCAGCAGCTGTTGACATGAGAAGAATGTGCATAATATACAAATATACTTGGCCTTGAGAGTTTCTTGTTAAAACTATGGGCAGAGGTGACTCCAAAGGAACTATTTACTGAGGGGCGCTGCCCCGAAGTGAATAGTTCTTTTGTAGGCACCGAGGCCCCAAGTTATAACAAGGAACTCGAAATTAGGCAAAGTTTTTTACATTTTACAGAGTGACGGGTACAGAGCTGCGCACAGTTTCAGAATTGCTTTGTGACATCATTTTGCAAATAGTATACTATTAAATTTGCAAAATGTTGTCATATAGTAGTGACGTCATTTTTAAATAGTACTTAATTATGAAGTGTCAACTTTCTGACCTAGCTGAAAATAACTATAATCACGCGAAGCTCTTTCAACCAATCACCAGAGGATAAATTTTTGATCCAAAATATAACATGTACTATAGAATAGGCCTACGTCATAATACAAAATACTAGGACAGCTGTAATTGATTCTCTTTAGTTCGGAACACCTGTAGTAGCGCAAGCGCAACAGGTGCATTATATTGGACCAGGGTCGTGAGGTGGGAATCCCACCTCCCTGAATGGACCCTGTTTGCTACAAAACGTGTGACTCGATAGCGAATTGCGGAGAGCTGTCGTCTGAAACTGCTTTGAAGTGCTTAGATACTGCTTTGATGTGCTTGTCAATTGCTGTGCGAGTCTGACATTAGGGATATAGGGCGTACAGAGTTCTTATCATCGACAGCCGTCTTGAATCAAAACCAGGACAGAGGTCATTAGTCAGGTAAAGCCTCATTCTTCGCCGGAAGTTTTGTTTTCTCTCCTATTCCCTTTCCCTCTCCCGTTCCTATGTTTGCACGTATGCCATAGTGACCGTTAGACTATGTCTGATATAATATACAAATGTATTCAGATGAGGAGGTATAGTTCTATATAGTATACCTCATTATTTTATCCCATCTGCCAGACCGGAAATGAACTCAAGGAGGTGTCGCAATGTAGGACCCGATACGTCGGATGTCATCATCATCATCATTATCGTCATCTCTACGGGAGGGAAATCATCATCATCATAATCTCTACGGAAGTGTAGGTAGTATAGGTCTCGTCAGTCTCGGGATCGTCAACGCTCGTATTGGTGCAAATGCGGGCATGGATCAATGTCGGGCAGTTTCACCGTTATCTGACCAACGGTTTCTAAAAGCCGTGTTTGAAAGATCGTGGGCAAACTTTTCCATGACTGAATGACCCTGAAAAAGTTGCTCTGGACGTTCAATCGACAGCGAGTGCAATGGTGAATATTTTGAAGTGGTGGCCTCTTAATTGTTCATTGAAACAATTAAGAGTCCGAGAAACCGAGATTTGCACAATGTAGGATTGGATTGAGTCTATAATTATACTATATCCCATGCAATATTTTGAGGACCTGAATCATGTCCCATCTTTCCCCGCGGGGAATTATGAAGAGTTTATTTGCAAAAAAACCGATAAGTCCATTTTTGAAGATTTTGAAGTACGGTCTTTGTCATAAAGAACAAAATGATACCTTTTAAATACTATATCGGTCACGAAAGGTACATTTTTGAAGTAATGGTCAAAAGAAGCAACAATTTTCTTGTTATTCTCTTTATTTTTCTTGACCTTTAATCGCAAATATCTCCATTTGGCAAATATGGACTTATCGGTTTTTGCAAACAAACTCTTCATATGGATCTCTGCATGGGTCGAATCTGCGATGCTAAAGACTTTCTACAAACTCAGTGTTGTGCGTGAATGTCAAAATGTTTATGCGCCCAACAAAACTTATCCACACCATTTTTTTAAATGGATATTAACTTGGAGCAGGGACTAAAAACTCTGGCAAACTATTCCAAACATTAACGCCAGTTCATTTTTTTTTTTTTTTTTTGGGGGGGGGGGGTCTGCTTCTGTTGGTAGCTTGCGATGAGTGCTAAAGATCTTCGATGTCAGAGTGATGAACAAGGAGAAACCCCCATTGCAAATGACCCGAAATCATACCTGTATATAATTGAAAAGATCGCCCATATAGCCCAAACTAGTACTCGTATGAAAACACGGAAAATGTAGACGGAAAAAGAATATGGCGGTGGAGGAGACGGAATATACGTTTATGATTGATTGAGAGGGAAGTGAGTGGGAAGTGGTGAGAAGTAAGAGTGGGAACAAGAAGAAGAAAAATAAAGCAATGAAACATTGTATGGTATCCACGACCAGAAAAGTGGACAAAAGAGGACAAGACGGTCGTCTTCATTCACAGAGAGTGGGATTGCCTCCCCATACCAACAAGAAGTGTCAAAACATGGAACAACCTTGATGTCGTTATTGCGGGCCTGGAAAACAAACCCAATCTCAACTGCGAAAGAACTGAGCAAGTGCGTTGCTATGGAGAAGTGATGTCAGTTAAAAAAAAAATAAGTAAAAAGCCCTTTGTCATGCTAGTATATATATATAGTTTAATATAAACATGCCCACCAAGTAAAAAAAAAAAAAAAAAATGTTGGAAACATAATAACAGACTCGGCGGGTATACAAAGGCCGTCAAGACCACAACCTATGAACCCATGGAGAATACAATACAGAGGCGTTATACAATGTACACAATTGGCATTGACCTCATAGAGGAGAAATTTCTTGAGAATGTTAAGAGACAAAACGTGAAGAAAGTGAACATTAGAGATTAAAAAAGAAGATATACGGAGTGTTACAAGACATAATCCCTTTCTGCTCTTCTGCATAGCAGCCCCCAAATATACCACAGACAACTGTCTGATTCCAGGCTATCAAGGCTGTTAACCACCCGTCATATGATGTTTCAAATACACTGTATACCAGCAATAATTGGGCCACACCCCACACGAATGTAGAAAAAGTCTAAACGCGTATCAAGAGTGGTAAAAATCTCTTTTGACGAGTCCGCTGCGGAGGGGTGTAGCACGTTGTGTTGCAAAACCTGACATGAATTTACCATTAGGTTAGGTTTGCTATGTACTGGTATATCTCTTATCGTGATGACGCTTCATATATACTGCACTGGAATTCACATAGTTTTTATGCACGCAGATATGATTTCTTGCATGGTTTTGAAAATAATAAGCATGGAAAATTAACTCATGTCTGTATAGGCTACCCAAAGAAACGTGGTTTCATGATTATCATAAACTATATCTCTAATTATTATTGCGTGACTGAAAACGGGAAAAGGATCGGTGGTGGCTGCGCGATATACATCTGATTGTGCATGAAACCATTCCTTTTAAGTTGTACGTTGAACTCGATTCAGAGTAAGAAAGTCAGTAACTTGGTATATACAAATTTGAAAAAGGTTGTATATGCATTATGTTTTGGTATATACAAAATTTGAAAAAGGTTGTTTTTCTCTGATTGATCGCTATAAAACCCATGCAAACATATTGAAAGAGAAAAATTGAGTGTCCAAAATGTTGTAAGGGGAACTTTCTGGTAGGTGGTGATTTTGATAGCCACAACACACTCTTGAATAGCACAAGCAGCATCTGATAAGAACGGTAAAATTATTGTGGACAATTTTATTTCAGAAAATGATAATTATGGGTGGTGTAATGGTGGTTCAATAACACGTTTAAATCCCATAAGTGGGTGTATGTTGCCCATTGATTTATCGCTAGCATCGATAAATCTTGGCCCCGGTGGACCAATGACAATCACCGCGGCATAGTGATCGTTTATGTAATTTAACAATAAAAGAAGAAGGGATGATTCTTTCGGAAGATGATGGCAGAAGTGTCTTTCATTCCCAAATTCAAACTTGAGATTATAATAGGCCATACTCAGAAAAATTGTGCTCTGTTTTCTGTAAAACTTTCGATAATTAAGGAAAAGGCATTCCATTGCAAAGTGTCGCCGGAGGCATTATTTCGAGTAGTCCGTCCGTCCGTCCGTAATCTATTTTGTGGACAGCATACAATAACTCACGAACCGTTTGATATCCAAATGAAACTCAGCATAATGCATGTACGTATGAGTGGACGAAGTTGCACGATTTATATACACCCCTTTTTCTGGCATCTTAAATCGCCAATAATAATCCTTATCTTATGAAAACTATATCCCCTATTATGCAAGACCGACATTTCTGTGCTGTTTTGTTGAAGAATGTCAGTTTTGAAATATTAAACAGATATAATGAAAATCATTTATTGTTATACAGATGGTTCATACATTATTCCAAAGTGAAAATGTGCAAGCTTCGCTTTTTAAAATATGTACCAGATGCCAGCACGGAAGAAACTCTCGTATCAATATTCCTGCTAAATTTTTATAGTCGAATTGACCGCCATTCGACTCTTTCTCGGTTATAATTGAGTCTTCATCAATGAAAAATCTGTTGATTGCCATAGTTTCTGACTCACTCTTTGCCCTGCCAGAAAAGAAATCATAAAATCATTAGCTATCATTAGCTATGGAGTTGTTGCGCCGCCAGGAGCCTGCTCGGCATATCGAGCCGAGTTGACCAGATTTTGCTGAGGGACTATACCCAAGTCCTTTCTTTTCGGCAGCGCCGAAGGCGTAATTATTCAGCCTTGAAAGACTGGTCTTTAAGCAACAACAATTCTCGTTTGATCCGTCATGGAATACGGCGCCATAGCCTAGCTAGTATGGGATCCATAGACTCCCATGAAAAAATAGAGGAGCCCGTTTCATCACTGGAGACTTCCAGTCGAGAGATCCGGGAAGTATGACGCAGATGTTGACCATTCTTGATCTCCATACATTAGCATCAATACGGAGATGCGCAATGCTATCTTCCTACTTCAAAATGGTCGGGGGGTTGTACCAGCCCTCCCTGTAAATGATTTTCTCAGGCCTACAAGACCAAAAAGACAAAATAAAGCAAAGAAATTTACTGTGTTTGAGGCAGCCAACCTAGTAGAACGGCAAGTCACAAATCATAGTAAGTGTTTTGTTGTTGAAAGTTCAAATACAGATCAGTATAAGAACTCCTTTTTTAGACAACGGTGGACTGGAATCATCTCCCAGACACCATAGCAACCTCCCAAACAGTAGCAATCTTCAAGGCTGCGATCGGGGACCAGTTTCTTTAGTACCAGCAATTTTCATCAGCCCTCTCTCTCTCCGGTGCACTATACCACAACGGTCCTGCATGTACACATCCAGATCAGGATTCAATTCGAGTCCAAATTAGATAGATCATGAAGTTAAATTTGCGCTTGGCATGATGTGGTACGATACGGTACGGTTCGCTTTTTGATCGCTCGAATGCCGCCCATGATACACGTCTCCGAGCAATACACATTGCGTAACCCGGAAGTACACGTGTACTACGGGAGGCAGAAAAAAGCGTAAACAAACCTCGGCATTCCGTATCATCGTGTGTACACGCATATCATACACATCATCCGCAGTTAAAAGAGAGAGCGTACAACTTCAGTGCAAGCGTTGAGAAACTGCAGCTCTATCCACATAAAAACGTTCCTTGCGCAGGCGTGTAATTCATCGATAATCAGTTGTTTTGCATCATATTCAGGTAATGTTGTCTGTGGTGGTTGTTGCTGCCAAACGTACGAAGTTTTAAACAGGCTCAAAAAAGTAGACTATATTCTGGCTGCCTAGATATAGAAATAACAATAGAATAGTTCTATGTCATCATGTGACTCTCGTCCGAGTACTTTTTTCTATGCCAACATGATTATGAACGAATGGGGCCATACATTGTACTCGACTCTCAAGTTGTTCAACATGTGACATGTGTATATATGATGCACGAGTATTTCTGCTACATTTGTAAATTTACTTGTCGTTTGTTTGGTTTTTTTTGAAATACTTCTAGTCAAAGAAATGTGTGTGTGTGTGTGTGTTTAATACACTCTTTCTTTTCCATTTTGTCTAGCATTTTGCGTCCCATTTTATCGGTTTTTGTGTGTCAGATTTCTTCCTCTAAAGCCAAGGCTCTATTTTCATGCTTCACTCTGCATGTAAACTGAATATCATTTGGTTTCTCCTCTCAGGTCATCCGAGATGTTCCGACCCCGACGACGAGCAATGCATCGGCGAGAAGGCCTCGGCCTTCTCCTCCTCTTCCACCAACTTTACCGCGTCGGGTTTAGCAGGATCCCTCCCGCCACGCTGGTCACTCTGGCAGCCAACATCCTCATCTACTTACGCGTTCTGGACCCCTACATCAAGGTGGGTTTTGTTTTGTTTTTTCCTTCTGCAGACCCAATGTATGTCCTCACAGAGAAACCAGAATCTTCTCTTTTTCTTCTTTTCTTTTTTTTTCTGAAGGGGTAGGGAAGAGGGGTGTACAGACAGAGTGATGAATTCCACATTATAAGTGTATGAAGTGATGACTTGGTCTTTAGCTTGCTGCAATCAACGACCTATTTCAACTTATTAACTCCATAGAGCTACCCAGGGTGTACAACATGGTTAATTAGCATGTCGATGTGTGCACTGTGATCTAGACCTCCATATCCATTGCTGGGAAGGAGACTTAGTCATATCTGCTGGCCACATACCCCACTACTAACTAGGTTTGCATATAATATTGATGTGTATTCAACATTTTGCTTTAGATATAGTAGAGGCATCTTAGATTGTTAACCCTGTACAAATAAGCAGCAATATACAGGGAGCATGTGCTTGCTTGTTTGCTTTGTGTATAGGGATGCGTTCGAGCGGTCTAAAGTGAACCAAAGTGAACTGAACAACCAAAGCATACCGTACCGAACTGTGCCAGTTTTGAAGCGTTCGAGCGCTCTGTTGAGAAAGCGTACCTCATGAGGTATTTTTGGAAAAGGTCATGCATTTTGTAGCTCAAGAATGTCATCCACCTGGTGCTTGAACTACTAGCATTGAGCTATTTTTTTAGTGTATAAAGTTTATACTGTATGTAAAGAGGTGATTCTAAGGTATGTCGTCATGTTAGTAGTGTCTTTTTTATGTTGTTCTTTTTAAATCTAAACTTCTCGCTCAAATCTGGCAACCAACAGAGGGTCTTCAGGTCGCCATCAATCCATAACATCTGTGTCAGCACGGTGTCGGTGTGGTACAAAGGTGACTGGCCCCGTCTCGTCCTGGCAGCCTGGTTCCACCTCGACGACTGGCACCTTTATTACAACATGGTCTCATTCATCTGGAAGGGGATCTCCTTGGAGAGGCAAATGGGCACGCCCTACTTTGCTTACCTCATCTTAGTCTTCTCGGCACTCACCAACGCCCTCCTGGTTGGACTCAACATCGGGGTTGCCGAACTGCTGGAGGACCCTTCATACATCACAAGTTGTGCTGCTGGCTTTTCAGGTGAAGAGTTGGATCGACGATTTGCATTGGTGTTGCAGCAGCCTGTCATTTCGTTTGCAGATATTCTTTTTTTGTTCACATAGTTTGATGGGCAATCCAGCACCATGTTCAAGTTCAGATGTACAAAATGGTAGAAGTTTCAGAAAAAATTGGATGTGAAATTAGAATGTTTCTGAATTTATAAGTTTTACATATTGCTACCCAGTAGTGACATTGGTCACAACCACATGATACAAACTGAAGTGATGATGTCCTCAACTCTCAACTCCTCCCATTGCTTTTTGCTCAAGAAAATGAAAATTTTGGTTTTTGGTCAATCAATAACTCTGTAGCAACCACCTCTTGACCCTAGTAGCATTGCAAGTAGGTCATTGCAACAAAACTCAAAGAGTACACAGTCCCTTGACTTGTTCATAACAAAAATTAAGGGTGATGTTATTCCCCCTTATTTCTGAAAGAGGTGGATCAATCTTTTCATTATGTTAAAAAACAGAAAACATATTGAATTTGCCTACCTCTTGAAATAATTGTATTGTAAGGCATCATAAAGTCTGTTTTGAGTAATTACAGATGTGTAGTATCTATGTCTTCATGTGGGAAAACACTTAGAGCAAGAAATGGGATAGCTATAAAGTTACAATGTCTATGAGCTGATAAAAATAAATGTAAGATACTGAAACTCAAATAGGAATGCAACTAACAAAGTTCTATCCATGAACCTCTAATCAACAGGTGTTCTGTTTGCCCTGAAAGTGCTGACTACCTACTACACCCCAGTCCACAACCAGCGGATCATGGGACTCTTCAGCGTACCCTCCCGCTGGGCCTGCTGGGTGGAACTGGTCCTCATTCAGCTCATCGTTCCCCGGGCCTCCTTCACTGGGCACCTGGCAGGAATTCTTATTGGGCTGGCCTACGTTAAGGGACCCCTAAAACCCGTTATGGATGTTGTGTGGCATCTTGGGTCATCTGGTGAGTTGTCCATCTCATGACGATTGCTAAGGGTGTAGAGCAGTGCAGTCCTTAACTCAAAAGTTTTGATCATGTCCAATATATGGAACCCTTTGGGCACGTGTCGTGGGAGGGCACATGTCAGGTCATGGCAGTATGTTGTTTATCTCTTTTATTACAAAATATTGTGGGAAGTGACATTGTGGAGACATTGCCATATATGGTTATACTGAGCTGTTATTTTCAGGACGGTTTGACTTTCGCGAATTTAACAAATCACTGTTGGGCTGCGAGTTTTAACTACATGTGAAAATATGGCTATCCGATGCACTAGCAGATTGAATTTATGGGTAGGCATGAGTGCATTTACGATGGTCTGAGTCAAATCACAAAAACAGCATTTCACTGTGACCTTTCTCATGTTCCAAAATGCATGTATGTGTACATGAAAATAGAAGCTTTTACAGTATTTACAGTAAAGATGAAGAAAAATGCTTATGTAAAAAGGTTTAAATGAAAACTCCAGTAAGTATATATTGCCATTGATATGTTTGATAGTGACATCTTGTCTGTGATTATTTTTCCTTCAAAAATGCTGATAGGAAATTTAAAGCTGCTTAAATGATATCAAAACTTTCGCTTTTCACTATCATGTGTGGTCAAGGTTGTGGCTTCAAATAAGCTTATTGTCCTGTCTCTTTGCTTGTTCCGATGTATTTTCGCAGCGTTCACTGGCATGCCACCCACAAGCAGGGCAAACATTCAGTCCAGGACCAGCACAACAGGCTACCGCCAGGAAGCCCAGCACGCGAGTGGCCCCACCGGCAGTAATTGGGGGCGTGGCTACACCACGGGGAGAGGGTCTGCCAATCACGCAAGGCCAGCCCCACCGAACCCTTCCACGTCATCCTCACAGCAGTCGTGGATGGCTTCGGGAAGTGGGTCCCAGAGGGGGGGTGCCCTGCCCACCCTTCCAAGCTACCAGGTTGACGATTACACGGGTGGGATGAGTGAGGAAGACCAGTTGCAAGCTGCGCTGCAGAGGAGCAGGCCTGAGGGTAAGTTCTGTTCAGGCCCTTTCTGGGTTACTATACCGTATGTCCCCAAAAAAATTACAATGGTACTCTCCGCAACAATAATTTAAAAAAAAGTGAATCAATCCAAATACAATTTTATGGTATGAAACTATAACTTATTGCCCACATCTTACAGAAAATTCCATTCGATTTGCTTTAGCAGTCAAAGAGAAATGAGGAATTTTGTAGAGCATGTCTGGAATCTCTTCCCTCCAAGGTCTGTCTATTCTGTTCACACATTAATGCAGTTCCAAGAGCATCCAAGTGCTAAACTTGGAAGAATCAGACTCATGACATGCTTTACAACAATCCACATTCCTCTGTGACCACTTAACCATATTGAATGGGTTTTCTGCAAAATAGCGCTAAGATGTTAAATTTTAAGACCCTGAAGTAGCATTAAGACAGCTTAATCATATTGGGTGTTATCAATGCAAAAATCCGATTGTATTTTTTTTGGGGGACATACTGTATATGCCATATACATGTATTTCATGAGGTTTTTATGTTCATGAATGTCGTGAGTAGGTGCTATCGCAAAATTAGCAACACATGAGAATATTAAGTCTGATCCCGGCAGATATGCAACATGCATATATGTACACATTGTACGTTTCCCTTTGTGCATTACTGTACTCCACAATGGTGAATTTGACCACTCAAGAAATCATTGGGAAGTCCTGATTAACAAAAATTTAGACTGGCTAAATGTATGCCGTTTGCAGTATTTTAGATTGTTTGCTTTCTCTTATACTAAATTGCTTATAATCAGGTTGTTGTGATATAGTAATCAGCAATCTTAATCTGTAAATATGCCTGTATATTGTGCCAATATTGTAGCAATATCATTGACTGTGATCACCAAGTCTGCTTACATCCCCTCACTGCTGTCCATATTTGCTCAAGTCAATTGTAAACTTCAATCTTTCACAACTGGACAGCTCCTCTGTTCCACATGATGTTGCTATCTCTGAGGAGTTTTTCATCCATTTATTGTGTGTAGTCTTCATTATGCGTCTGTGTTCCTTTGCAGTACTGTACACTCCTGTTAGAACTAACGTATGGTCATAAAAAAAACTTTGTTACACCGAAGTAAACATTCAGGTCCCAATATTATTGTCTATATACCATTATATACATGTACTTTATTGTTCGGCTATAATGAAACTTAATCATGATATCATTAAAGAAAACCGATGGTCCCGAGGACTTCACTGTAACGAGAGTTGCCTGTATGTGAATTCACTTCTTCTGTGAAGTATTACCTTAAAACAAAATATTTTCATGGCATGAAATTTTAACGAATTGGAGCCGGCGGCCTTCTTTGCAAATTGCCCCTGGCATTCAAAGCATATAGTGTAGACAAGAATTTTTGCATGCATTTTAATTTAGTGAATCTTGGCTCTTGCGAAATTCGTGAAATTAAAATGCACATGAACATTTCTCGTTTTACAATAAGCTTATAAATGTATGTCTTCTTCTCTTCTTTCATACATTTATCAAGCTGATGCAGATCATCACCATGGCAACAGGCCTCAGCCGTCTGCCCCTCCCGTGGATGACAATGGCTATCCTGCAGAAAGACTGTACCCAGACCTCAGTAGAGAGCAGGGCTACCCTGCTCCCCCCTATCCCCAGAATGGTGCGAGCGGCCCCTCTAACGAGGAGCTCAGGAGGAGGCGTCTCGCCCATCTGCAAAGATGAACCGCGCTGACGAGATCTGTAACGAGATCCGCGAACAGTTATCTCTGCAATTCCAAGATGGCGATGGCCAGTGGTTGCAGGTGTACAAATTCTGAAGTTTGGCTTGTTGCCGAGTGAAAATTCAAGATCAACTATATGCCCATTCATCCAATGTTTTATACCCCTGCTTCTCAACCAGTTGGCTGCAACCTACAAGCTCTCATAGGCAACCTGCAGTGTCTGCCAAAAATGAAATATATTTGTTTTAAATCGTATTCATTCTTTCTGGGCCTCAAAAATGTGTAAGAGCCAAAACGGGTCTCGGATTGAAAAAAAGGTTGAGAAGCGTGGTTCTATACCACACCCCCAAGTTAAAGCACAACCCACACTAACCATTCCAGCCTCATAGATTATGGAACTCCAGCAATTTGAAATGGTGACATGGCACTTCTAAGATTTGAAGAGGGTCTTTCTTATCTATTGTTAGTGACTAGTAGCTGTATCAAGTTACTCTCATTGCAGATAATCATGTATAGATATCAAAGTATGCTAATCTGAATTATGTAATACATGTACTTTCAACTGTTATAGCAAAAAAAGGGAAAAAAAAAGCTGCTGAAAGCTGCTTTAATATCCAATAGTGGTGAGCAAGCTTAGGGCTCGCGCCTTCCTATTAATCTTTATCCTTGACAGGTTGCCCCCTGTGATCCTTGGGATCATCACTGGCCCACCTCTGCCTTTTGTCTGTTCACCCTTTTGCTTTAATCCCCGGCTTCCTTACCTGTTTAGCTCCCTGCCTTTGACTTCTAACCCACCCCTTTTGTTTTCATTGTTCTGTGTCTCTAAGCCCTACTTAGACTATGCTTGTTGTGTGTAGTCATGGTAGTCATTTCCCCACATGTTTGTAATTTTGCCTCAGATGAACATTCTGCTTGGATCGAAACTTGATCAGGCCCCTTTTGACTCCACTTTTAACTGAATTCACCAGATCTACAGGAAATTATGATTGTGAGGTCAGGCATAGTAGCAGAACTTTTAATAAGGGGACTTTATGAACTATGTTCCATGTGTCCTTTTTTTAAGTGAGAAAGTCTTGAAAATTTAGATGATGTAGGAAGATGTGAAGCACAGATGTTTTCAGCAAAAAATGAAAATTCTATGCCATTAATATTGTATAAACTGAAAAATTAGCAGTCTCCAAGGCTGTATCAGGGTTCCATTTTTATGGATTATATGCATTTTTTATTTAATTTATGTTTTTTGAAGCCTTGGCTTGTGTTAAGTATGTGCATTATCTGACTCTCATGTTCACGCACTCAATTCAGGAACTCTATATGTGACCATGCATCACAAAACAAACAGAAAGTCGCAAGACATGAAATTTTAGTTAAGGGCAGATTCTGAAAGAGCAGACTTTAAGCTTTAAAATGATGTATAACTCAAATCAAATGGACTCTCCTAACCTATCTTAATAGTGGAAAGAATGCACACACTCATGAAAAGTGTAAACTGAGAAAAGAGGCTCTGAAGTGCAGTGTCTATTCAAGCGCTTAATCTTTACCAAGCCATGCTGGCTGTGTGATGAATGGGACAAAAAACAGGATGTAAACCATAGGAGTAACAACAATGAAGGGATTATGTGATTAAACTGAAATTGAGCATGCCTTATTAACATATTTTGTCCATAATCTATGTCAACTTTCAAAGCAGTAGCGTCATCTTTTCAAAAGTTATTAAGAGTTGAAAGTGAAGAGTGTGTACAAGGTTTTTAAGAAATGAAAAGGGGACTCTAAAGACACACGTAATCACACTATTGTACCCCAAAATGTTAGAGATAAACTGCTAAAAAACACACTTTCCTACTCGCTTTATTATCCCAAATTTTAGCTTAATGTAGAAGAAGACTTGCTCTTTCAGAAAATATGAACAAGTCAAGATCGGCCAGGTTGACCCATTTCGCCTATTTTTAGTCCTCACACAAAATCAGTGTGTGCGACTTTTTGTTCATTTTGTGGTGCACGGTCACATATGATATTTCACCTTTTTCTGCCAAACCAGCTTTTCATGGTATAAGCAATGCAGGAATGAATTTTCACTGTGTGCCTGTGAATGTTGTGTGCACATATTACATTGGTTGCATACAAATTTCTTGACTGGTGTCCGTTGCGTGTATATTACAGGATATAATCTTGACTGTGTGTGTGTGTGTGTGTGTGTGTGTGCAAAACTGTGCATTTAAACTCCTCAAAAAAAGTTCTGCAATTCAAGTTTAAGGGGTAATATATCTCTTGTTGCTTTATCATCATACGTGAATGTGGTATCATTAGAAAGCTTCATTATTCTCCTTGACAATGATGTGTCACTTGTGATGCTTATGCAGTCATGGAATGCACAGTCTCTTTGAATATGCAGGAAGGTCAAAAATGAAATGTTGCAAAATTTGTTTTCAATAGTGAATTCATCCAAACTTCATTGACAAAAGGATGAAGACACAGACAATCTTTTCTGTCACTGTCTCCTCTCCATTTATTGAGAAATGGTTACATCTCATTAGGTAGTAGCGGGTAGATGACCCAAGCACAGCAACTATGGCCTGACACCTCCTTCTCATGCTGTTCACCAGCCTTGTCACACAAAGCTGTGGGATGGCGTTCCACCCTTCAACGAGGATCAGCTGCAGGTCTGCCAATGTCGTGCGATCAGTCACTCTCTGCCTGACAGACCGACCGAGCTGATCCTTCAAGTTTTCGATGGGATTGAGGCCAAGGCTGGTTGCTGGCCATTCCGTCCTCTCAATGCCCTCATCCCGCAGGTACTCGTTGATGATCCGTGCTCTATGCAGATGAGCGTTGTCATCTTGGAAGATGTCATTTGGTCCAAGGTTACGGTGCAAATACGAAAGTGCCACTGGCTAAAGGACTTCATCTCTGTATCGCTGGGCCGTCATGTTGCCATTGATGATGCTAAGCGGTGTTTTGCCCACTGCTTAGATGCCGCCCCACACCATTACACTTCCCCCTCCAAACGCTGTCAATCTGTCGACGCAACAATCTGCAAATCGTTCACCAGGACATCGCCAGACCTTGATCCTACCGTCCAGCTTCCTGAGACAGAATCTCGACTCATCGGAAAAGAGAACAGATTGCCACATCTCCTGGTTCCATCGCAAGTGTTCGCGACACCAGCGCACACGGGCATGACAGTCGAAGGCAGTCATTGCCGGTTTTCTTGCAGCTTTGTGAGCACGCAAGTTGGTTTGCGTGGAGCCGGTTCCTGATTGTCTAATCAGACAATCTTCTGCCAAATCGCCTTGCAAATCTGTCTCGGAGATTTCTCGCAGATAGCCTTTGGTTCCTTAATGCAGACAGTGTGATGTACCAATCTTCTTGCGGGGTTGTCTTTTTGGGATGCCCACTCCTCGATCTGTCTTTAACTTCCCCAGTTTCAAGAAATTTCACCTGCAGTCATGATATGGTGCTTGCGCTCACCCCAAACTGGGCCGCAACATCCTCTTGGGGTACACCTGCTTGGAATTGTCCAATTGCTTAGGCCTTTAGGAGAGTTGATAAGCGTGGCATCTTTAAAAATCTCACAAACCACCACTCAGTAAACTGCAGCTCTGGCACACATTCATGCAAGACATGCACTGTCATCTGGGCACTTTTCAAAACACATTGCATCATCACAAGATACTTCGGTGTTGAAAACAATGCTTTTTGCAACATTTCAATGCAGACTCTGCCCTATATTCAATAGTACTGCACATTCCATGATTACATAATCACAGCAGATGGCACATTATTGTAAAGAGAAATAATCAAGCTTTCTAATGATACCACATTCACATATGATGATGAAGCAACAAGAGATATATTACCCCTCAAACTTGAATTGCAGAACTTTTTTTGAGGAGTTTATATGTAGCTGTGAATATGGTTATGTGTATGTGTATGTATACTAGTATGTACAATATATTCATACACACCCACACAGATGCATGTTTGTGTATGTACAATGTATATTATGCGTAAATTTATACAAAAATGAATCAAGATTCAATGAAGGGCAGTCAAATATATTTCAGTTAGTATCTGACGTAGATTGTGATCTGTGTTTGTGCAGTATGCTCTCTCTTTGGAGACATGAGGAGATAAAGTTTAATACACTATACAGTACTACATCTTAACCTGTTGAGGACGGGCTGATTTTGCTACAACACACATTTCCCATAGACAATTGCGTGAGTATACTTGGGACTCGTCATCAAGGGGTTAATTGTGTTGCCATTGTCTCAGTGCCCAGGCGTACTACACCTGAATGACAGTCCACAATACAGTGCACTCCTGATATAACGAACACAGTGGTATCATATATCTTGTTACGATGAAGTGAATATTCATGTCCAAAATTGTCATCTAAATATCCTTATGTATACACCAACTGGTCGGCTGTAACAAAATTTTGATATGAAGAAATAAAGCTGCTTGTCTGAAGGACTTTTTTCATATTGGGGATTGCCTGTTTAGGAGTCATCATGGGCAATTACAGTCGCCTCTCAATAAAACAAAGTCCTTTATAGGACAGGTAATTTTCTTTTGTTATATTGAAATTGCATCGTAATCGAACAAATATAGAGCTGATAATCTTGGGGCCTGTTTTTTTTTTTTTTTTTGCTTTTTTTTTTTTGCTTCAATGTAACCCAATTTTCGTTATAACCGTGTTAGTTATAAAGGGAGTGCACTGTATATTAGATAATGTGTTTGTGTATTCTATATTTATTAGTGCATAAGCCAACTCATTTTTTGTTAATGTAACAGAAGTGACATATTGCATGTCTACATATATGTGCTTGTTTTTGTGTTTGTTTGTTTTTTTTAGTTAAATATTCTAGAATAAGAGAAGAATCTGTCATCAGTTGCCTTTTTATGAACATATTGAATCTACCTGACAATAAAGAATATCAATACTAATGAAAAGACTGAAATACATTTATAGGTCACAATCAATTTCAGACACTGTATTCGAAGAGAGGTACATGTTTGTTTAACTGATCTAATTTATCAGTAATAGGACACTGTGTGTCAACCATGCTATGTTCTTTGGGATGATGTGTTTGTATGTTACATTTATCATCAATGTTTTATATATGAACTTAGCTGCATGAACTCTGACAGATATTCTATTGTAGTTTGCTTCATGATAAAAGTGCAAAAATTGTAGAAGTACCACAAAATGTGTTTTATTCATGTTACAGGATCGGAAAGCAGGTCATATTGTACATTATCATGATATTGTTATGCACATTGTGCTTTATCTTAGAACACTGAACTTTTATCACTGTAGTTTTGTACATGACTCATGCTATGCCATGATGGAAAAACTTTCTTGAAGATGAAAAACATTTGTAATGTTGTAAAGTGGTGAAAGTGCACTTTTCATGGACTTTTTAAAAGGTAAAATATGTATATCTTGTGTATTTCTATAGAATATTATTTGTAACATTTTAAGTTATGGCATGATCAGCTGAAATAAAACAGAGCGAGAAAAAAGCACATACAGTTGAACCTCTCGTATCCGGACAAGTCGGGACCGGGGCTCATCCGGATATGGGATTTGGCCGGATACGGGAGACTCAATGCTTTATACATGTACATACCGTATAATAGAACTCTATGGTACATACACATACACGTGTACTGATGTAGCCCATTGTAGTACCACATGTAGTAATGTGTATACTGCGACCTTTTCATTGTTACACTCAGTAACAGACCCCAAAATAGAGGTTCGTGTTTGCAAGCGGAAATCATTTTCTTTTACAAATTCTTGGGATGATTTACCTAAATAATTATTAAGAAATGTATCAAGTATATGTAATTCATGTGTGTTTCCTCCCGTAATTATTAAAAAAAGATAAAAAAAATCACGGCGAGATTGCGTCCGGATAATAGAGAGATCCGGATAAAGGGAGGCCGGATAATAGAGGTTCAACTGTACTTTGTTTCATCCCAGTTTATGCCTGAAAAGTTATGTTTTGTCTCCACTGATTAGCATATGTGATTTGAATGATAAATACCAAGACAAATCATTACTCAGTGTGTACAACATGTCAGGCTGATGTGGAGAAGTCATTCATTGATTGATTGATTTAGATTTACAATGTATTTCCACTTTGTGTTGGCAAAACCATGGAACAAAGGTGTATTACAATGATTATTATACAATAATATTTTGTCCGTTATGTACAAAAATAATCGAAACAATAATACAGTGCACTCCCGTTATAGCGAACACGGTTGTAACGAAATTCCGGTTACAACAAAATAAAAATCCAGGTCACGAAGTTATTGGCTCTCTGTTTTGTATTGTTTCTTTGTTCGATTTTAACTAAATTTTGATATAACGAAAGAAACCTGCCGGTCCCGAGGACTTCGTTATAACGGGAATCCACTGTACATGTACTAATAACGTCACTTGCAAAACTTGGAGTCATAAGAACCAAAGTTGGGGGGGGGGACTAAATAAAAGCATTTAGTTTATATTATTTAGCCCCCCCCCCCAAAAAAAAAAATGATAATGATAATGATTATAATAATAATAATAATAGATAGATAAATAAATAAATAAATAAATAAAATAAAAAACAAAATAAAATATCATCATTACGAGATACATATAACAATAAACAGAATATATACCGGAATGGCATGAAGGACCACAACAATAACTAAAACTGAAGCTCCACAGTGAGAGAGAGAGATTATAAAAGGAGATGATATGAAATAGAGGGATAGATGAGATAAGTTGAGATGAGAGGGGAAAGAAGAGATGGAAAGAGGGGAGAATATCAAGCAGGAGGATTGATGATTTCAAACAGAACATCTTTGTATAGTTTATTTCTAAATTGCCTCTTTAAAATTACGCAACGCAGATATTTCTTATAAACTTGTGCCCAGTGAAATCCAGATTTCAGGCCATGTGAATGTAAAAATTTCTCAGCAGATAATGTTCATGTGCATACTCTTCCCACAAGATGGCGTCATTGCATTACTCTGTAAACGTGTAATTTTCGCGGTGTTGAAATTTTCGCTCATTTCGCGCAACCAGAAACTAACGCTAAAATAAAAGCACGCGAATATTTTTGCTTGCCACATGTTCCCCTACTTATACAACTGTCTTGATTCCGCGGAATTAAAAACACGCGAAACTCTTCTTACCGGGCCGAGCGCGAATAGTTGCGCGAAAATATCCACTCGTCTTTTACAGAAATGAGATGGTATATTTCGAGTCTGTGTCTGTGCTTGATTACCCCAACACTGGTCCTGCAAGTGTGTTGTTAACCATGTCACTTGATTGTGTTTTGTTTGTTTGTTTGTTTCCAAAAGTTTAGGAGGAAAAGCTGACTGAACTGTCTCTTGTCAATCTTTCGTCTTCTTTTTTTTTTTTTCATTAGCATTATTTTCAAAATAATAAACCCAACGAGGATAAAACACACGATGTCGTGAACGTGCCCGATTATATTCAATTTGGTATTTATTGGCAATGCACGTTGGCATCAAACTTCAGAAAATATTCCTTTTGTTTCTCCAGCTCCGGAGCAACCAATCAAGATTCAAACATTTTAATGTTTAACAATATTATATGCAATCATGCTTTACTTACTGGAGTCACTTCCCAGACAAACCGCATGTACTCTGTGATAACTTGTCAAGATCTTGTTTACATAGATACGATGTACATTATTGTATAGATATAATGGTTCCATGACATTTGCTCCTGCGACATTTATTGCTCCCATGAAATATCTGCACTCTAATCCAACCATAAAATTTAATTCTACCAACAAACCTTATCCTAATCCTAATCCTCACATCAAACTAAACCTGAAACCCTATCATAACCATAATCCTAACACTCGTTGGAAGTCCTCGGAGAAAATACAGGGCTGGAGCAATAATTTGTCGCAGGAGCAAAATATAATGTCGTGTCACCAGATAATACACACCGATGAATAATAATCACGGAGCTATAAGATTCGCACCACACCAATGAATTCGGTGGTCGAAATAGTTGTCTGCTATCAATTTTCTACTCCAAGTGTTTACCAGAATAATACAAGTTCAGAACAAATCTCTTCATTATGATTTTGAAAACTAAACGTTTTACAATTTTTTTCTTGTGTGTTTCTCCTTGCTCGCTCGCTCGTTAGCTCCTCTTTAACGTGATATACAGGAACAGAGAGTAAAAAATAAATATTGGATATTGATAGAAAATGTTGTAGAGTGATCACAACATACTTTTAAGTTATATAGACAGCCTTCTCCTGCATGCAGTGTTGATACTTTCATGAATTTTCATGAGACCTCTAAGTTCGTGTAGTCTTGAAAATGGTTTCATCCGTTCACACACGTATTGACACAGATGTAATCTAAGGCAATCTCGTTGGATGGCAGCTGTGTAATAGGATATAATGGAGAGGAACGAACAATGAATATTTCATGATCACTCAGTTCTGAGGCCTTACCGGGGCACAATGGAGCATTCCGAAGGTTATCTTATACAGTATACGTGCTGGACAATTATTCTCGTCATGATGGTCAGATTCCTGGAAGCAGGGGATACGATGGATCTAAACCGTCCAAGTCAAAGATTTTTTTTTTTTTTTAAGTCAAAGAATAGTTGTTTCACATGGCAGACATGAAAGAAACCCAACAGTGTACAACCACATGGGTGAAATTGCGAGCTTTATAGAAGAAGAATGATTTTACAATTTCATCTGAGCTTTTAAGAAATTTTGTTTTAAATATGCACTCTAAAAAAATCCGGGTCAGAACTGACCCGGAACCGGGTCCGTTGGGGTCACACCCCGTTCCGGGTAAAAAAAAAAAAAATGACTTGGAATTTGGTCATGAAGACCCGGAATGGGGTCATCCTGACCCAATTCATGACTCTGAATGGGTCATCTGACCCCATTCCTTGTTACTTCTGATCCGGAACGGGGTGTGACCCCAACGGACCCTTTCCGGTCAGTTCTGACCCGGATGTTCTAAGAGTGTGGATTAAAAAATTGTTGCAACATTCAATACACTCGTTTACGACATTGACGAAGCGTTTATGCAAAGAACATAGATACATAATATGGGCTATGAACTATAGGTCAATGAAAATGGATTACACAATTTCTTAATCCTATATAATTATGTCCCCGTGGCTTTCCCGACTTTCCGGACCTTTATAGATGTTGGTGGGCAAGGGAATTGTACCGCCGTGATTAAAATACTTTTTAATTCAAGATTCAAAATATTTTATTGTCATGTAATAAAAAAAAATATAAACAAAATTTGCTTATTTGTGCAAAGTGCATCGTGGTGGTAAAAACAGCACGGTAATCACTCGGTATAAACAGGGAGGCATGAAAGTTTATCCGAGCAATTACCCCCAGAGGGCAATTACCCCCGGCTAAATACTGTTTAGTGGTAAGGTAAGAGTAAGGATTAGGGTTAGGAGTTTAGGTTAGGGTTAGGATTAGGATTAGGATTAGGGCCAAGGGAAGGGTCGGGGTAATTGCCATGGGGTAATTGCCCTAGACCCCATGAAAGATATTATACAAAATGACATTCAATACACACAACAGCAAGAAAATAAATCTGTAAAATATTGCACAAGGTATTTCATGGAAAGATAAAAAGATAACGTATAACTCCAACAGGACTTATGCGTTCTTCGGCTTCTTAAGCTTTATCAGAAAAGGTTTCGCTATAAAACCAGATGTACATAGCGATCCAGGCTGAGCTCACTTATAGAAATCTGCTTTCGCTGATCCCATTCAGGTGCCTCTATACATAACAAAAGTGTAAAGATGCGAGATCATCAGCAGACGCTCTATTCATACCTTGCGCCTGTTTGATGGCATGTTGACCGTTACAATTTAATGTACCGCTTGACTGCTTTCGCACAGGTGGATTACCAACCTGTCCGTTCTCTGTCAACCTGCAAACAGAACCTCGTTTCAGCATTGAAGGCGCTCGGAGCGGGAGGAACCGGATATACATTATATACCTCTATAGCGATTTACCGTATCGGAAATATTGTCATAATTATATTCTTTTTGGTCAGTGACAAACAGTACCCTGAGAGACATATTTAGCATTTGCATTGGGAATAGTAGGGCCTATGTCTGAGGTAATTAGTATTTTGCATTTAGTGATAAAGTAGTGATATAGGCCTATATAACTGATGATAAAAAGTTCTCTGCAGAGACAGCGGGATGCATCAGACGGCATGGCAAGTCGTCTGAAAACTGGTGATGGCGCTATGATAAAATAGATGACAACATTATCATGAGCTGCATATTGAGACTCGGAGGAGCGTCAAGAATTTCCTTAGGCGGTGCTCCGTTAATATCGGAGGCAGACGACATCGATGTCCATCCATCGATGTCTAGGCCTATATATACTGCATGAAAGGGCTCCGACACGTCGCTGCGTTTGAGCGAACGTACGAGCTGTCACTCCAGTTGGCATCGTCCATATTTCATGTTGATGACAGCGAACACAATGATCTGCGAAAGATTTTAGATGCTTCCGATGATGAATGTTGTCCTACTAGATGAACAACAGCGTTTGTGGTCGGAGTCTGCGTGCATGCAGACGTTCCTGCGATGCGGCTACCACAAGGAGTGCATTATAGGTTTATGATATACCCGATACGCTGATCAGAGCCATACGAAAAAAAAAAAAAAAAATCAAAACTCTTTGATTCCTCCCCCTCCTATCACCTGACCGATTTACCCCAATATGCATCTTTATCATCTGTAGACAGCTATAGTGCAATATGCGCTTTTTAAAGTGTCTGCAGAAGAAAAATGAATGAGTCTTGTTCAGATTTCTTCATTGACAGGGGGGTGGTGGTGGTGGGGGGGGGGGGGCTATATCACGGTACGAAATTCTGCCAAAGACACTGAGTAAGGCTTACTAGTTCTTATCAAATTAGATAAAATCAAAATGCTTATTCAAAATTACAATGTCAAGTCAGTACAGTGTATTGAGCTTCGAATACTTTGACATTGTTTGAGGGGATGCCTTGGTGCCATCATAGCAGGGAAAATAAGACAACCCCATGGAGTATACCCCCGTCACACTAGAGGCGAAATGAGCCGGAATGCCGTTGGAATGAAAATTCTTCCTGCATTCCTGCATATTCGAAGTGCATTTTAAAAATTCTGACGACATTCTGAGTGCGTTCCAAACATTCGGGCCCATTCTTGTGGCCAGCCCGAATGTTTTAACCATGCTTAAAACATTCGAGGAGCATTCGAAGTGGAGAAATATCGATCTGCATTCGAAGGGCATTCTAATTGGACTCTGATTGCATTCTAAATATTCCTACGGCATTCTAACAACATTTGAAACAATCTGACCTCATTTGAGGGAGAATCGGAACGGTGTTGCACCTAAATTCTGCCAAAATATCTCAAAATGATCAAATGTTCATACAATCAACCCCATTTAAATACTGGTTAGTGAAAAGGTTAGAGAAAAGATTAGAGTTATAGGGTTAGGTTTGGAGTTAGATTTTGGGCTAGGGTTATGATTAGGTTCAGGAGTAGGAGTAGGCCAAGGATTAGGGTCACGGTAAGGGTCTGTGGTAATTGCCCAGAGGGTAATTGGCCTAGACACTCTTAGGAGGTCTTGCTGGAGGACAGCAATCTGTAGCAAAGCAATTTATGGTCCAAGGAGGATCGGGTTGAGACTGGTGAAAATCACCATTTTATACGCTATCGGAGACCATTCCGGCGGCATTCGTGTTGCAGTATAAGTACATTCTAAGTGTATCCTAATTTTTCGGGCTGCATTCTGTTTGAATTCGTGAACATTCAAAGTATATTTGGTAGCCATTCCGGGAACGTTCTGACCAGGGAGGTGCTAGAGAAGGAGAGACAACTACTGCTCTCCTTTGAAGTCGTGCGCGGCGCCGCCGAGTTAGTTATGCGTTCAACTACAGCTGTTAACCATGTGCTTTGACAAAAGAGAGCATCAATAATCGGGACTAGCGCTCTCACATCTAGAAGTACTTGCTCCTACTGCAATTCGCTCTCTCTTTCAATGTGATGGCAACAATGAATTTGTGTACCTTGAATTGGAGCAGCGAATTAAAATGCAGTGTAAAACTCACAATTTTAACAGCAAATAGTTTAAAAACACGCTGGAACACGCTTTAGCGGAGTACTTTATTCGAAAGATCAAAATATCCCTTATTAAAAGATAAAAAATTAACATGCGGAAATGTGCGCATTATAGAAAAATATAAGGTTTTTAAGAGGGCCTAATTTTCATTTCATTTCGATTTGCGAATTACGAAGAAACTAGACATGTTTATAATATTGAATTCTTTCCTAAACTATTCTAAATCAATTCGAGTATTTCATTTAAAATTTTTGCGGTGAAATAAAGCTTGTAATTCAACGAAAGGTGAAATGCGTTCTTCGTCTCCGAACTTCGTTTTGCAACTAGAGCGGTGCTGAGCATGACTTCAAGTTCAAAGCGTATAGTGGAATGCTAGACATCCCATTGTAACGCCTTGTACCCAAACATATTGTGTTTGCATGAATTACGAAGAGTTGCCACTCCATCTCTGTAACACCTCCCTCTTCTGACCGCATTCGAAATGAATTTTTACTTCGTTCCAAGTACATTCGAGCAGCATTCGAGAGCTAATTCATTCGGAATGTGCAAGAATGGTTCGAGAAGGTTTCGAAGTGCATTCCAAGTATTCGAACAGCATTCCCTACCAAGCTGATATAATTTGAATTTTTCTCCCGAATGTGGCGCGAATTTTGAAAATCCTTGATTCCGACTGGTTCTGCTTGATTCGTGCTGATTCCGAATTAGTGTGACGGGGGTATTAGTATTTGCATTGCGAAGACACATTGCATTGATCAGTGCAAAAGACAAATTAATTTAATATAAGTCATGCGTCATTTTTTCTTTTGCACTGATCAATGCAGTGTGATTCCAGTCACTTCCATAGCTCCACTGCTATAAAGCATGTACAAAATAATGCTGCCGCATTTGATGCGTTCTGAATAGTTTACAGATCTGCAGAAATCTATTTCAGTATTTCCAAGGAAAGGGAGTGGGAGTTCCATAATAAAGAGCTGTCTTTTTGACGATTGTAGATTGAAAAATGAACAAATTGAGACAAAAATTACATCAGTTATACGAGTAACATAACATTATTGACCCTGTAACTATTATCACACCTTTATATAGTTCCCTTCCTCATTTTCATCGCGTTGTGTCTGGTGTTGTTGTTTTTCACCGTGCTCTTTTCACTGGAAAATATAATGAGTTTTGATAGTGAAATAATTTGACGAAGAAAAGGCCAAACTCAGTTTGTTTAATAGTACTTGTATACTGAGTCTTTCGAACATCACCTATTAAAATGGTGTAGAGACAACACTCACATTATGTACACAAAAAGCACTGCTCGAGTGATGTGACCCAACAGGATTGACACCACTTGCCCAAAAGAGGGCGTTTTTCGGGATGCCAAAAAAAAAAAAAAAAAAATGATAAAATCGAGAAGATCGGCATACTCATCGACCGACAGAGAGGTATCGCCGATGTTGCTGAAACGTCTCCATATCACTGGAATTACCCGGTAATTTGGATGTATTCACTCTCAGGATATCCTATCAGAATTCCTCTAGCTGCAATGGCAAGTTGATTGCTGATTCTATCATCGAAACGTTCTGCAGACTCTATTTTAGCGAACTAATAGCTGTTCGGGTCACACCTATATTTTGTGCACACGGATAGATACGTATTCGTGCGGTGTAAGTCGCCTATCGGTTGTCACTGTGTGTTTTTACCGCAGGAAAATCACGAAAACTGTAATTCGATGTGAGGGGCTACTGTGCCTGACATTTTGTGCACCTGCTCGTTAGCGCCCCGCGTACCAACTGTTTGCTGGTATCTTGGAACTATCCATATTTTTTTTTTGTGTGTGTGACGATTGCCTAGATCTAGACACTCCAGAATTTGCCAAGGAATTCAGCTGTCAGTGGGTTTACCTACACCGACTTCCCCACCGCCCTACAAATTTACGAGAAACGAGTGTCTTGAGACCGAGAGCTGACAACAGCCATGGCTGATGAAGACTTGCTCTTCGATGATGTTTATGAGTTGTGTGAAGTCATTGGAAAGTAAGTCCTTAATCACGTTAATGATAACTTCTATGAACATTTGCTACATCTAACCATACAAAAATAGAACTGGTCTAACGTTTATAATAGAAAACTATTTGTACTTTCTATGTTCATTTTGGGTTTATATTATAAATTTTGAGTCTATAGGAGTACGTGTATGTAACGTTAGATCTAACATTAGAGCATCTAACAGTTAACGTTACACTGTAACTTCTTAAATGCACTTTGTCATTGTACATGGTGGAGTTCCAGCCTTATTTTCATATTTGGATGCTAACACAATCGGATTGAATTTCGGCTCGTGCTTTTCCTATGATTTTTATATATATTTATTTATATATTCATTCATTTATTTACTTATTTAGGGTCCTATTTATTTATTTTTTTTTTTGTCTATGATCAGGCACACCAGTTTCAGTTACACACCTAACCGTGAAATATTGAGCATGAAAGAAGACATTTCTTTCCTTTGCTTTCATTATTTCACCTTGCAATACTGGTTCTGATAAGCCCATACAGCAGTTTCCGTCTTATTTGGATGTGAAATGAGGTAGAAATTATCAGCTGTTGTTCTTTAATGATTGATAAGTGACTATTACAACATGTATGTTTCACTGCATAAGTAAAAACGTATATCATGCATTATATTTATTTGTCACTTGTTGTTATTCAATAGCCAGATATTGCTGGAGGTGGAATATAAATGAGAAATTTATCCCAACACAGCCAAGGAACCCATCTAGATGTGTCTGAAGCCATCCAATATATGATTCCAATATAGACTGTGTAGTCCATTGCATCAATGTTAAATATTAGGCTGACTGATCATGAACTTGATGAAGAATACACAGTGAAACTACAATGTACAATTGTACATGTACCAAGTATTCTACACCATATGTACAATGTAGACCATATTCTGCTTATTGTTTACATTCTAACTGTCCAGTAGTATTGTATCTTTGTTTAGTGTGAAAAAGGAGAGTGCACATATGAGAGAAAAAGTGTTGTGGTTGAATTTACACCTTCTTGTTTTGTTTTGCATTCTACACATATTGTTTTCAATGTGTTTCAGAGTACTAGTATTTTGGTGCATTTGTAATGTACATTAACTTCTTCCACATAATGACTCCTCATAATATCATTGCTTTTTGTGGTTTAAGAAAACAAAATCTTGAAAGAGTAGGAAGAATACAATTACAAAACAAATTTCACAATATACAATACAACACAATAAAATATTGGTACATACATGTACAATTTGTAAACAAATGTTTGATGTTTTATCAAGGAGCTACATGTATGTGTAATGGTTTTATCATTCATATGAGGGTTCGAATATTACATTTGGTGCAAGTTGAACCATTCTATTCAACTCTGCTTCGCATTGCTTAATAGAACTTACAGCAACTGTAGGTTAAACTTGCACGCTCACATGTAATATTTGGAACCATAGTATTCCTCTCATAAACATTGAATATTTGTATACTTGATTGTGTACAGTGTACAGTACTTTGTACATTATGTAGCGCAAGGGAACATGTATCACAGGGCTTCACAAAATAGTATAATATCAAATGTTCACTGTAAATTTACATGAAAGATGTAGGAAAAAGTGGTTTAAGATTGAGACTGAGTGAGAGGTTGTTTTTTATTGCACCAACCTGCTCCTTGTTTTGCGCTTTCGTAAAATTATATACTTTATAGGCTTACCATGATTACCTTTGTTGGCACTGTGACCAGGTGACATTTGAAATACCCGGTACTGCTGACAGTGGAAATTATTATTTAGTAAACCTTATGTTCCAGTGCCCATTTTTACATACATTAAGCTAGGACAAGTTGTAACCATGGACTGATACACTGGGTAAATATCTTGCTTCATAATACAAGAACACAAGGTTAAAGAAGAGACTGGTTATTTGTAGACTAGTGTTAACAGTTATGTCAGCTGTAATTATAGCATCTGTGTGATACAACCATACCCTACAGTTAGTACACTGTATTTCTGCAAGTTACATGGACCAGAGTAATAATTTTCAGTATTGTTTAGTGAGTTTCAGAGTCTAATAGTGTAGAGCCAATTTGTTCTTTGAAAATGAATAAAAAGTAAGGGCCCGGGAATGATTTTAGCCATTATATTGGTCCTTCCTTTTGAATATTACCTTGTACAAGGCATATTCCCAAAGTCATTAAGGCCGTTTAAATACAAATCAATCCAGAACTTGCATTGTAGATTAGGCAAGCACATGTTCCAGCACCACACGTATCATGCATTTATACACTGTTGTAGTTCAATTGCACACACTAAAGCACTGTGCCGTCAAGCAATTTGAAATACAGTTGAACCTCTCGTATCCGGACAAGTCGGGACCGGGGCTCATCCGGATAAGGGATTTGGCCGGATACGGGAGACTCAATGCTTTATATACATACATGTATGTACATTTACATGTACATACACACGTATGTACTGATGTAGCCCATTGTAGTGCCACATGTAGTAATGTGTATACTGCAACCTTTTCATTGTTACACTCAGTAACAGACCCCCAAATAGAGGTTAGTGTTTGCAAGAATGAAATCATTTTCTTTTATAAATTCTTGGGATGATTTACCTAAATAATTATCAAGAAATTTATCAAGTATATGTAATTCATGTGTGTTTGTGTAGGAGTTCTCAAGGAGTTGGGAATCCCACTTTCCTCCCGTAATCATTAAAAAAAAAAAATCACGGCGAGATTGCGTCCGTATAATAGAGAGATCCGGATAAAGGGAGGCCGGATAAGAGAGGTTCAACTGTAGCAATTTCAACTCTGATGTGAAGGCAGCTACTTTGTATGGTGTTTGTGAATGATGACAAAGTCCATTGCGACTGAAGGCCATACCTGAATCACTGTGGAAAGCTGGGAGAATGGCCTTTTCATTAAAATCCTTCTGTAACTTCACCTCTGCTTCATAAGAGTATTAAGCAGGTCACTGTACATTGTACAACACTGTGGACTTTCCATAAAGTTATTAAAAAAACATGCGGTTTGGACGAATCTCCCTTGAAGTGAGCTGTGTCACAGTTTGTGTAACTGTACCATCACTGAATATGATTGCTTTTGGTTGGCTTTTCTGTGTGATGTGTGTGCATGTTTTGTCTGTCTGTAAAGATGTCCTTCAGAATTGCTGACCCTGTGCACTGTATCTTGTAAACAACTCTAAATGGTGCAAAAATATATTTGTAATGTATTATTGAACACTCATCCACAATGTCTAGATGATTGATACCATCATCTGATGTTCAAAGCAGGTATGTACAAGTGTACTTCAAACCTTATACATTGGATGTAAAATTTACTGACATTTTTAACTCCCTATTTTCTGAGTTGACTGATGCCTTTTTTGTTAATATTGCTTCATTGGACAGTTGTGGACCTATTTTCTATTTTTATCTTGATGAAATGTCAGGCAGACCATAGCTGATTTTACATGTAAATGTTGGTAAAAACACTTGTCAGCCTCCCAGGGATTCTTGCCAGACTTTTGCTGTAAGTGCATGTACATAAAGTTCAAATATACATATTGATCATCAAGAACAGATTCTTTTTATGAAATGACAGCTCTTTCATTATTCAAGAATGTCTAATATTGAAATATGATTGTGCACATTATATTCTGTACTTGTTGTGTAGTAATCATATTTTATGTGTTTGATCTTTTTAGGCCTAATTAAATGAATGTACATGTGTATACTGATTCATTCCCCTGCCAAAAGAAATTAATGCTTTAATAATCTGCAAAGAAATTGTGTGAAACCAAACCCTTTAAACGCCAAAATACCACATGTATTCAGTTACAAACCTTTAATATTGTTGCAACCCACTCAAAACATGTATGCCACATAATGTACAGTATGACAAGAGCTTTGTATAACATCTTTCTATACTTTTCATGCCTGATGCACATTGCTCCTACAGTGTATTGCTCCACAAGTTCAAGCCTTCATTGTTGCATTATCTTCTAGTTGCATAGACCAGGGTTTGTACTTTGTATCCACCATCTGAAAAGACAATCAAACAATGGGTTGACCTTTTCCCCAACAGACAAAGCTGTCACATGGCTTTAATCTGATGCTCAGCCACCTGATTGAAGTCTGCACCCACAGAAAAGACTACTGGATTATCATTAGTGGGAAGTATCTTAAACACTAAATGATAGACGAGGGGGGCATTTGCAGGCCTGGCAAGGTTGTGTGCCACACTTCTCCTCGGCTATGTTTGCCCTCATTATTTGTGATGACATGTCCAGACCATAAACTGTATGATAGGAATTTGGCATGGGACACACATTAGTAGTTTGTGCATTTAATGTCCAGCATATTACAAATTGTCCTGTGTACTTTGAGACTGCACATGGCATGTGGCAGCTACTGCTTTAAAATTGAAAAGAGATGAAACAACACCTACACTGTACATGTAGATGACATCTTGCATTAAAAAATTAATTGAGATAAAGTTTACTTGAAAATGAATCCATTGTAGAAACTGTATGAAGACACAGTGAGATTCAAAATTGAGAAATCTATGGAACATTGAATTGTAAAATGTTTTGAGTGTTTTGATACCATTGCTCTTGGGAGTTTCTTTGGTGACTACTTGTAAGCTGTCATCCTACAATATTTTTTGCTAGGTTGGTAAAAATTGTGCAATATACAAAAATACCTTCTTGCAGTTGATTTCAACCATACTCCTTGTGATTCCATTTTGAAAAGAAAAATGAATCATATACAAAGATTCTTTTATAAATACTGGGCATTTTGAAGTAGTGTTAAAATTCATCTCATACAGTATGAAACAGCTGTTTTATTGCTGATGTTTTACTTTTTTCTTCTATCATTAATGCTGCAATGTCATTTTCAAAAATAACTATGTGAAACTGTGGGCAAGCCCACATAACAGAAAAGGCAATATGTTGAGACTAAATTAGACAGTAGAGGGACTTTCTTCCAGAAAGAACCCCCTAAAACAAATATGGTCTAACCCGGGAACAGGAGAGAGAGAGAGAGAGAGAAGAAGAAGATGTGGTCAGTGGCCATGATGTCATTCACATCGTGTCACTGACTGAAGTAACATCACATGGTCTCTCCTCCTGCTTTATTCAGGTAAGAACAAAGAATTCTTATATACTTTTAATTGTCATGATTTGTGGTGTTGATTAAGATTTTTGAGAGATATTAAATGTATTATTAAGTGCTGTATGTGCTGCATGAATGCAACAATGAACTTGGGGAGAATTATCTCTGATTCGGATACTTGCTGTCACATGTAAGCAAGATGAAAGTGATAACCACTTGGGCAATGGCCTAAACGGCATCATGATACATGGAGATGGTGTGATTAGCAGCATGACTAGGATTACAGTAAATATGAATGTATAATGTGATCCCTATTATCATGTGATATATGTAGGGTGAAAGTAGAATATGTGTGTGGAGTATGTGTAGAGAAAGTAGGTCCGAGTATGCGACAGGAGGGGATTACTTTTAGGTTGCTAACAGGACCCCTTATGTTATTCATAGTCATGTGTGAACACACTCTGTCCTAGTGTTCCCTGTGTGAACAGAGTCGGAGTGGTTGCTGTGTAGTTTAGAGTCCATGTAGAGCATTGTGTATAACATAGTGCAGAGCTAGATGTGAACTGGGGCTCCTCTCGTCCACCAATGAGGGCTGGAGCCACCACGGACAGTTGTGGTTGGAGGAACGGTCTAGGCAGCATAGCTGGAAGATAAGACTAGTTTTGAAGATTCAGACCCCAATATAGGGTTTTGGTTCATATTAGTCACAGGGATCAAGTCTTGGCTAAATGGGCTGAAGTGAGGAACATGTATATTATGGAGAATGAAGATTATAAGATGTAAAGAAGTTATGGTACAGTAGAAGTGAGTTGCAATACAATATGGGCTGAATCAAAGACTAACCACTCCATCAACGGGACAGTGTGGTTTCTTGGCCGGCTAGTTCAGAGGGACACGAAGTTCCACTGGCAGAGGGGCATATAAACAATGTATTACCACAAGTGAGGAACTCCTCTCCTCACTTGGGCTGGAAAGAATATACCCCTTGTAGTTTTATCGGTGGAAAGTTGGGAAAACTCCTCTCCTCACTTGGGCAGGGGTAATATATTTCTCTAGTGGTTTCAGCAGTGGAAGAGAGAGAAACTCCTCTCCTCACTTGGGTCGGAGTAGGATATTTCTTTTATAGTTTTAGTAGTGAAAAAGAGAGAAGCTCCTCTCCTCACTTGGGCTGGAAAGAGATATTTTCTCTCTCTCATGTTAAAAGGGGAAAAGAGGAAACTTTTCTTGTCACGGTACCAGAACAGAGACTAGTGTAATAATGCTTGACCCAATGGAATACATAAATATAGTGAGAGTATACATGTTAGACAAATTGCAGAATGAATCCAGGACTATGTTTATGCATATGTGTTTTCCACAAAGATTGTTTAGCAGTGGAATTAAGGAGGAATATTATCAAGGTAGAGAATTAATTAAAGCAACAATATAAATCTTCGGTTAAATAAAATAATAAATGAGTTATGCTCTGGGGAACAGATATTATTTATTGCAGTTTTTGTTCAGAAGCAGCTAATGGATGACAATGTAAATTGGAGAGAAAAGCAATTTAATTTCTTAGAGACCATTATGGTTACAGAATACTGAGAATCACATAATTATGGTTATTTCGCGTTTTATTTGTGTTTAAGTTCAGACAAGTTAACATTTCTCTCACACAAGAAGGTAATTGGAACACGAGAGAGAAATTATTGCGTACAATTATCAATGTTAACAGCTTGGTAGTAGAAGAAAGAAAGTGTATTGTGAAATGGATACATTGATAAATGTTTAAACTGTGATTATGTCATATCATGGAAGAGCTTATTGAAGCTGATATGATAATAAAGTCATTCACATCGTGTCACTGACTGAAGTAACATCACATGGTCTCTCCTCCTGCTTTATTCAGTGTTGGTGATATTTCCCTCGGCGCCCGTGACCCTTGGCGGGTGCTACATTTCTGGAGGCACTGCCCGGATGATGCTGAGATGCGGGAGAAGTTTTAACAAATAACCTTCCCTGACTCATGCATCGCCGCTAAACCAGCGACAAGGCCCCTACAAGCACCCAGGCAGTTTGACAATTGAGCCGTATTGTACCTCCTACACTGGCTGAAGATGGCAGGATTCGAGCAGCTGACAGACGAAGTCCTCCAGCTCTTAGCAGTAGGCACAGAGGAGCAACTACTGAAGGCGGCGGCAGAGCTCAAGCTGTCTGAGGATGAGGTGGCGGAGGCCAAGTCTAAAGGTCGACTGGGGCTGAAGCGAATGATCAGGCGCTTCCTCGATGGAGATGAACTGGTGGATGCGGAGGATGGAGGTGAGTCAGAGTGGCGTAAGGTAGGTAAGGTGTTGGGATTGGGGGAGAAAGGTGAAGGTGGGCAGGTAGAGCAAGAGGACAAGAAGACCGTGGAGCTGCCAACCGTGCCAGTAACCCAACCAACGACCCAGCCACCGACACAGCAGCAGACTAGTTGTGACCCACCATCCATCCCGAGAATGCCACCACAGCCATCACTACCGGCCACCTGGCGGAAGGAATTCCGAATATTAGGGCAGATAGGGGAACCGAGCCAGAGGGATAAGCTCTCCTTCGTGGCTCTTGCTAGGCAGATCAGCGGTGGACTGAGGAAGGGGTTCCCCGAAGAGGAGATTGTGGAAGCTGTGGTTCGGGCTGTTGTTCCAGGACTCCCCTTCCGAAGCTACCTGGAGGGACGGGGAGACATGAACCTCCCGATGCTTCGCCGTCTTCTGCGATCACACTTCAGGGAGAAGGATGCCACAGCACTATTCCAGGAGCTGTCAACCTCTGTACAATCCCCAAAGGAGACCCCCCACGACTTCGTGCTCCGGACTCTAGACCTCAAGCAAAAGGTCCTGTTTGCGTCAGAGGAATCCGGAGCTACCATCAGTTATGATGGGGTCCAGGTGCAGAGGATGGCACTGAGGGCGATCTCGACAGGGCTGCAGGACACCACCATCCAGCATGAGTTGAGGCCAATCCTGCACGAAGGAACCCCTGACGAGGAGTTGCTAGAGGTACTCACCAAGGCTGTTGCTCATGAAAATGAGAGACAGTCGAAGCTGAAGCCTCGACATGCCAAAGTGGCAGCTGTTACTGAAACTGTAACTGAGCCGGACAGCACCAAGAAAAAGGACACCCCAAAGCAAGAGAGGTTGGATCTACAGGAGCTGAGGAACAGCATCCAGGAAATCGTGAAGGCAGAACTGAGTGCCTTACAAGCCAATCAGTCCTATGGTAGACCAGCCAAGAGGGAGAGGGGGTGTGAGACATGCAGGAAGGCTGGAAAGGGAGAGAGCTGCACTCACTGCTACCGTTGTGGTAGTGGAGAACACTTCGCAAGGGGATGCAGGCAGCGAGCACAGAACTCCCCTCCGGGAAACGACGGGAGGTTACCCAGGAGGGACGAGCAGTAACCTCAATGACACCAAAGTCCCAACCTACATCCATAAATTCCATAGCAAGTAGAAACATAACCCCAAACCCTAGGACAAGAGCAAAAATGGCAAGGCTAGTTGGAAGAAAGTGTATGGTCACATGCAGTCTGAACAAAGTACCCGCAGATGTTTTGTGGGACACAGGTGCCCAGGTGTCGATCGTCTCCACAAAATGGCTGGACCGCTTTCTACCTACAGTAGCAGTGTCACCCCTTTCAACTCTTCTGGAAGATGACAAGTCCCTTCAGGTCTCAGCAGCAAATGGAACCTCTATCTCGTTCAACGGGTGGGTAGAGCTCCAACTGACTGTTGTTAAGCCTGATCAGAGACCAGCCATTGCCATCCCTGTTCTTGTTACCACAGAAGACATCGAACACCCAATCATCGGATTCAACGTCATAGAGGAATTCCTCAAGAATGACTCCCCAAAACAGGCAAAGAAATATCTGCATGAGATGCTGCCACAGTCAAGTTGGGGTGCAGTGAATGCCTTGAACGCCCTCCTTCGGAAGCGCGATGAGGACGAGCTATGTCGAGTCAACACAGGAAGGCATACAATAATGATACCCCCTGGAACATGGAGAGAGGTAATATGCAATGTACACCTCAACCTGAATGAACCGACCACCCTACTCCTGGAACCTGTCCCTACCCATGAACTCCCAGAAGGCCTGACTGCGGAAGCTACTCCTGTAGAACTAACGGCGGGAAGCAGAGCAAAAGTAGCTGTCCCCGTCATCAATGACAGAAACTACCCTGTGTCCCTCCCACCATACACATGCCTGGGAAGACTAGCAACAGTCCGCTCGGTGCTACCAGGGGAGTTATTGCTAGAGAGTACCACACCCAAGACACAGAACAGCACAGTGGGTGGAGTGTCAGCCAATACTCAAAATCCTCCAACCAGGGCTCCACCAGTGGACCTGTCCCACTTAGATGAGGGACAGCGACAAAAGGCAGAGGCCATGTTGATGGAGGAAAGTGATGCTTTCGTCAAGGACGAGCAAGACATGGGATGTATCCCTACCCTGCAGTTACGACTCACCCTTAATGACCAGACGCCAGTACAAAAGACCTACATGGCTGTCCCCCCACCCTTGATGAAAGAAGTACGGGAATACTTGCGTGACCTGATAAGCCGAGGTTGGATCGCCAAGTCCAAGTCCGCGTACTCATCCCCAATTGTGTGTGTGCGGAAGAAGGACGGGACACTACGGTTGTGTGTCGACTACCGTCAGCTCAACCAAAGGACAGTAAGTGACCGACAACCTATCCCCCGGATTCAGGACACACTCGACACCTTGGGAGGCAACAACTGGTTTTCCACCCTCGACCAGGGGAAGGCCTATCATCAAGGGTTTATGGATGAGGCCAGCCGACCCCTGACAGCCTTTATCACTCCCTGGGGTCTGTACGAATGGGTGAGGATCCCATTTGGGCTGAAGAACGCCCCTGCAGCCTTCCAAAGGTGCATGGAAGCATGCTTGGAAGGCCTCAACAACGAGATATGCGTTACTTACCTTGATGATATCTTGGTGTACAGTGACACATTTGACGAACATGTCTCCCGCCTAAGAAGAGTATTACAGACAGCGAGGAAACATGGGATGAAACTGCGCCCAACGAAATGCCATCTCTTCAAGCGGGAGGTGAATTACCTGGGACGCATCGTCTCTGCAGAGGGCCACAAGCCGAATCCAAGTGACATTGCTGCAGTACTCTCCCTAAAGGAGAAGGAACCAGCTACGGTCGGGGATGTTAGGAAAGTCATGGGACTGCTCGGCTACTACCGGCGATACATACCAGACTTTTCCAAGGTGGCCAAACCGATGTATGATCTGCTGTCTGTCACGGCAAAGGACACAACCAACAAGACGTCGAAAGGACAATCAAGAGGGACCAAGAAGAATGCCCAAGCCCCATCTCGGACTCCAGTCAAATGGACAAGATTCCACCAAGAGCGACTAGAGCAGCTCATTGACCACCTGACTAGACCACCAATCATGGCTTTCCCCAATTTCGAGCAGCCGTTCGTCCTCCATACAGATGCGTCGAATGACGGCTTAGGGGCTGTGTTGTACCAACGACAAGGGGGAAAACTGCGAGTGATCGCCTATGCATCTCGGACTCTGACTCCAGCAGAACGAAACTACCATCTGCATTCCGGTAAGTTGGAGTTTCTGGCACTAAAGTGGTCAATCTGCGACAAGTTTCGGGACTACCTGTATTATGCGCCCTCCTTCATAGTCTACACAGACAACAACCCGTTGACATACATACTCTCCACAGCCAAGCTGAATGCAACAAGCCAGCGTTGGGTTGCGGAACTTGCCGACTTCAACTTCCAAATCAGATACCGACCCGGACGGACCAATGCTGATGCCGACACACTGTCTAGAATCCCCCTAGACATGGAAGCCTACGTAAGAGACTGTACCGAGGAGGCTCCATCAGGAGTCGTTTGTGCTGCAGTCTCACAGCTACATTCGACCCAAGCCCTGCAATTGCCACTTGTTATGAGTCTCACTGCCGACCTGAACGATGAAGACACGGAACAAGAAGTGACGACACCTATCCAAGAGGTCAGCAAGACAGAGTTGGCCAAAGCTCAATACGAAGACCCCCTCCTTGGAAAAATTGTGAAGATGAAGCAGCAGGGAGAGTCTCCTAAGGCGGCCTGCTGGAGGAAAGCACCCAAGGAGAGGAGAGCATTGTTCCGGGAGTGGAAGAGGTTGGAGTTGGGACAGGATGGCATCCTCTACAGAACGACACCCACAAGACGGCAAGTGGTCCTACCTGCCCAATATCATAGGCGCGTTCTTCACGACCTTCATGTCCAAATGGGTCACCTAGGTGTTCAACGGGTGATGGACTTGGCAAGGCAGAGATTCTATTGGCCTAATATGCAGGGAACCGTGGAGCACTTCATCCATCATGAGTGTAGCTGTCTTGTTCAACGGAAACCGAATCGTCCCCAAAAGGCCCCAATGATCCCAATAATCACGTCAGAACCCCTGGAACTCATCTCCATTGACTTCCTGCATCTGGAGACCAGCAAGGGAGGTTTTGAGTACATCCTGGTGGTAGTTGACCACTTCACCAGGTACGCTCAAGCCTACCCTACCAGGAACAAGGCAGGACAGACAGTCGCAGATAGGATTTTCAATGACTTCGTGCTGAGGTTTGGGTTCCCCCGCCGGATTCTCCATGACCAAGGGGGAGAGTTTGAGAATAAGCTGTTCCGCCGGCTTCAGCAGCTCTCTGGAGTTCGAAACGCCAGGACCACTCCCTATCACCCCGAGGGAAATGGCAAAGCAGAACGCTTTAACAGGACTCTCCTGTCAATGCTCAGAACACTGACAGCAGAAGCAAAAGCCAACTGGAAGGAGCATCTAAATAAGGTAGTGCATGCCTATAACGCCACAAAGAATGAGGCCACAGGCTATGCTCCCGCCTACCTAATGTTTGGACGGACTCCAAGGCTCCCCATTGACCTCGCTTTCGGACTAGAAACCGAGATCCAATCGGGAGGGGACCACAAGGCCTACGCCCAACGATGGAAAGGAGCGATGCAGGAGGCTTACACCCTGGCCAAGCAAACATCCCAAGAAAAGGCTGACAAGTCAAGGAGACACAGGGACAGAGCCCTGCACCCTCTCCCGCTTGAAGAAGGAGACCGGGTGTTGGTGAGGAATCTCACCCCACAGTCTGGACCTTCAAAACTACGCTCATACTGGGAAAAGGACATCCATGTGGTCAACCGCCGGCTGTCACCTGAGATCCCAGTATATGAAGTCCGCCCAGAGAAGGGCCAAGGCCGCGTACGTGTACTGCATCGCAACCTGCTGTTGCCCTGCGACCACTTGGAATCCCAAGTACCAAATGACCAGGGTGACAGCCATCGACATGTTACTCCAAAACGGAACCCCCAACCACCCATCCAACGCCTTGAAAGACAGGAAGAAAGTGACTCGGAAGATGAAGAAGTCACATGGATCCCAGAATATGGTAATGATGCTAATCCAGCGGTACCAGGGACAGCCCCAGACGCCCAAAACAGTCACCTGGATGCACAACCACCTCGGTCACCTATAGGTCATCCTCCTACCCTACCTGAAGGACCAACATCAGATCACCAGATACAATTGCCTGATGGCACACCAGTGGGACTACACGACCAACCACACACACCTCAACCACCGGTACCACTGCCTGTTCATTTGCCACCACCTTCTCCTCCCCCCATACAACCATTACTACCGCCCCCTCTGACTCCCTCAGTAATTCAGCCAATCTATGAATGTCCTGATTCCTCCCCTACAAGTGTAGAGCCACCGGCCCGACGTAACCCACCTAGGTCCCGACGTCCACCACCAGTCCTGACGTACTCTCAGCTGGGGAATCCACAACAATGGCCGACTGGTACATCACTCAACGCTCTGTACATGCCAGCGGTGCCTGAGGGATGGGTCGACATAAACCAGCCGCCATCGCTCAACCCGTATGCTGTGCCCTACGTACCATGGGGAGTATATCCGTATCAGCCGCCACTCCCAGGACTGCAGAACGCTTCTCTCTGGGGTCAGCAGAATGAACAACCGAGACCATCATCTGAAAACTCTGCAAATTAATGATTTAATTTGAGGATTTGTCGTTCATAATGTAAATCTTAGAAAAGAGATGCAAAGAATATGAGAGTTCAAACACTAGGTGTATACAATTTGGCATAAATGGAATCACCTTACTACATAGGATTTTTGGAAATGTGGTGAAGATGAAAAAGTAAGAGTAGAAAATGTAGGTGCCACATTTGTTGAATTGCAAAAGGTATTGATACCTTGATAATGGATGTCTATGTCAGGATGGGAAAAATCCACACAAGTTAATAGGGATGGCCACTCTTTTAACTTGAGCTATGTAACAGAGGACCCCTTTGGTAGCTAGACATCGTGATGCAGTTCTTGTAAGTAAGTATGTAGGTGTTTGGAGCCCATACGAGAGTGAAAATGATTTAATTGACGAGTTAAATTTTATATGACATGTTTGTAGAGTATGTTTTGAAGGTATACACAAGCCTTCAAATTTGGGGGGAGAGTGTGGGCAAGCCCACATAACAGAAAAGGCAATATGTTGAGACTAAATTAGACAGTAGAGGGACTTTCTTCCAGAAAGAACCCCCTAAAACAAATATGGTCTAACCCGGGAACAGGAGAGAGAGAGAGAGAGAGAAGAAGAAGATGTGGTCAGTGGCCATGATGTCATTCACATCGTGTCACTGACTGAAGTAACATCACATGGTCTCTCCTCCTGCTTTATTCAGGTAAGAACAAAGAATTCTTATATACTTTTAATTGTCATGATTTGTGGTGTTGATTAAGATTTTTGAGAGATATTAAATGTATTATTAAGTGCTGTATGTGCTGCATGAATGCAACAATGAACTTGGGGAGAATTATCTCTGATTCGGATACTTGCTGTCACATGTAAGCAAGATGAAAGTGATAACCACTTGGGCAATGGCCTAAACGGCATCATGATACATGGAGATGGTGTGATTAGCAGCATGACTAGGATTACAGTAAATATGAATGTATAATGTGATCCCTATTATCATGTGATATATGTAGGGTGAAAGTAGAATATGTGTGTGGAGTATGTGTAGAGAAAGTAGGTCCGAGTATGCGACAGGAGGGGATTACTTTTAGGTTGCTAACAGGACCCCTTATGTTATTCATAGTCATGTGTGAACACACTCTGTCCTAGTGTTCCCTGTGTGAACAGAGTCGGAGTGGTTGCTGTGTAGTTTAGAGTCCATGTAGAGCATTGTGTATAACATAGTGCAGAGCTAGATGTGAACTGGGGCTCCTCTCGTCCACCAATGAGGGCTGGAGCCACCACGGACAGTTGTGGTTGGAGGAACGGTCTAGGCAGCATAGCTGGAAGATAAGACTAGTTTTGAAGATTCAGACCCCAATATAGGGTTTTGGTTCATATTAGTCACAGGGATCAAGTCTTGGCTAAATGGGCTGAAGTGAGGAACATGTATATTATGGAGAATGAAGATTATAAGATGTAAAGAAGTTATGGTACAGTAGAAGTGAGTTGCAATACAATATGGGCTGAATCAAAGACTAACCACTCCATCAACGGGACAGTGTGGTTTCTTGGCCGGCTAGTTCAGAGGGACACGAAGTTCCACTGGCAGAGGGGCATATAAACAATGTATTACCACAAGTGAGGAACTCCTCTCCTCACTTGGGCTGGAAAGAATATACCCCTTGTAGTTTTATCGGTGGAAAGTTGGGAAAACTCCTCTCCTCACTTGGGCAGGGGTAATATATTTCTCTAGTGGTTTCAGCAGTGGAAGAGAGAGAAACTCCTCTCCTCACTTGGGTCGGAGTAGGATATTTCTTTTATAGTTTTAGTAGTGAAAAAGAGAGAAGCTCCTCTCCTCACTTGGGCTGGAAAGAGATATTTTCTCTCTCTCATGTTAAAAGGGGAAAAGAGGAAACTTTTCTTGTCACGGTACCAGAACAGAGACTAGTGTAATAATGCTTGACCCAATGGAATACATAAATATAGTGAGAGTATACATGTTAGACAAATTGCAGAATGAATCCAGGACTATGTTTATGCATATGTGTTTTCCACAAAGATTGTTTAGCAGTGGAATTAAGGAGGAATATTACCAAGGTAGAGAATTAATTAAAGCAACAATATAAATCTTCGGTTAAATAAAATAATAAATGAGTTATGCTCTGGGGAACAGATATTATTTATTGCAGTTTTTGTTCAGAAGCAGCTAATGGATGACAATGTAAATTGGAGAGAAAAGCAATTTAATTTCTTAGAGACCATTATGGTTACAGAATACTGAGAATCACATAATTATGGTTATTTCGCGTTTTATTTGTGTTTAAGTTCAGACAAGTTAACATTTCTCTCACACAAGAAGGTAATTGGAACACGAGAGAGAAATTATTGCGTACAATTATCAATGTTAACAGCTTGGTAGTAGAAGAAAGAAAGTGTATTGTGAAATGGATACATTGATAAATGTTTAAACTGTGATTATGTCATATCATGGAAGAGCTTATTGAAGCTGATATGATAATAAAGTCATTCACATCGTGTCACTGACTGAAGTAACATCACATGGTCTCTCCTCCTGCTTTATTCAGTGTTGGTGATATTTCCCTCGGCGCCCGTGACCCTTGGCGGGTGCTACAAAACTGTACATAAGTTTGTATGTCCCTTATTCACAAATGTACAGTAGGTACAGTTTGTACATTTGTATCTTTGAAAAATCAAATGGAACACATACAAATGTAGAATGTGTCCGCTGTGCTTTCTTTTGCTATTATGTTTTCTTAAATGTGTGGGCTGTCACATAGCATATTGTATCTCAAATGATGATCTTCTGCAATTACAGTACATTTGTACTACAAAAAATGCTCTTTTTTTTTTGGTGTATTTCATAGTACAGGGCAAGTACAGTATGAGGTACATTATAAAATGACCCGGAACCTGTCTGGAAGTTAGATTAATCAGCATATACTGTACAATATGTTAAGTTAAAATTTCAGTCCTTTCAGTCTTGATCAGTGGCCCATACCATGGAATACCCAAAAGCCCCAGTCTCATAAAGAAGCCTGTAATTACTTTTAGGGCAATAAACGTCTCCACTCACAAATTAACCCTTTGTAAAGGAGCAAGAACCTCATGTATGCTTTTGTCTATCTTGAAAAATACATACGGTGTATCTACTGGGCAAAGCATATTTGTGCTTGACTTCATTTCCAGGATAGCTGTACAAGGTGTCCATAAGGACATGTACTGTACACGATGTAGGCTGTGCAACCATGCATTTTTACAAAGTATTACAATATATGCTAATTCTGATTGTGCTATCTGACCACAGAATTATCGCGATCGGTAAAGTTAGTGCTACAGTCCACAGGAATATCATGCTGATTTGAATCACATTTTCGTACTCTCAGTATAAGTATATGGGCTGCACTCCCCTGATCTGTCTACTGTACCCAGTATCCTTCATGTGACACAACATGTCTTATTATGCCTTCTCCTTCCTATTCTTATGCCTGCAAATTCCCTTAAAAAAAAAAATCATGGTTTCTCCTCACAGACAAATTTGAATTTTCTTAAACTTCCATGCACAACAATTACATACATGTATCTTATTCATGATACAAATGTGGCTGTTGAAAATTTTGACATCAGAGTACAATTTACACCATGCATTACAACTTCTGGAAGTAAAGCTTGAAAGTCACTCAGACAAAATGTGGAGGTCAGCCTTGTGTGTGAAAAGAGCGCACGCTTGAAAAGTGTGTGCCAGTCAAATGCGTAATTGTGCTACATGTTTTTCGATGTGCTATGTTTGACTGCCAAAAAATTGAGTTTGGATGAAAAATTGTGTTCCAGAGTAAAAATGAGATCGTGCTTGTAATTGCTGTATTTACACAAGTTTTGGTGCTCCGCTGCAAGATACAGGTGTACATCATATACAGTGTACAGTGTACATTTATCACAATGATTATTATGACCCCCCCCCAAAAAAAAAAACCAAAAACAAACAAACAAACAAACAAACAAACATCAAAAACAAAAACAAAAACAAAAACAAACAAACAAACAAACAGTGTAATTAAGTAAAGAAAAAAGAATGCTGTACATTAATACAACAGACTCTTTGATAACACTTTAGGGGAGGTCATACATGTAGCAGGCATAATAATGTCAGAGTCATCAAAATGGAATTTCAAAGCTCACTTCTTGCTGTCAATCCATCTTGAGTTCTGCATTCACCTTTTACTTCATCTTAGTACACTGAACATTAAAAACAAACCATACTGAGAAACGGAGCACTTTTTTTTTTGTAGTTGAGCTGGAATTGAATCACAGAGTGCTGTTTTTTCCCTCTACAGTCTTGTTGAATGGCAAATTGCATTTTACTTTCATAAAGCAAATGGTATGCACAGGAAAAGACCTGTGCTAGTGCAATACAAACTGTATCCTTTCCTGGCGAGTGTATTGACCTCAGCTTGCAGTCATACATAAAGTGAAGTCTCAATGAGGGTGTGGACATTTTCATTGATTCATGATTTTGCTTCTATCTGTTGGTTCTTCCTCTCTTCATGTATATTCTATGTACTGTACATTGTAGCAGTGGTAAGATGCTATCACAGTACTGTAATACTGTAAGGGTACAATGGTACATTTTTATCAAAGGCAAGTAATGTATTTTGTGTTGTCATGAGGGAGGACCTGCTTTGCATTAAAGCCATGCACTGCAGTTGTTCACACTACCAGACAGAAAGCTGCCCCATACACCTTAATTAGGTCTAGAAACCTTTTCAGATTTATAATATTTAGTCCTTGTTCGATAAAGAATAAGGTTCTGTACACTGCTTGATATACATTGTACATAGGATATACAGCATGGGTCACATTTCATTTCAGCAAGAGCTATGAATTACTAAATGGAGAGATGACGCATCATTGTATGCAAGATTTACAACGTGAAGGCAATCGGTCATAATTGCATCTATATATATGCTAATTTGTAGATATACATTACATATTCATAGAATAAAACAACCTATATAAAACTGTATTTAATGATGAAACACACACACAAGCACACACGCACACATACACACACACACACACACACACACACACACACACACACACACACACACACACACACACAAGACAGATGCAATGTAGATCCGAGAGAGAGAAAAGAGAGAATATCATAGAGATCTCAGGCACTTAAATGTGGAGATCACAACTACAGTAGATTTGTACAATAGTACATGCAGTAGACCATGGATATTGTATTCCAAAGAGACAGACAGACAGACAGACAGACCAAGGAATATGGACATAACTTTTGTAAGGCTGAAACATAGGAAGGGAGATGGGGAGAGAGAGAGTAAAGAGAGAGAGTTGGGGGTGGGGCATGTCAGATATCATCCATCTAATTACTATCAGGCTGTCACTGCCTACCCGCCCAGTCTATTCCATCTCATCTGCATTGACAATGAAGACATTCTACATGTATGTGGTTAAACCCACCTCCGGTCAGAGGTACTGTACATGCATTAATATGTTGAAGAATGTAATATGTGGGACACTTCCACTGGGCGGGATGCAATAAAAATGGTGAAGACTAGTGGTTCCATGACATTGCTCCTGCAACAATAGCTCCCGTGAAACATCTGCACGCTAATCCAGACATATCGTCGCCGGTCACACGAACCGACGAATCCCTCAGGTTTGCGTAAGAATGACAATTCGAGAAAAACGCGTTTGAAGTTAGCCCATTTTTGACTCATGGTTGCTATACTTTCATGTCTATAATTTCCAATTATTTTTGTAGTACACCAGACTTCAATTCTTGCTCTAACTTGTGAAGTTTTTATCGAATTGTATCGTAAACAAATAAGCGGGAAATCGTCAAAGAGCTGCATGCATGTATTTTCGGTCTGCAAAGAACGTTGTCATTTTCCATGTGTGTCCATATGTACATGTACATTGAGCGTTGTCATTGTCAACACATGTATTACATAGTATGCGGTCAATGAACTGTTGAATCTCAAAAACAACACGCAAGTCAATGCGCACTGATTCGTCGGTTCAGTGACCGCGCGTACTAGTACGCGCGGTCACCGAACCGTCGAATCGCCTGATTGTTTAACACACGCGTCTAAGGGGAAAACAAATAATTTTCACAAATGGAATTACATACTTATACAAAAGTGATAACTACGTAAAAATTACACCGAATTACACACTGAGAATTTCAGAATATGTACATGTAGTATGGAATGTCTACTACCGAAATGATTGAAAATCTCAAAATCGAAAATTTGACCAAAAATCAAGTGATTCGTCAGTTCGTGTGACCGGCGACGATATTCTATCCACAACCCTAACCTTAATCCTAATCCTCACATCAAACTAAACCTAAAACCCTATCACAACCCTAACCCAAGTCCTTGGAGAAAGTAAGACTGCCAGAGCAATTGTCCAGCAGCAAATGTCGTGTCACCAAATATATATATATATATATATATATATATATATATATATATATATATATATATACTGTCATCTTTGCTTTCTAAGAAATATATCGGCCAATGCCCCCTCCAGTTGGAACATGCCATACAACTGTACATGTACCTTCATCTTTAAGCATGTCTTTTTATAACCTGTTTGCAACCTGTGCATAAATTATAAAAACAACAACACCATACTGATAATACACTGTAATGCAGTGTTTACTCTGCTGCACTGCACCAAGAAGAGGGTACAATCATCATATACTCTTCAGAGAGGCATTCTTTCTGAAAATTAGTTTTATTCATTCTACAAGTTGTGTACAACTGTGTTGAAACATAAAGATGATACTAATTTAGTGAGTCTGACAGATCATCAGCAATTTAGAGTTAACTATTTGGACTCATGAAGGTCTGTATGTTCAACCTTTTGGTCCGGAGCTCTATCCGTACCATTTTGCAGAGACTTTACATGCTGTAAGTATCCTTCTCACAATTTGACAAATTATTGAATTCTTTTCTGACTTGTCACTTTGCTTGCAATCAGAAATGCAACATGTCTTGAGATGAATTCCTATTAAATAGCAGTATCATAATTTTCTCTCTTTTTTTTTAAACTCAAGATTATTGCTGGTTAGCAAGTCAGGAAAATTTTTGTGTGAGTTGAATTAAATATGTTTTAGTGCAGTCTAATACAAGCCATTATCTATTTCTTCTTTTTTTTTTCTGAGAGCTGATGTACTGTATTAAAGGAGTGGTACAATTTTGGTTGAGATGGGGTTTGAGGTTTCTGACATTTTTTTAATGATTTTTTTTTTTTAGATAATGACAAACCTCTTATGAAATATGAAAGAGCATATAATTCTATGGATGAATTCAAAGTTTATTTGTTGAAAATTTGTTTTTAAATGGCTGAAATATCAAAAACAGAGCGATCCTAATGAAAGGTAGGACCCACCTTACGATGTACAGTAGAATTACTTTGTTTTACCTTGTTTTTTTTATATCTCACCCATTTCAAATAAACTTTGAATTCCTCTCAGAATTGTATGTTTTTTTAACATTTAACATTAGTGGTTTCTAAGTATCTGACAAAAAGTTAAAAGCTGAATTCTCACCCCATTGAATACTATACCATTCCTTTAACCCTTTGAGGACGGACTGATTTTGCCACAACACGCATTTCCCATACACACATGCCCGAGTATACTCGGGACTAGTCCTCAACAGGTTAAAGGGGACCAGTGCTGCCATGAGATTCTAACCTGCAAATGAGCCCATCTTCATTGAGTGATCACACAGAACCATCCTTTCTTTCCTATACAAAATTCAAGAGATTGTGGCTTTTCAGTGAGAGGAGATTAATGACCATGGCCTCAAGAAATGTCGGCAATAATATAACCTCTTTTTTTTTTTTCTTCTTCTTTTTTTGCTTAGGAGGTACTGTAGGCTAAACTCACAAGAGGTAGAAAAGAAGAAGAGAAGGGAAGCTAAATGGATATTTGTTCAGAAGGAAATGAGTAAATTTCAGCAAATTTGTTTATTTTCTACTTCAGCGTACTTTTCAGGCTAATACAGTGATCAGTGTATGAATACATACAATTGTGCATATTGCCATCCAGGGCCTTGTTTATCCAGGGCTGTGTTTCACTAGCATGGGAACTACCTCAAGCCCAACAATAAACCCAAATTTAGGAGCGATTCAGATCAGATCTAGTTGGAAAGGGTACATGCTGATATTCAAGATGTATTCTAAAATGTGGCAACATGTGTAAGATATTGTTTCCAACTAGCTCGGTAAACAGTTCTTTACAAAATGCACTTCTTATATTGTAGGACTGATTGATACCAAAATTATCCCTAGGATCAGTTCAATTTTACTTTGATTTAGGGCTTAGTGAAAAGAGCTCTTGACGTACTACAGAGGAGAGCTACAAAATGTATTTAAACGCTCATTAAAGGCATGATTTACCATTTGCAGATGAAATTAAAACCCAGCATTAGTGCTTTAAAATAGTTCTAAAATGTGAGTTTGGGATAGAAACAAACACTGTAAAAATTTGAATTGGTAAAATCGATGTTAAGTATTGTTAATATACAAAATGTGAACAATAGTTATAATAAAAATGTTTCCAGACTAAACCGTCTACAGTTATATGGTTTATTGAGAAAAATACAGATTGATCTCCTTATATTTTAGGCTTTATTGTGAAAATTTTATATGATAGGATGTTTTGTGGTACAACAGACCTACACATACACTGTATGCATTAGATAGGCCTACACCCTGTATGCTTTTGCGGTATTATGTGATCTTTCATGATATATGCTCACTGTTAGCGGATAATGTGAGTTGTGTTATATGATCTGATTGACTTGGATGTCTGTAAGCCAGACTTTTCCTTCCCATGCACATATTAGATTGACATGTCCTTGGGAATTTGATTTCCACTTGCAGACATTATCTATTTCAGCAAGTCCATTGCTTGCAGTTAAAATGACATAATACATGTACAATGTTTGTGCACTGAATCCAGTAAGCATTTCAGATCCAGTGAGCATTGCAGATCTATCAGAAGAGGTGACTCACATTTTTTTTTTTTTTTCTTTTTTACATGGACATATTATACATTGTAGGGTGTTCATGATATACTTACCACATTTTCACCCATGCTGTAGTAAATTGCGGATGTAGTCACTGTACTCTGTACAGTGAGCATTTGCTGGTCCTGTTATTGTTAAAGAACACTCTCTTTAAACACTGTTGCTAAAATGCTCTTCCATAAACAAGAGTTTCTGTTTTCCTACCAAGCATTTTGTTTTGCTGTTTAAGAGCCATGTATTATAGACAGAAGGACAGCGTGATGACCCCAAACATCAACATCGTTTTTGCCTATGCCGAAACGGCATGTTTCTCCTTTCCAAACCTGAGTGAGGAGTACAGCTAAAAAGAAGAAGAAAAAAAAAGTGTGTTCCCCCGTATACTGTATGTGCTACTGCTGTCACCCTGGTTATTGGCTGGTATCATGGCGAAACGGATGAATCACCAATTAGCCAGTCCCGCTTTCTGAAGTCATTCATTTCCGACCCTTCTCTGAGCAAGTGCACATTGGGATTCATTTAATAAACTGAGCAGCTATCATTCCCCGCCACTCCATGCATTGTGTATATCCCTAGAAGCTCCATTTTTCTATCCCTATTACTTGGTGTTTCTCTGCCTATCTCTCCTGGTTCTCTCTTCCTACATACATGTAGCTACGTAGGCTCATTTACGCAGGAGAATTATTAATTGTTTGGATCATGTTGCAAAATCAGTTTTATTTGCTACCATTCACACATCTCCCCCCCCCCCCCCCAAAAAAAAAAGAAGAGATAATTCAGCTGCAAGTGAAGCGCTTTGCCTCTCTGAACTGAGCATGCCTAAAAAATGATGACCGGAGCTTGACCTTTGGCACCCTAGTGTCCTGACCTAGTACAATATATGTCAAGTTGCATCATGGGATATGAACTACTTTGTTTTTGTTTTGTTTTTGTTTGTTTTTGCATGCAGTTTACACACATGTTTAAAAAAAAAAAATCAAGATTGGCCAAATTGCACTCTGCAACTCAGATTTGATTTAACTTTTTATGTGTGTTTCCACATACAAGAATTAATGGTTTTCACAGAGTGTTGCCAAAACTGGTTTTCAAAAATCGGTGACTTGAGTGCATGTGAACGGGACTTTTGTCTTTCAAGATCTCTATCTTCGTAACAAAATACCGCTGCATCTCTGTAACTCTTTTGCACAGTGTACAACAGGGAATTGCATGTATTACACTGATTATATGGGTGTAAATTCCAAAGGCCTAGGTGTAACTGCCACTACAGTAGTAGACTATTCATTCACCTGTACGTGTATCATAAAAATGACTGTACAGCCAAAGACACTGATGCTTTTCTGATGACCACACAATAACGCTGTTGGCAATGATGAATCATATGAGAATGAGACTTTCATTATTGGCCACTAACACCACCATTCCATGTTGCATTTTACTTTTAATCTCATTTAGACTTCCAACCATACTTGAGATATCACTATAAAGAGCTCTCTTCTATGTAAACTGTAAGCGGTTCCTTTAAATGACACACAGTAATTGCTGTCATCAATCCAGAAGTGTCAATTAGGTTATGTGACAGCAGCAGTATGCCCAGCTAGTGTCCAATTACTGTACGACTGTCAAAGCCAATTACTATTTACTGGATACAGGTGCAATGAACATTGTTCATTTTAGTTTGCAGCATTTGTACTGGAATGCACTCTAGAATTATTTAAATGAGAAGAAGACTCGTATCAAGGCGAAGGGAGTTCTGATGCAATGCAGGCAGGTTTCTAGTCATCACCCAATCTGTTGCATTAAATATACACATGCCCCCTCCCCCCCCCCAAAAAAAAAAAATAATAATAATAATAATAAGATGATAATGGAATAAAAATGTCTTAAAGGCATAATTGACCATTTGCAGATGAAACAAAAACCCATCATTTGTGCATTAAAATAGTTCTAAAATGTGAGTTAGGGATAGAAGCAACCACTGTAAAAATTTGAGTCCGTATAATCGACGTTAAATATTGCTAAATACACAAAATGTGAACAATAGTTATATTAAAACAAAGATGTTTCCAGACTAAACCATCTACAGTTATGGTTTATTGAAAAAACATACTGATATCTCCTTATATTTTAGGCTTTATTGCAAAAATTGTATATGGTATGATGTTTTGTGATACAACAGACCTACACATAGATGCATCGAATGTGATATCTTGAACATTTTTTAAATCATTGCTCCCAAAGGTAAATAGGACCTTTGTGTCAGAATACGTACAGTACACTGTTCAGGGCTCGACACTAACATTTTTGTCTGATGGCCATTCAGGCTACTAAAATCTTTAAATCTGAAATTTTGGTGGCCTGAAATAATAACAAAAGTATTAAAACAATCCATTTTGCATCTTAGATGCCTGATGGGGCCACTGAAAGGTAAATTTGGTGGCCAGACACCAATTTTCAGTGGCCCTGGGCGATCCCTTATATTAAGCGCGGCCGTAACATACAAGTATCTGTGAAAGACTATTAAAAAGAAGAATTATCTTTTTTTTTTCTTCATAATGGATGCCTTTTACATGTACAATACAGGAAGAAATATGTGTAAAAATATTATTCCTTGTACTTATTCAAAGTAGCTGAATTTGTTGATGGTGGGTACATACTGATATTTCTCGCAGGGTAGCATAGCTGGTTTTCTGTCAGTCGTGGCAGTGTAAACTGCAGTCATTACCCTCAGTATGAGAGTGTAGTCTAATTTGTAAATGATTGGAACACTGGAAGGACTTGGACGCTAGAATTTGTATTTGTAATGCGAAGTCCATCTCACAATTATATTGGAAAGGGCGAGCAGGGGCGAGATCCATTTTCGTGCGAGAACGGGATTGGGAGGGTCCTATTCACCTCTTGTGAATTCCGGAAGGGACTGGTGAGCCAGCCAGGAAATATTATTAATAATCGTCAATTTATGTCTGCCTTGCATTTCCTGCGCAGACTGGAGGGAGGGGGGTGGGGTGTTGAGAGAGAGAGAGTTCAAATAAAGCTACCGCTGTGAGGTAGGTTGGGCATTGGCATAGGTATCTCCAATAGCAGCATTCATACACACCTGAAATTAGCAGTGTTTGCAAATCAATTCTGTATCGTGATATGAAAACCGCTTAGTCTTGTGTTTGGACACACACACAAAAAAATTGCTTTAAAGGCATAATTTACTATTTGCAGATGAAACAAAACCCAGCATTAGTGCTTTAAAATAGTTCTAAAATGTGAGTTAGGGATAGAAACAATCACAGTAAAAATCTGAATCGGTAAAATAAAATTGATGTTAAGTATTGTTAAATATACAAAATGTGAACAATAATTATAAGAAAAATGTTTCCAGACTAAACTGTCTACAGTTATGGTTTATTGAGAAAAATACAGATATCTCCTTATATTTTAGCCTTTATCACAAAAATTGTATATGAAAGGATGCTTTGTGGTACAACAGACCTACATTGTACACAATGAATATATATGCATTAAATGTCATATCTTGAAAAATTTTCAAATCACTGTTCCCAAAGGTAAATAGGACCTTTAACTCTTGTGATGTGCATCATGATGGGAAAATCTGTCCCGCTTGATTAAAAAAAGAAGAAGATAAATGCTGCCATAATTTGCCCTGCATCAGTGCATGTATAGCATGTATGAGTGGCATGCCAAGAAAAGCATCAATTTTTTTATGTTCTCATGCAACTTGGCATATACTAAGTATACTAGGGTGCCCTGGGGTCAGGCTGTGGTTATAGTGCAGGCATACAATGTGCAGTCTGAGATTCAAAGCGCTTCATTTGCATCCAAGTGATTTTTTTTTTTCTCTTTGCCTTGTGTGAATGGTGGCAAATCAAATTGATTTTTGCATTGCGATGCTAAAAAGCAATAACTCCCGTGTGTGAATGTGGCTATAATGTGTGTTTGTGTAAGATCCCATCCTCTGTGTTTGATCGCCAGTGGCAGCAGCACACATGAATGACAGGTTTACTCACTTAATTCAGTGGATGAATGTATATTTGTGCAACTTTGTGAGTCCAAACCCTTCTTAGATGTCTTTCACAGGAAATATAGATTGACATGCACACAAAAGTGTACTTTTTCATGTTTGCCATTCTGTGCATATGTACGTTTAAGAGCTGGTTATTAAAGGACAAGTTCACCTTCATGATTAACATAAGGTTTGAGAGAATGTAGCAATATTAGTAGAACACATCATTGAAAGTTTGAGGACAATCCATTCAAAAGTTATGAATTTTTGAAGTTTTTGTGCAGTCACCGCTGGATGAGAAGTGTATGATGTCACATGCGTACAACAATTCTGTATAAGGAAAATATAAAGAGAATTTCACAAAATTTAATCTTTAAAAAAAAAATACACATTCCCTTGACTCGTTCGTGACATATGTTATGGGTAATATTATTCCCATTGCCTTTAGAAAGAGGCAATTCAAGTGCTCTTTTATTATGCGAAAAAAGTGAAAATATGTTGAATTTTCTTTATACTGTTGTACTCTATGACATCACGAGCCTTAGTAGTCTCCTCATCCAGCGGTTCCAACACAAAAATTTTAAAAATTCATAACTTTTGCATCGATTGTCCAATTTTCTTCAAACTTTCACTGATGTGTTCTACTAATATTGCTGCATTCTCTCAATCCTTATGTTTATGAAGGTGAACTTGTACTTTAAGGGCAATGTTTTTGGATATTTTTACAGGGTCAAAGGCTGATGTAAATGTGTTGAACTGAAAATACTGTCATATCACTTGATATAGCCCAGATACATTTTAAAGTGTGTAATACAATTTGTATGATCTGTTCGTTTTGTGAGAAAGCGAATGACTGACCAAGGTTAATGTCAGAGTCTGTACATGTAAATCATTTGGCATTGATGAAGACCCAACCATGGAAGTGTATCGGGTATAGTGGAACAGAAGCAATCGGCATAATGGAAAGTTTTATGAATAAAGCCGAATCTTTTAGTTTTAGATGATACTTTTGCATGTGTTGTTTTTGCATTTATTGAATATTTGCTCGTACAATGTATTAACATTTCACAGTTCAGTGGTGATTTTGATAAGAAATTGGCCAAAATAAAACCACTGTGAAAATTTCAGCTCTTGCAGTATTTAGAAGCATCAAAATGGTTATTAATAGTAATAGTATGATGAAATCATTCTCAAGATATTACTGTGCTCTGGCTCTGTCGCTGTGAGGCAAAAATATAAATTTACTGAGCATTCCCTACCTACATATGTATTCAGGCAGCTGCAGCTATGAAGTCATGGTAGTAGTGACCAAAAAAACCAAAAAACAAAGCGATTTTGTATTATTAAGCAGCCGATTGCAATACCTTGAATCCAGATTCAATTTCAAAGCTAAATGTGGCTGGTGATTAATGGTGCTCAAATGGAGGTAGATGATCGTGCCTTCTTTCTGCTGAGCAATTTAATTTTCGTGAGTTCTGCAAGTAGACTCCCCATACAGTGAGTCATGTACTCAATAGATTTAGCCCTCATAATTCCTTTCTCTCTCTCTCTCTCTGCCTTTCTCCATCCCTCTCTTCGATCCTCCCCCCCCCCTCTGATTCTGTTGTATTTCAAGGTGCAGATAACATCTGAGAGTTTACAGTATGTAACCTGATATATCACATTATAGGTGGAAATAAATGCTGTATTAGAATTGTAGAGGGTATGTTACCGTGACTGAGGGTTGATTTGTTTGTGTGTTTTACACTTTTTTAAACACAATAATATCAAACATTATAGAAGAGGCAGGACTGGCAAATTGTCTTCACTATTGTGAACACAATAGCAGCTTTATGAAGATGTATGGAAATGTGACAATTTTAATTTTCTGTTCAAACAGCTCTCCAGTACACTCTTATGCATGTATACAGTGTACCTTTCTGACAGTGGTTGGTTTAGACAACTGGGAAGCTTACGTACCTGAGGCTTGGCCAGAAATAGCAGTGACAAATTCATGCGAACTAGATTGAAAATACTGAAATATATTCCATAGGAATAACTGGCATTGTGGAGCTCACTATTGGGTCTCCCACAAGAAAATATCCACAAATTTACATACACAGAAAGGCAGTGAACATAGAAGAATTTCAACAATGTTCAGACAAATTTTGCAAACCATTTCCTCTGAGGAAACCCCAAGTTGGCTGCGGACTGCTGATGATTCAAAAGAGGATGCGGAATTCATTTCTCTGGAATGTAGGCACTCCCTTCCTAGTAGGAGCATGTTTGTAAACCATGCATACTTTTATTTGAGCTGTCCTCTCCCCACTATCAAAACCCTGGCAGTCTTATGGCAATAAACATTGCCTCTGGTAGTTCAGGGGTGCAAGAAAGCAAGTCAGGGTGGCCAGTGTAGAAGAGGAAGACGGGCCTTGTCGAAATTCTGTGCGCCTTTAAGGCCGCTTTCACACTGGCTGAGAAACAAAATTGCAATGCTGAACTACAATTATGCTATTAAAATTATCGTCAGTACACACGACTGGGGAAATCTTCATGGATTTGCAGTTTTCATTTCTGAGTGAGGAGGGATGTGACTTCTTTTGTCTTATTGCTGTTTTTGGCCGGATTCACTGTTAGTAGTAGTATCGGTACGATATAGTAGACTCTAACTTCACTGACAGCGATATTGTTTCTGGTGTTTATCATATCATGAAGGGGATGGTAGAGAGGCTTCCATGCACAAATTCAATGCTCAAACACGTTATAAATCTGATGATACCAAAATCAGGCTCGGCCTCCTGCATTCGTAATATGGCACATGATACATACAGTGCATGTATTTCATGCACACGTTTTATCCATTGAAGTGGTTTAAAGGTCACTGTAAGCTCCGGCCTCCAGAACACGACTTGGAGGTCAGCACAACGACATGACACATGACTGTTTTGTTTCGTCATTCGGGAGAATTGTCACTGGAAAACATCTCGAGACCGTCATTTGAATTGCACGATTCAAATTACCCCCAGTGATTCTAGTGTGCGTACACAAGGCCAATATGCCTCATTACACTGAGGATTCTAGTGACGCATCACTGGAATCGTCATTCCAAATGACGCACTCTCCACACGTGTAAAAACGGTCAATGTTTGATGTGGTGAGTCCTTCGTCAGCCTTCACAGAAATTACACTAGAGGAATCCACAATAACGGGGACTGTGGAAGAAGCTTCGTTCATCTTGAATGCTCAGTCAGATGCAGGTGGATGTTTTTGGTCCAAAAGTGGCTCATTGTAACATCCATTGCGTTATACCCCCTCCCATTTTGAAATACATTTCCTTGGAATATACAATGTACTTTCCTCAGACACTGGCAGTGTTTATATGGTCCATTGGCCTCACAGTCTTATGTGGTCTTTACAAGTGCATATCAATCACAGAAAATTGAGAAAAAAAAATATCTTGAAAAATACACACATTTTAACATAATGACAAGAAATTGCTCCCATACATTTGTCACGAAACACCTTTGAATCAAAATTAAAAAGTAAAGTGCCTTTCTAGACGTCCATATTTTTACACTTTCAATCACTTTAGGACCTCTTTGCCAGGCATAATAGTGAAGTGGTACAGCTATTGTTTCTGACCCGTAAAAGTTTATGCATTGCAGTAGATAAGTTTGGAACCATGAATAAACAATATACAGGTGCATATGAAATTTTTATTAAAGACCTAATAAAATGCTTCCAAAATTTTTTAATATGCAAAAGAAATGTAAAATATATGTCATGATTATCAATGTAAATATGTTGTCAGTGTCGTTCCGGTTTTTATCGCTTCTAGAAACTCCCCCAAATATCACATTTTTGGAGGACCCCGTTGCAGCTTTTGCGAAAAAGATAGTCACGTGACCAACACCCCTGAACCGATTGATGACGTATAAGCACGGAGTTGTGCTCAGTTAGCAGACGCCGCTCAGCACAAGCACTCAGATTACTAGCTTGGTACACGCGCGTACACGATAGCTAGCCCGGTCAGGCCCGGGCCCGCGGGATGTGCGCTCCCGGTCGACACACTGACTGTCGACATGTACGCATTACCACGTACACTATCACTAAGTTAGCTTGCACAGATACCTGGTACCTCGAGCATAATGTCTTCCCCTATATGGGTAAACTTCGACATTGATAATGATGAAGAAGACTGCAGCTCTGACGATAGCGGAGAGGAAAAGGAGGCACATGAAGTTGAAGGGGAAGATGGGGAGGGAGAGGCAGCCGATGAACCAGAACGTTATCGTAGGGCTGCACCTTACCGATATGAACCAGCTGCATCTCCCCCGCTGCCAGTGCAAGAGCGTATGAACATGGCACCAAGCCCGAGAATAGACCTCACGGAAACGATCGCCTGGGAAATACAGAGTGGTATGTCTGGTATGCCCCCATATAGTTTAACGTTAGAAAGGATACACTGTATTCTACATGACTGACAGTGTAAGTTGTAACTGTCTAGTAAGTAGATTAGAAGAACAGGCCCAGCTCGCTCACAAAGTGAGCGGCTACTCCGGCCGCAGCAAGCAAGCGGGAGCGTCCCGGCCGTGGCCTGGCCCGTCGGCCGGCGCTTACAAGTTAAACTACCAGTAGGCCTAGTAGTCTAGTAGTAGATCTAGTAGCAGTCTACTAGTAGTTATAATAGTCAACTAGTAGTAGTAGTCTACTAGTACTACTACTAGTAGTGTACTATTACCACTACAGCACTAGGTCTAGTAGACTAGTAAGTAGTAATTGCAGAATCTTTGGTAGTAGTACAGAGGCTACACTCTAACGCCTAACGGTTAGGGGGATATGTTGTTACAGGGTGGGTCGTGGCTAAAAAAAAAAAAAAAGAAAAGAAAGAAAAAAAAAAGCATAACCAGTTTCCCATAGTCAGTTTCTGCAATTTGATCAGTAATTTAGATGCGTCATTTTCTAAGAAAAACGATACCAAGAATGATCGTCAATTCTGGTCGAGTAGTTTTTGTTTTATGCTAAAAATCATACTGTGGAAGGAAGCCCAAACGCCGTGCTTATCTACCGATGAATGCCACGGTGGGGCTGGATTCACGAGTAGGTCTCTAGGCCTATAAAGCAGGCGAGTCGCCGTAGTATACAGACACGCAGTGGTGGTGAGGCTATCGTGAAATAGGCCCCACCGCAGTCACGCGTGCACCGTACCCGTGCGTTTATAGCAAGCAAGGGTAGGTCCTCCTAGGGTTTAGGGTTAGGTAGGGTTGTATTTATGGTTAAATTGGCCGTTAAATTAGTCGAGCCGAGGGCCATATTATGAAGTCATTTCGCCGCATTCACGAGTATTCACTGTGGAAGGCAGCCCCACCGCCGTGCTTACCTACCGAGATGAACGCCACACGGTGGGGCTGAATCAGGCGAGTCGCCGTAGTTAGTACAGACACGCAGTGGTGGGGCCTATTTCACGAGTTCGCCGAAAATAATAGATATCCAAGCGTACCACAGTTGTAATCTGTATTATTGGCAGTATTAAATCCGATACAGTTCATTAAATATTCTTTTGTCTAAAGGCTTAGCCAATGACAATAGTGCAGCGCAGCACCTGCTATGCGCTCGCTAGCTCGCTCCCCCGCCAGCGCTAGCCAGTACAGTGCCGCCGGCCGCGCCCCGGCTACGGCTGTACGTCGCTGGGCTGCGCTAGCATAGCCTTGCCAGCTCGCTGGCTACGGCTAGACTGACTCCGTTCTTAGACGTCATCACAATTTAAAAGTGATAGTGCGCCGCATGCGGTGAAAGTATAGCAAGTTTTCCAAAACCGAGGAAATTGTATCCATTATGTTAACAAATATAGAACAAAATTCAGAACAGTAAAAAACCCCGCACAACCATAGAATTACTTAGAATTTAACATTTAATATTATTACATCATTGAGAAAAAAATGCCAAAACCATTTTATTAGGTCTTTAAGATCTGAATACTCAAAACAAAATTTATGGCTGATATTGGAACCCTTGCAAATATGCTAGCGAGCTCAGAGTGTAATTCTGATCTTGTTGAGCCGTGATTCCTTCTCTTTGTCTCTATTGCTGTCAAGGTTCATTCACCTCCTATCACAGGCAAAGTTCAGTGATAAAGACTGATTTTTGTTGCAATGTGGGCCCTGGGAAAGGCCCAGGGGGGTCCTGGTAGTGGCGGTGCACTTTACATCCCGACCAGAATGAGCTATAAGCTGTGCATGACTTCAGCCGCAGACACTGAGCATTTCTGTCACTGGTAACTTGTGGTAGTTTATTGTTATTAACGGCATTAGCGCTCCATTATATGGCCTTCTTAATATTTGCTATATTTCCCATTAAGACAATAATGATCATTGATAGCAGAGTTATCAAATTTTTGCCCAACTAATCATGGGGTTGGCAAGGGGAAAAAAGTGCACAGTTGTTCTCAAATTTTGTGTTATTTTCACCGAGAGTGCTTCACGTATACATACATTGTACATGTACATTGTACAGGCATATTCTATCCACCTTGGCATTTTTGTAAACTGGTCTAATTAAATGGTATCATATTACAGAGACACAATGAATTCAGTGACATTATACTGATATCATAACTATGAAAAAAGTTATTGAATTCCATGCTTTATATGATATTTTGAAAAAAAAAAATGGTGGCCACAATGGCATTGCACATTTATCACTAATACAGCCGTAGAAGTCTCACAAATTTGGTTGTCTGTAAATCTCTCAACTTCATTCTTCAAAATAACTTGAGAAGTTTTATCCTTCATAGTAAATCATTATATAATTATGAAAATCATTTTTATGCTTTTTGCATGAGGACAAGGAGTTTGTTAGTTGCAGCATACAATATGCTATTGACAAAATGTAAATTTGACAAAATATAATTTTCCTCCAAACCAGATGAAAAGTTGTTTGGCAGTGTCACTTTTATCACTTCATGAATGTCAGTTTGAACATGAAATGGAATTTCTAAGTAACACATTTATGTGACACATTGATATGTGAGCTCCACCAGGTACAGGTGGATCTTTCAGTCTTTTACAAGTTCAATCTTGAAAGAATGATTACTTCTTTTGGCTCCCAGGGGCATCTTTCTACAGAAGCACAAGTTAGCTGTGTAGAACAGCTGCAATCAGTGTAAATTCTGCCTCGCGTATGTTTGTCACAATGAGATATTGCACTGTGCATTATAGGTTTCGAGCTTAGCATGGATGGGTGCAATTTTTATTCAAAGACGGTCATATCCAGGGGCCTGGTAATACTCGGGAGATGAAGCATGCTAGCTACTTGTACATGTACAATTTGTACCTCATGCAATGTGAGTATGTCTGTCTGAATGCTCTCACTTAATTTGTTCTGCTTAATGGTGCTTCTCATTAATGCGAGTCATCACTGTATCGGAAGTTAATTGCCATTGCAGGAGGTTGGCTTAGAATTCCCTAGGCTCTGGGTGTGGTATGCCTGTTGGCTTTGCATGAGGCTACAATGTATGTGCTTCATCTAGTACAATGTAATTCTGGAGCTTTCATCTGCACACATCATAGGCAACATCTCCCACCCTTGTCAGCCCTTCAAATTTTTGCCGTACTTTTTCACAGAATTTCATAGAATTTAGAGTATTTGGTGTACATCTGAAGAGTATGTGGCATGTTTGATATAGTAACCTTATTTAACTAGGAGTTTTCTAAAATTTTGTGTACTGTCAATGTGGTCCCGCCATCACTTTACTATACTGTATACGCCAAATATTTCGTGAGGTTTTTATTTTTCGTGAATTTCACAAGTCAGCTGCTATTCGCGAGATTAAAAACACATGGAAATATTGACTCTAGTGCCGATATGAATGTGACGTACGCATATATACATTTTCTCCGTTCAGTACAGGACTCCACAATTGCGAATTTAACCACTCGCAAAATTGTTGGGAAGTCTCGATTTGCAAAAATGGGCATCATGATCACCATCACTGTCATCACTATAACATGAGTGCCGTGATTGTGTCATTCTTCTATAAAGCTGTCATTTTACCATCTGCCTTGTACAGTCCCAAAAGTCCCGATACATTTTTACAAGTGGAGACTACCGTAAAACATGATATATTCATGGCATGAAATTTTGCGCGAATTGGAGTCGACGGCCTTTTTTGTGGCATGAAATATTCTCGAAATGCCACTGGCGTTCAATGCATACATTGTACTAATTTGTAGACAAGAACTTTGGCGTGCATTTTATTTTCGTGAATCTTGGCGCTCGCAAAATTAAAATGCACGCGAACATTCCTCGTTTGACAGTCGTATGCCTTTATGCCGATGAAGGTTATAGCTCTGAAGAAATGTCACTATAAAGTCCATTGCTGTGTTTGTCATTCACAGACAACAACAAGAAATAGAACATAGAAATACCCAGGGTATCCACTGCTGAACATTTGATGTAGCACTGTTGTAGCATGCTTTGAGGCATTTCCTTCCTCTATGTACAATAGTTTAAATCCAATCAATACTGGTGCTCTATCCGTGTAGTACACACTTGAAAGAGTGTAGACTGCACATATTCAGAGCAGGTGAAATCAGTCCCTCTTTACATTTCTGTATGCTTCTTGTTGTATTTTGTATGAGTGTACAGTTTGGCAAAGGCTTGTACATAAAAGTTGTGCTCAGCCAATCACATGTGAGAACCTGTAAAAAGTTTTATCACATATAATGTACATGTATGTAAACTTATTTTAATCAGGATACTGCATATATCTGTCACTGTTACAAGTACCTCTTGGTATTGATTTTATGTTTGGAAATAAATTGTCAAATTAGGCGACGCTGGTGAAAATCAATATTAATGCACTTTTCAGGAGTTAGAAGGCCTGGCTGGGGAACATTTCTAGGCTATGTTGACTTGGTTAGTACAACACAAAATAATGAACTATTCCTTCCCCCTTTCATTATTGTGATGAAAACATATTGGAATTCAAATTTTCAGCTGTAATCATGTCCGTATTCTCTGTAGCCTGATATGGCTTCGTGGGACTGCAGCTGATGTCACTATGTTTTTGTTAAATGACAAATGGTCATGTACAGTGTACACTGTGTTTTAGCCCTCTTTGCTTAACAATCTAATGATAGACGGTTTAATAAGCACACGCTAATTAGCAATCAATACCTTGGCTGAAGCTTGATTGCAAAATTACACAGAACGAGAGAGGGAGAGGGAGAGATACAATGTTGTATAAGGGGACAGTTGGTGAGCAATGGTGAATCAGCATTACCTTACTATTTGAAGGTCCTTTGTAGTTGGTGTAATGTGCATGTATATGAATATATATTTGTGTGTGTGTGTGTGTGTGTGTGTGTGTTTGTGTGCATTGTGTTGTTTTATGCCAAAGGATAAAATGGATCTTGATGAGTCAGTTTTACAATTTCATTTGGCGTAGTGTACCATGTTCTCAGTGACAGTGACGTGATACACATCATGCCTATCGCTATTAAAGTGAAGTAGGTAATGATTCTACAATGTATCTGCCATGCCTGGTGGTCTTTCATGAAGGCTGTTTCAAAGGAGGTATAATAATGTACATTTACCCCCTTGGTTGGTTGCTATCAATAATGGGACACATGATATGCCGTACCTGATATGTCATTGCTACCACAATTACTTATTCACAAAAGCACACAAACTTTTTGAGGTCATTACTTCATCTGTTAATTTACACTTTATACGATAGCTCACATCCATATCATATGTGCGTGGTGCTGTATCACTTTTTTGGCTGATGCTGTTCTGCCAGGAGAAAACTGCCATACTGCATCGGAATTTTAGAAATGCTGCATTCTAAAAAGTGCAACCCTTAATCCTATTTGTTGTGATTTGTGCTGTATCTCTTAGGAATCTCACACTGGTAGCCATTTTGAAACCTGGTATTCTAATATCATGAAAAGTTCAAAAATATGTCTTATGTGGATTAGAAATCAGTATCAATAGATGATCCAGGACTCTGAAATGAAATGGTATTGTGAGGTGAGTTCACACGTATGTTTGAATTATATATATATGGTATACAATTGTAGTGTGCTCTGCTGAAAGATTTGCTGTGGTTAGGACACACCGGCATAAGAATTCATGCAGCAGTATCAGGTGACTTGCATGTATAAAACATTATTTCCAATGAGGTGTGATTTTTCAGTTCTGACAGCTGCAGGAAGTTTACCACAGGTAATAGAGTGTAAGGTTTCATGGTGTGTGTGCATGCTGAATGTCAAATGTGACAAGGTATTAAGAGCAAAAGATGGGTCTGTGTGAATGCCTTCTCCCGCAGTGATATCAGGGACAATGGTTTGTCATGAGGGAATATATTGCATTGGGATAAGGAGAGCTAGAAATTTCTTCTTTTTGCTAAAAAAATTAAACCAAATACCTGCAGTGCACAGTCTCTTCCTTTGATACACCATGGATATAAACATACAAGCATTACTGTATACACACCATATATTTCGCGAGTCTAAATTTTTGCGAGTCGGGAATTCCCAACGATTTTGCGAGTGCTTAATTTCACAATCGTTGAGTCCTGTACTGAACGGAGAAATGTACACGCGAAAGTTACATTCACATCGGGATCAGTGTCAATATTTTCGCGAGTCTTTAATTTCGTGAATAGCACCTGACTTGCGAAATTCACGAAAAATAAAATCTTGCGATATATTTGGTGTATACAGTGTCATATCATAATTCATGGACCTGGGGGGTGTTTCATCAACGCTTGTCAGCACCGACAACTGTCGGCGCTGACCAATTTCAGCAAAATCCTTGATTTTGATTGGCTGAGATGCTCTGGTCACTGACTGTTACTATGGTGATTCAAGTTGTCAGCGCCGACAAACGTTGATGAAACACCCCCCTGGATTCTCTAGTTGGTTATCACCATTAAGTTCAATATCATGATGTACAAATACGATATTCAAATTCAACAAATTCTTCCGTCGAGATGTTTTCATTGCAACTGATTGACAAATTGCCCTACATCGACGTAAATAAGCACTGAATTGATCAGTGTTTTAGTAGTAGCCATGATAAAAAATCAAGGGCGTACATACTCGAGCAGGATTCGAACCTACGACCTCCTGATCACCGGACAGGCGTCATCTCCACTAGACCACCGAGCTTTCGCCCGACAGCAAGTGTTGGTTCTAATCCTTATAGCATGCAGCGGGTACTGCTTTGTTATTCAAATTCAACAAATTCTTCCGTCGAGATGTTTTCATTGCAACTGATTGACAAATTGCCCTACATCGACGTAAATAAGCACTGAATTGATCAGTGTTTTAGTAGTAGCCATGATAAAAAATCAAGGGCGTACATACTCGAGCAGGATTCGAACCTACGACCTCCTGATCACCGGACAGGCGTCATCTCCACTAGACCACCGAGCTTTCGCCCGACAGCAAGTGTTGGTTCTAATCCTTATAGCATGCAGCGGGTACTGATCAATTCAGTGTTAAACACTGATCAATTCAGTGCTTATTTACGTCGATGTAGGGCAATTTGTCAATCAGTTGCAAAAAAAAAAATACGATATTGTCGTGTGCCTGGGAGACGAATGATGAGAGTGCACGCGATTCAAGGAAGGTACAATGTATGCCCAGGAGATGTGAATGCACATGAGGTGTGTGTTAGGCTTTTATGAGCCTCACCAGCGTTTGCATCATTCTCCCAGGCACAACTTCCTTGAATCGCTTGCATTTACATCGATCTCTCGGGCACACAACAGTGACATTGTTCTAGAAAATTGCATGTTTTGTTCCTTGCCAATTTGAGTATTTTTTAGCATTGAAAATTGTGTTTAAACAAAGCAAACAAAATACTACTTTGTCAGTATCGTCAAGCATACATATTCTATGAATTTCATACCGATATATTTCAATCAAATATCTGATCCCCAATATTACTGCTGCCTTTCTCAAAGTGATTGAAGTATCAGAATATTGTGAAGCTTCAAACTACTATTTACACATCGTGATTGTTTTGTTTCTGATGTTGCAAACAGGAAATTTAATTTTTTCATGAGCCTCTTCCATTAAACATTTCTAGTTTATACCACAACAAAAATGAATAGAATGATAAATATTCTTCCTTTAACCATCATCCAGCTTGCCTGTGCAGGGTCCATGAATGAAATCTGGATTTATATCACCCAAGCTGCTCCCATCTATCAAAATTTCAATTTTTGGTTTCATATTGGAGGGCACAGCATCTTCTGACCTTTCTATTGGGGAGGTCGTGTACTACATGTCAGGTATTGCCAACTTCTGTTGTGGCCTAATTTGAGCCACAAGGGAAATTGAAAATTGCTAGTAGTATTACAGAAGTAATGAAATGTCAAAAAGGGGGTTATCGTTCGGACAAAGTTAACTTGCATTACATTTTCCAGGAGGTCTTTCTGGACAGTAATATTAGCAAGGGAACTATTACGAAAGAGAAAGTGGGGAAAGAAAAAGAATAGAGAGATATTGTGTTTTGTAATGAAAATAAGACAAGTAGGTAAAGTCTATTCAGTGAATGCTGAAATGCATCCTCTAGATGTCATACATGTACATTTACAGCACCAGTTCATATCAGTACTGCTGTTGATATGCCATTTATATCAACACAAGCACCATAAATGTAAGTGATGATGATAAGGAATTAATAAAATGATTTATAAACACAGGAGGTCGTGCCTCAGAATTTTTTCTTTTCACAAAATTTGTAAAATGTGATCATGATACCAGGTGAAAGTTTTGCCATGTTAAACATGCATGAAGAAAGTTAGGATGGTATAATTGTAATTCTGAAGTAGTGTACACTGTATCATTGTGCTGATAGTGTATGATTGATTAGGAAAATAAATGGAAATTGCTGTTGTTTAATCCTACCTCAATACCAAAGATTGTGCAGCACAATGCTTTACCAAGTTTATGCCCTCAAAGACTCTTTTATTTGGATGATAGTACAAAATCCATACCCCACTAGGATTAGGACCATCCCACCAGTGGGTATGGCTGTCATTGCACAGCTATTGGTTTAGGAACGGCGCAATGCTTTTAAAGACCCAGTAGCATGGGAATTCATGGGTGGCCCGATTCATTCGCTTTCCACTGGGGAACATTTGAAAACCACGAAAAGCACGGGTCAGCGAATATGTACATCGGTAATGTTTGACTCGAGTTGAGATCCTTCAGCTGCGTGTGTACTTGTACAGAGATCAGTGATGCTGAAAGCTGTACCCAATTCGTGACAGGGATTCTTGAATATACACGATGTACTGTGCAACTCAAGCCGGGCTAGACTTCCCACTCTATAGTATCCCCAAGCTACCAGGTCTATAACTCTGCCAAGCCTCATGAGCAGTACAGGATGTACTTTGGTTTTCTTCTCTTGTCAGTATACAATGTGCAACGTATGATGCTGCCGTATAGGCTGTGGGGGAGAATTTTGTTCTGGTACTACAGGTGGTAGTATCTACTACATTGTACTACGGCACGGGTACAAATATTGAAGGCTTATTAGGTCTGCTGGAAAACATGCCCTTTGAGAGGAAAGGGTCTCCAGTTATTAAAGAATTTGTCCTTTTGGACTCTATGATACTGATATTCAACGTGGCCCCAAGGTCAGGGTTATATTCCGCCCCTTGGCAAAGAGTGGAGGTGCAATGAAGGCACCGTGCCCAGCCAGTGAGTTTCCTCAGTTTATCCAGGTGGTGGCTTTGGGGAGGTGAGGAAACTTGAACCCTTGTCCCGAAGACCGGGGTGAAATTCCTGCACCCATGCAGTAGTAGTATTAACATCCGCACTTTGGAAATGTGGACCCAAACATGCAAATTCATATGTCTGGAGTTTATCACTGGAGTTCATCGCAGTCCGCAAACCATGAGCTGTGTAGTTACGTTTGTCAGACTGACAACATTCCTGGCCTCGTTGTACCTTATCCTCAGCAGAGAAGAATGTACAGTATGTCATGGCGAGAGTCACAGTTGAAAATGTGATTAGACGAAAGCACCACATCCAAAAAAAAGAAGTCTCTGCAAAGTACAACTGTATGAGAATATCGCCTACCACAGTCTATTACTGAATACCATGAAATGATAGTCATAATGTCATTATATTTTTCTTATACAGTAACTCAGGGTAATTTTACCGGTAGCTTTCTGAGTAAAATAATTAATTTTCATTATTTTTCTCACAAGACACACTCCTTTTATTGACTCTTGTAGGGACTAAGCAAGGATATCATGAATGTCATATTGCAAATGATGTGGGAAAGCTCATTTATTTCAGTCTTCATCTACTATGCAAAGGGGACTTTGATGCAAAATGCATTATTCTTTATTATGAGACCGAGAAAGCTGTTTCAGGGTTTTTCCCCCTCATTTTTCAGCAGTTTTTCCTTTGACAATTTTTGCTATAGCTAGAGCTGTTAGTTAGGGCCAGATGTTGGAGAAATCCAGTCATTTATCGTAATATGTTGTACGTGTATATTTGTGAATTTAATAGAAATCAAGTTTTGTTGATGTGATGCACAGTTGTAGGCAGAATAAGGACTTCTTCAAACTAATTACAATTTGTTTCAAGGTGAATAACCTTCTAAAGGAAATTATCTGTAAAGCAAGTTATGAAATGATCTCAATATCTGTGTGACCACAACACCACCTCAGATTCCTTTATGCTCGGCACTACCTTATTAGAACATCACATCTACCTGACTTCTTTAGATTAGTCACATCATTGTTTTATTGATGCCTGTATTTACTATACTTTTGTAAAGCGACTTTCTTGCTGGGATAAAAATGGAAGAGCTCTGTGCTTATGATTCCCAGTTCAAAACACAAACTGCATTTGTCATTATATCGAAATAATTAAATGTAGTCAAGTCCCGAGTAGCATATTTTCTTGATGAGAAGGGCTTTGGAATTGCAAATCAAAGGAAAGCACAGGAATGTACTGTATACGTAAATGTCAAAGTGCCACTACACATTCATTCTCAATGTTCAGCGAAAACTGTTACTTGCGAGCCAATATCATTAATACTAGCAGTGGGTGGATGCTGCCAAATTGTGCATGGTTCCAGTTCCCCTGTCAGCAGTCAGCCGTGACGACTGGGTGACTATCGTAACTCGCAGTCCATTCATTGAGCCTTGTCATCAAAGCCTGTCCCATAACAGGGAATCCATGTAACTGTGTGATCCATGCAACTTGGTAGTCTTACCAGAGGAACAAAGGGCTCAATCAATTGTGTGTATAATGTCACTTTACCTGCGTGTATGGTGTAGAAAAGCAGCTAATCTTGACTACATAACGTATTGACTCAGAGGATATGGCATCTTCAAAGCACTAACATGATAATCAGTGTATGGGTCTGTATACCTAAATGCCTAAAGCAATGAAGCATGGTATGTGTCATCACGATTATTCCCTTTCAAATTGTCTCACTTTTCTTGCCCACTAGGTTTTGACTTGTTTTATTTTACATAGAAAATTAAATATTATACAGCTTTTACTAGCCTTTTGTTCAAGTGTGCAAATGTAGCATATCCCCAGAGAAAGAATCATTAATGTTTTAATTAATTGGTTAATAATTGATTACTGGTCACATTATGCTGTCCACACCCAGATAACTTTTAGGTGACGGGCAGCAGAGTAAAATTACTCTAATTTTAAGAAAAACCAATGCAGATTGTCATCTCTGTGAATAGAAATGGGAGGAATTTAAATCCAACAATCTAACATGTATAGCTCAACAATTCTAACTTCATGTTTTTGTTTTGTTTTGTGTTGTTTTGTTTTTTGTTTTTGTTGTGCCTTCTGCTGCAAAAGAGAATTAGTTTGATGTCATGCATTATTACTTTCCCTTCTCTCTTGTGCAAAGCATTTGTGCATACCAACAACACACACACACTTCACCCAATTTGTGGTGGTGTGACTCTCAATTCAAGTACAGGCGCTGACGAAGCAGCGTTGCCCCCGGGGCCTCTGGAAATAAGCCGGAAATTGAGTAGGTGGTTTCAAAATTAGATTTAAAGAAGTCTTTCCCCCCAACCACCAGTCCTAAGAAACATTCGACGATTAGTCCAACTGTTATAATGATGCCTCCCACGTATTTACAGCCTCTCCAATGTACAATGTACATTTGTGCATGAGGCTCAGATGACTTCAGTGTTTTCGTTCAGTGAGGAATCTGATTGTAGAATACCGAGGCTCTTATTCAGCCATGGTTGATGCACTTTATGATGTAGTATGTATGATTAATTATAGAAAAAGGCGAGTTTTCAGAGGTGATGTACAAATGGTTGTAATGATGTGGCTTCTTGTATACGTAAGTGGGGAGATGATTCCATAACTTATGTGCAATAATTGTAAATTTCTATTACCGGTACCTTTTTCTCTGGCGTGTCTTGGTGCGAGGTCAAAAAGGACTTGACTTTCAAAGTTTGTGAATTTGCGTTGTGGTACATGAAGATAGCAAAGTGCTCGTGGTGAAAGATGAGTACTTTAAGACATCCTGAATGCATCTCCAGCAGAATGAAGAAGGTTTAACTACCCCCACCCTTCCAGAAAATGTGTTAATTATTTTCTGTGATATGATGATAGAATCATTTACCCCCAAGCCAATAGCTGAAATGAAAGAAAAAAATGGTGATGTTAAAGCATCTTCATGGTAGGATTCAGGCAAAACTGCTTATCAATACCAAACAGGTCAGGAATTCCTGCTCATCAGAATGTCAACTGAGATAGTGTCTCAAGGAAATGGAGTCCTACTGCTCATTTGTGTTGCAAATGAAATCTTGCCCAGTTAACTCTCTCCATAAAGAAGCATTTTCTGCCTGACTGTACTTAATAACATTACGTTCTCACATGCCCTTAGGGGACTTTGGTACCTTAATGATGCAGACTCCATGAAAATAATTCAAATCTGCAGTCACTTTTTATGAAAAGCAGAAAGAAATTATACTGCAAGAGTTGCCATTATTCACATACATTGTACCAGTGTCTGCTACAAACATGTATGTTGATTGGTCAAAGGATTGACATGACCATAACCCAAGTTAATTTTTCCTTGAGTTGGCTGAGACATCTCTACTTGTCTTCTGCTTCTGTAATATTTTATTCAAAACTAGCATTGCTCCAGAGAATAGAATCAGTTGAAGTAAAACACTACAAGTTTTAGTGCATGTTTATCAAAGGGATAGTATGGTATTGGTTGAGGTGAAGATTCAGCTTTTAATATTATGCAAGATATTTAGAAACCACTCTCTGAAATGTTAGAGAGCATACAATTCTGAGGGGAATTGAAAGTTTATTTGATAAAAAAGGTTTGAAATGACAGAGATATCCAAATACAAGGTAAAACACAGAGATCATAATTAAAGTTGTGGCCTGTCGCATTTTCTTAGGATCACTTTTTATGCCTCCGCCACGAAGTGGTGCCGGAGGCATTATGTTTTCGGGTTGTCCGTCCGTCCGTCCGTCCGTCCGTCCGTCCTTCCGTCCGTCCTTCCGTCCGTCCGTAATGAATTTTGTGGACAAGGTAACTATCGAAACCTGTTGAGGTATCCTAATGAAACTTGGCATGTATGTGTATTAGGGGGTGAAGTTGTGCCTATCAACTTTTGGGTGCACATGCTCAAGGTCAAAGGTCAAAAGGTCAAGGTCAAATACAGAAAATTTCACTATTTCCACCATATCTATTGAATGCCTGAAGATATTTTCTTGAAACTTAGTGTATACATGTTTTACCTAATTAAGATTCTCTGGTGAAAGTTTGGGTCATGAGGTCAAAGGTCAAAGGTCAAAAGGTCAGGGTCAAATACATAAAATTTCACTATTTCCACCATATCTATTGAATGCCTGAAGAGATTTTCTTGAAACTTAGTGTATACATGTATTACCCAATTAAGATTCTCTGGTGACAGTTTGGGTCATGAGGTCAAAGGTCAAAGGTCAAAAGGTCAAGTAAAAATATTAAAACTTCTTTTTTTTTCTCCGTACCTTGGAAAATTGTTCAAGGTATCTTCATGGAACATAGTATATACATGTACTGACTGGAAGTGATTATCTAGAGAATGTAGGGTTCATGGGGTCAAAGGTCAGGGGTCAAAGGTCAAGTGCAAGACTTCAAAATGTTACTATTACCCTCATATTTATGCAATGCCAGCAGGGTTATTTTTTTACACTTGGTGTATGCGTGTGTAACCTAATAGAAATTCTCTGGAAAGTTTTTTTTTTCTCTTTTTGCCTCAAAGGTCAAAGATAAGTGAAAGTGCTGAACTAACTTTTTCCTCCATATCTCGGAAGTGGCTCAAGTTACCTTGAAACTTAGTACATATTATGCATGTTCTACCTGAAAGTAATTATCTTATGAATTTTAGGGTCAAGGGCCAGATGAAAATGGTAACAATTTACTATTCAATTCAGAAATTGAACTTTTTCCCCACACCTGTACCTTGAAAATTACTCAATGCCTAAATGTATGAACGGGTCAAAGTCAAGTTAAAGTCCTTAAATCCCTAGATACATGCTCTCCTATTCATCCAATTAAACCTACGTCAAGGAAGGTGAACATTCAACACATTTGTGACAAACTTGTCATTCAAATATTTTGCCAATTTGTGAAAATGTAATCACACAGTGTCCACATGTACTATCTAGACCTATTGGGAAAATCATGCATTATGGCGGAGGCATACCAGTCGCCAAAGCGACATTTCTAGTTTATTTTTGATATTTGTTTCTGCTTCAAATTGTCCACATAGATAATTTGTTGCCATTTTGTCCAGTGATGTATGAAATATTAGGAATTGATTCAATTCATTTTAATTCAATCACCTGTCTACACATACAATGTACAACCAATATCAAGTTGTCATCAAAACATGTATCTTGTCACTTAAATTGATGGTAAAGCACTGCTAATTGATGAGGGAACAGTTTGCATACATTTGTATATATATATATATATGTTTATCTTGTTGTTTTCCTGCATTTTGCACACTATTAATCTGATGCTCAATTAGCATGTTGAACGATTCTTGGAATCATTCATGTGACAGCATAGTCTTGAGAGGATCCTCCAAATTGGTCCACCTGCCGTCTGATTGGTGATGCAGGTGTAGGAGCCAGGCTAGGTGGCGCTGTCCAAATTGCATGGAAAGTGTGAATATTTGGGAGGGGGGGGGGGGGGGGAGAGGTGTCAGTCAAGGGAGCTAAGCACGCAATTAGGAGGTATTGGCACCTCCACACGTTATATTGGGGCAAGGGAGGATGGCGGCATCCCAAACCCCCAGCAAGCATGCTGGGGAGCTAGTCGGGGGAATCCATTTGAGGCAACTTTACTAACCACTCGTGGCAATGAAGGACCAAGCAGGCTTCAGAAATGACAGCTCGTTGAAGAAAGTGTTTAAGGCACTGATCAGCTTTACGGGGAAGTGGTTAAGACTTGAAAAGCGATGGACAGTGAGGTTTGTAACTGCTCTTCCTGTCAAGAGGACTCCCTCAGTTGGATCTCTTTGAAGCATTAGAATGGAAGTGAAAGCATTAAGTTGGTGAATGTTTGAGTTAAATACATGTACAGCCAACCAATATTGGATTGGGGCATCTACACTTTGTGTAGTGCTGGGGAATTAGTTTAAGATGCAAATTCTGCACCTATATACATTGATATCAGAAACTATCAAAACACTTCACACATAAAATGCAAAATGCTGCATGAAGTATAGTCCTGTGTGTGAACATGTGCAGGCATAATGAAGTTGCAAGGATTCATGCCTTTCTCAAAGGGTAGAGAGTTTTAGATGCACTTTGTGCTGTTTTAGACTCACTTCAACTTTAAACCACAGTGAATTACTTTTTCATCCGAGGATAAGAATATTTAGCTTTTTTTTTTCTGTTATGAAATTTGACACATTTGACTCATTGGCGAGTATCTGAAATGCAACATGCCATCGATTTCCAGCATGCCATTGTTTTCTGGCACATTGTGAGTCTTTTCAGGATGTCACGCAAACAAGTTTAGCATGTCACCGGGACGCACTGGTAAAGAACATGTGCACAAAGCACTGCCTGTGGAAGAGATTACTGTATCATATAAAAGCATTTACCACAATAGGACCAAGTAATGAAGTAGAAAGAAACTTGCACAGTTTGCATTAATTGTACCACTACACCTGATCATCATTCTTCATAGAGCTTTTATGTTTATGTAGTAAAAGCAGAGCTTTATTAAGGTGTGTTTTCATGTTTGCGATGTCATTTACTGGTACTAGGAAATATAAACACAGTTTTGATAGTAAAAACTAGACTCGGAATTTGTCAACACTGACAAATTAGGTGATCCGATCTATTGGGAAATCAATGATTTGAGTCCTGATCCCAATAGGCATGAATATACAGGTTTCATCTTTGTTGAGGGGACATTGGCCATGTGATGTTTGGAGTCTCATTTAGAAAAGGGAGTCAGACCCTCCATCTTTGGTACCGAATTCCGTATGCACTATATATAAACGAAGATACAGAATGAAGTATATTTGACCTTTGACCCCATTTTGCACACCAAAGATGGCATCTGAGCAATAAGTGGTTATTTTGTGAAATGATTCTTGTAACATGGTCTTTGCATGTGCAAAATATGGGAAAGATAGGACAAGTATTCACCAAGATACAGGATGAAACATTTATGACCTTTGACCCTAATTTACATACCCAAGATGGTGTCCGATCAAGTAGTTGTTATATTATGAAATGATGTACGTGACATGAACTAAACATGTGCAAAATATGGGGGTGATAGAGGCTGTTCTTCTTGAGTTATTGCAAAGAAATTTGCAAAAAGAAAGAAATATCTCAATACATCGAAGATAAGCTTTAATTTCAACCAAGTTTTGTAGCATTATCCCGACGTCATATGAAAAAACAAAAGGCACATAGACGATAGCGCAAAGTCTCAGCTACAACATATTAAAATCTGGGAGAAATTCACCGAAGGGTAAGTGAGCTAGTGCTCGATGAAGACAATCATGTCAACTTTCACATCTAGAAAAATTCCCTCCCAGAGAGATAACACGTCATAACGAAGGTACAGAAAAAAGTACATATGACCTTTGACCCCACTTTGCACAGACAAGATGGCATCTGAGCAAAAAGTGGTTATTTTGTGAAATGATTCTTGTAACATGATCTTTACGTGTGCAAAATATGGGAAAGATAGGACATGTATTTACTAAGATACAGGATGAAATATTTATGACCTTTGACCCTAATTTACATACCCAAGATGGTGTCCTATCAAGTAGTTGTTATTTTATGAAATAATGTACGTAACATGAACTAAACATGTGCAAAATATGGGGGTGATAGGGGCTGTCTTTCTTGGGTTATTGCAAAGAAAGTTGCAGAAAGAAAGAAATATCTCAATACATCGAAGATAAGCTTTAATTTTCAACCAAATTTTTTGATGTGATGCCAACGTCGTATGAAAAAACGAAGGGCACACTAGCGATAGCCCAAAGTCTCAGCTAACACATATTAAAATTTGGGAGAAATTCACCGAAGCGTAAGTGAGCTAGTGCTCGAGAAAGATAGTCATGTCAATTTTCATTTCCAGAAAAACTGCACTCCCATAGAGATAACACGTAAACTGGTCAAATTTGACAAGATTACTTTCAATCCATTTTTACGAGGTGATGCCGTCATCCAATCAAAATGCTGTTATTAATAATGAAAGAGCATTTAATAAACTACAACATACTGAAATTTGTGTGAAAATCGGCAAAGGATTTAACATAAGTGAAATACGCTCGAGTGAACTTGAATTTTGATGACGTCATTTTGAAAATTTACTTTTTTTACTTTATTAAGAAATTTGATATCTTTTAATCATTTTTTCAGCATCGCCAACCCATGAAATGACATGTAAAACTCATCAGCTTTCAGAATATGTAAAGAAAATGGGGGGTCACCGTCCATCCTGACGAGTAAAATCGGATTTAAAATTGGCGGTTTTTTGGCATAGTTGCACTGTATATCGCCATTGACGCGCGCACGGAATTTCAACTTTGACGGGCCAGTATGACGTCATAGTGAGTCGGATTGACTTGAAACTTGGTAGAAATGAAGAGTTTGTTTGCAAAAACCGATAAGTCCATATTTGTCAAATGGAGATATTTGCGATTAAAGGTCAAGAAAAATAAAGGGAATAATAAGAAAATTTTGGCTTCTTTTGACCATAACTTCAAAAATATACCTTTATATGTAGTGACCAATATATCGTTTAAAAGGTATTATTTTGTACTTTATGACAGAGACCGTACTTCAAAATCTTCAAAAATGGACTTATTGGTTTTTGCAAACAAACTCTTCAAATATTCCTTGACTTTTCAGGTACCCGATCGAAGTGAAAAAAATGGAAATTTCTATTGCATATGAGCTGTGCGTGCCTATATGCGCGCGCGTGTACGCGTCCGTCCAATTTTTTCAATTTTTCAAAAAATGCTCAAAATGGTCTGAAACGTGTGCAAAAAAAATTTGAGCTCGATTGGAGCATACAAATATTTCAACGCGCGCGTATGCACGCTTTGTAATAATAAATATGAATTTTGATAATATGAGTAGAATGCGCGTGACTTGAAATATATGTGACGTAAATTTCATTGAAAAATTCCATTCCAATAATGAGATATGAATGAAAATGTGTTTTCATATAATGACGTCATAGTGACGTCACGGTCGACTGATCACTATGATTTTATTAGATCTGTTGTCTTTGGGACACGATACATATATGGTATAAGTTTGAAATTGATAGGAAGAGGACTTTCTGAGTTAACCGGTGCACAACTTTTGGGGAGAAATAAGAAGAAAAAGAAGAAGAAGAAGAAAGAATCAGTACAAAAACAGAAGGTGATCCGAGAGCATGGTACTCGGATCACCTAATAATGCTAGTGTACACCTACAATGTACTGGCACTTTTTATACTACAGTGGTGATGCAAGATTATTTAAATGGACATTCCCCTTGGCTGGCCGGGCTCTGTATATTCTATTCCAGTAGCTTACATTTATTCTTTTGATCTAGATATCTTATAACACTTATTGCAATATGTTTTTAATTAATAAAGGAAGCATTATGAATCAATAGGCGTTTTCACATCAGCCCGATGTTTCGAAATAGCACGCTATTTTCTGACTTGGGAAATTTTCCCCGATAGCGAAATAGCGCGCTATTTGATAATGTGAACACAAATAGCGCACTAATTGTATCGCTCTGATCGAGAAAATTTCTCAACTCCAACTCGGGAAATTTCTGAAATAGCGGGATAGTGGCGCGCTATTTGATAATGTGAAAATGACTCGAGAAATTAGCGCGATGAATCCCATCATGCCTAGCGTGTGTGACCCGATCAATCGAGGCAAACTGCACACAAATCATGAGGAATTTTTGAGAGGGCACACACATTACTGATGCTGTTTGCACATACTCAGCTGTCAAATTAGCTATTTTAAAATTTTTAACTATTCGGGCTACCCCCTCTTCGGGCTGATGTGAATAAGAAATGAAATAGCGCTCTTGTAATTCGCAATCGTGGAAAATATTTCGAGCTTGGATTTTTATCAGGCTGATGTGATAACGCCTACTGAGCATTGTACACAAAACTTACATGTATGTTGCCTCAATACAAAACAAAAATGTCATACATGCATTCATCAAGTCACCTCTGCTTTGCATATTACATAGTGGCTGTGATGTTACAGCGTGAACAAGGTCTGTGTCTGTCGAGACAATCTGCACATGGGATACATTGTAGCGTGGTTGCTGTCGTGCAACATTGATTTGTGGGCTTTATTGGAAGACGGGGGTGCCTTCTAATTAGGAGATGGCCGCTGGACAGGAGGCAGAGTTTTGATTTGTGGTGATTTTAAACTGCTGCATCCATTGCAAGCAATCCGCATTGTATGTATTAGCACACCCAGGTTCTTGGCTGCAATTCATAGAATGGCATCATTGCAATGCACAAAGGTTCTTCCTGCCTATCATGCAGCAATTATGTGGGGCTTAAATGCTTACCGGTAGTGATACAGTGGACTCCCGTTATAACGAAGTCCTCGGGACTGGCAGCTTTCTTTCCTTATATCGAAATTTAGTTATAACCGAACTAATAAACAGTTAAAATACATAGAGTGGATAATGTTGCGGCCTGAAGTTTTACTTCTTTGTAACCGGAATTTCGTTATAACCGTGCTTGTTATAACAAGAGTGCACTGTACTGTATGTGTTACTTCAGGCATACAAGTATGTTGTATGTACCCTTTCAATGACATGATGTGTGTGCTAAGGCATCTGTTTAATGATATACAATATTTTTCTCAGATGTCATGAACATCTTCACATCTTCTTTTGATCATCTTCTCTATTACAGCTGTTTCATCTATCATGAGCATACTCAATCATGCATTGAATTCTTATGCGAAGCTGCTCCATCATCCTTGTTCATTGTGATTTGTTATGAATTATGAAAACCCTCTCATTCCTCATTCCAATCACTATGAATTCTGAAACTTAGCACCCAGTATAACAAACTTAAAGATGTTCAAACACATTTAGTCTAAAAATCATCTGGAGGTCTCCTTTGATGATTACGAGCTCAGAATGGCATCTCCATACAAGCTTGTTAGTGCTGAAAATTGGATTACTATCCCACAATGCCTGTTTGTAATAACCACATTATAAGTGCATTAGCCTCAGCATCACGACTCACATTATAATGATAAATACATGCAATGTACTCGTCCAATGTATTTTTAAGTGAAGAATGACACCGTAGAACTGTGACTTCATCAAGACGTGTTTGATAGGGGACCGTTACATGATCTATTGTCCAAGTGGTGCGGGTTTGTCGTTACACTCGAGCTACATGTACATTCTCAACTTCTTAGAAAAAGGAAGAGAGAGTTTTAGATTGAAGCAGTGTGTGTGTGTGTGTGTGTGTGTGTGTGTGTGTGTGCTTGTGTGTGGTTGTATGCTTTTTTTTTTTTTACCTTCCTATACACCCATAACTAATGCTTCCCTGGCAGTATCAGCACTGTAACTAAAGTATTTGAGTGAGTGAGAATGCAAGCGGGTTCACTGGACGTGGGGTTGGGTGGGGGAGGGGAGAGAAGGGTGCCTTGTTCCCTTTTGTTTGATGTGTTTGCCTTTTCTTTATCCTTTTTTTTTTTAAATAACAAAATTCTTTCTTTTTCATTTGTAATATTGACAATGTGGAATTTATGTTGTCATTATGAAACTTGTATTATTTTGCAACTAACTAATTTGTATATTATTGTTCATATGAAAACGAAAGAAAAATAAAAGATTAACGAAAACAAAAACGTGTGTGTGTTGTGTATGTGTTGTGTGCAAGCATGTGTATGTGACGTGAAGAGAGAGAGAGAAAGAGAGAGAAAGTCAAACAATAGAAAGTAAGAGAGCAAAGAGAGAGAGATAGAGATCGTATGGAGGTTATAGAGGAGAAAGTTGAAGGGCCCAATGTCCCAGCCAGATTTCATTAGCTCTTTTATGAGATCTCGAGATGGACAAAGATGCAAGAGCTTTTGGATTACTGCCTGACATAGTGAAGTGCAGAAGAACATCATAAAATTGTCATTGGATTAAAGGGCAAAATTCCCCATCTTGTTAAAATTCTTGTGTATCAGCATTGGTGGCTTTTGATTACACAAAATAGAATAATTTCTATATACCACTTGAGGCTGGTAAGACACTGCATTCAAGACATTATTATAGTTAATAGTAGTAATAGGAGAAGTATAGCATTATTATTACTATCATTACTATTGCTAATATTACTAAATTATTAAATTATCATTATGAGTAGTAGGCGCATGTGACCTCATGTATGATGTCTGTATGTAAGAAACGTTTATAATGCACAATCTACAGAATGTTTTTCAAGCTTTTTAGAAGCAATTGTAAGGTTTCCTTTTTTTTCCCTGGAGATGAAACTTGAATAATCATTCTGACCATTTTAATGTGTAGTGCCTGAAATAGATCTATTTTGGGTCACTCTCCAAGAATGTTCAACTTCCTTTGAGTGTTTCCCTGTGAGAACTCAACAAGCTATCACTCGACTAGAGCATACATATCTTTCTGAGCATCATTCTCAGGGACAAGCAAACACATCAATTATTTTGTTTATTTTGCGCAGCATGGCATAGCTAGATTTATTTTGTCATCTATTATATGCCTGTTTGTGTCATGTGTACTAGGTGCCATGGTAATGACAGTGTCATTATAGTTGCCATCTTGGGTTGCATTAAAACAAAACAAAACAAAAAAACTTTAAATATTAACTAGTGACTCCCAGTGAATGTCGTGATATTGTTTGTAAACCCAGGTAGTGAGTGGGAACTCGAGGGTAGGGACTACATTCAGGTTACATCAACACCAGCCTGCTTGTGTAGAGAAGAGGTGTTGGTTGAGGAACCGAAAGTGGGTATGATGTGGAGAAATGGAACCCAACCCTGCCTCTGGCCAAAAGTACGATCACATTGCACTGGATGTAGTGGTAAAAAGCTGGTGGGATCCCAAGGAACCTGCCCTGAGTACGTCTAGCCCTCTGATTCCTAACCGATCTACAGGGTGCAGAGCTTTCCAGGCCATTATTGCATTACTGCTTCCCCGTGCACCCCTCAACACCTTCTTTCCATTTTTTTCCCCCATGAACCCTTCAGCCTTTTCTTCTCATGTATAATGCTATTAGCACACTGAAACCAACTGTTCAAAAGTGGCCAGGAAAGTTTTTTTTCCCCCTACTTTGTGTGTTTAATAATTTTATTCTTATCCTTCCCCCTCATGAAAGGGATTTGATTTTACACAACCCAATTAAGAGGGGTCCTGTGTAGCCATCAAGTTGAAAGTTCTTATATATAGTCGTATCACTGGCAGCTGATAGTGGACTTGGGTACACACTGGGATCAGGAGTTCTGCCTGTTGCAGTGGCCTGAAAGAGCCAGCCTGAGATGTGAAAGTGGGTGTGAGCGTGTGACCTTTTCTGGCTGCATGTTGCTTATTGCCTGGATGTGTGGGTGTGTCTCAGGGAGAGAGAAACATACTTGTACATGTAAATATATAAACATAATATGTGCAGGGATGGGTGAAGTATGTAGGAGAGACAAATGTATTGGGATGTTTATGCAAAGAGGAAAGTATCTGTATGCTGTAGATGGATAAATAGGTGCATTCTTTACAAGTAAATGGTATAAATTGATTAGTTGTTTGATTTCTTAATTGATTGGTCAGTAGAGACCAGTAGATACTTCTAGTAGATAATCAGTATGTATGGCATGAGAGAGATTGGTTGAATACTGAGAGTGTGATTGATAAGGTGGGGGGGGGGGGGGGCAGAGATGCCAACTATTACGGATTTCCCGTAATTGTTACGGGAAATGATCACGATTACGGGAGTACGGAATGTCGTCTAAAAATTACGTTTTTTTTGAAATTCCGATAATGCCCTATCGCCTATGCAGCAAGCGCTACATCCATGCGGTAGGCTTCCCCGTCTCTCCCCGGCGCGCCCCCGGGCCGGAAGCGCGAGCGGCCCCGGCGCAGCGAGCCCTGGCGATACTAGCAGACTACACACTGTACATGTTTCATTCTCCAGCCGGCCCGCGTTGCCTGGTTGCCCGCATTTGTGTGTGTCTGTGTCTGTGTACTCGACGTGTGTGTGTTCGTAGCTTCCATTATAGAAAAGTGTGCGCACACGCAATTCGCTGCTTGCGTACTGTGTACACCGAACGGAACTTCGCGCGCATGAATCCCTGTCTCCTACGGACCCTGGATGTTTACATGGATCGCCGTGGTATCCCCATGTGTGGCCGGCCGGCTGGGGAGCGTGAGTATGGTAGCTTAGCTACACACTGTAGCCAGCTGCCACTTTAGACAGTATACTTGGGTGACCCGCACCTCGTCATAGTTAATGTTTGCCCGTATTTGAATCACATTTCGCCACTGAAATTCTTTGAAATCCAACTCACATACAGGAAAAATGCTGAAAATTCCAATGGAATCACAAGTTCACTGATCGATATTGAAAATTTGCAGCTATCGTCGTCAAACGCGAACGATGCAAAAAAGTTGCGCGCTAAGGAAGGGGCCCGCAACTCGTCACCCGCTCTCCCATAGACTTAGCACGTGAAAGACGTGTGCGGGTGACCGTGATGTTCCCATAGACATACACGTAAAAGATGCGTGCGGGTGACTTATAACACGTTTTCCTATAGCCCAATTAAAATTTCAGATTTTCGCGAAAAACTGTTTGGTTTTCACCACAATTTGCTTGGTTGTGGTAGCCCTGCCAAGTTTCAAGCGTACTGAAGACAGTCCCGGGCATAAATTTTTGTTTAGTGCGCTCAAAACAATTTTAAGCGGGGTGACGGTATTCGGGCCCCTGACGAGGTGCGGGCACCTCACTATACCCTATTTCGTTTTGAGTCGGGGTAGAAGCGCTTCGTTGTGCAATGTCTGCTTCTTTTTCTCTACTTCTTCCGTTTTTCCCTTGCCTCCCAAGTACGAGATGATTTTAGAGTGTTGTGTGTGTTTTTTGTAACGTTATTGCATCATTTTTCTGCAAGGAAGAGGTGAGTTTCTGTTCGTGTATTGTCTATTGATGATGTGCACAGCAGTATGGTATGTGCAGGTGAAAAGCGTTCGAACTTTCTTTCCCGAATATCGTGGAAACTCGATGTATTTCTAGGCCTATAAAAGGAGATCTCATATAACAGAATACTTATAACTAACTATTTTCAGGTCAAAATGAATTAATTTCCCTTATTTTGTATCGTTTATTGACGATCTCGAGGATCTCGTCGTAATACCGATTTTCCAATGTGTATTAGATTTAATTTTCGCGTAGCTTTCGGTGCTGCAAACTTTTGCTAGGGCCTAATCTTACTACAAAACTTATCGTTCTATTTCTGTTGTTTCTCACACCTCGTTTGGTACGATTTCTTCCATTTTATATCACTTTATCCGTTCCCTTTATGCTTTTGAATATTTAAACGTAATTCTTTCAAGTGTCTCGCACTGTTATTTTCGTAACGGCGATTTCTCCGCTTTCCTGCAATACTTTTTCGAATCGAAGCGACGTGTGTTGTCTTTTCTAAATATTTGTGTTGTTGGGAGGTGTTGATACTTTGTATTTGTTATTCTTATTTATTTTCCTCGGTGTTAATCTCGAGGGACTATGCGTGTTTCTTAATGTTAATAGGAAAAGGCTAAAATGAACCGAGTGATGTCTGATAGTGATGAAAACTGCTGGTACAAAAAGACGTCTTACTGTGAATGCTGAGCGTATGTGCCGTTCGTTTTATTTCACTTTCCCTCTTATTCTTCTTTCCCTCTTACTCTTCTTTCCCCTCCAAAGAATGATAAAAAAAAGAAATTACATACACCTCACAACAAAAAGATCCACGATCTACCAACCTTGTAAAGTTAAATCTAAATGTTCAATATCACCCCAAAGAATAAGGGGAAAGCACGAATTACAATAAATTAGAGCGAAGAGATTGTTTTACATGCAGTCTCTTCGGCTCGAAGAAACTTGACACCCCACCCCTCTCCCTAGTGGAAATTTCCACAAAAGCAGGTGCCACACCCAAGTGCGTGCCAGACGAAAGAATGCGCGCACTGGAATAAACAGCGTGTGAATATCCTGGAAATATCGATCGAAGAACCAGCTCATTAGTTAAAGTAAAGGAATCATTGCAAAGATATCGTGATTCTATAGCCTTTCTTTTGGCGCATAGTAGGAAACATCAAACAGTCGAATATAGTGTACTTAATCGAATATCTTATGTTCCCTGAACAATAAAAAAGGATCGATTAATCAGTCAATTGAAAATGCAACCACAGAAATACTTAAAAGGTCTCGTATGCCCAGACAAATTCACTACGATTAGGTCCAATGAGATTGAGTCATCACCTGGTTAGATAGTAAAATCATGACAATTAATTTCAGTTCACGCTCATCATAACTGCTTATTACTTTTCAAAGTTTTGGCTATCAACATTCGTTCGTAGGTGTTTTTGTTTGTTTTGTATGTTTTTCCTCGTGAAAGACGTAATGACTTTTTCGTATCGAATGTAAACTCCATGTTTACCGTAAACAAGCCATTCAGCTCAGCTATGGCGCATTCGATCCATCGAACTTGCAGTAACCTCTTAGGCAGGAGCACATGGGTCTTTCCTTTAAAGGTCCAGTTTACCTTTGGGAGCAGTGATTTCAAAAATGTTCAAGATATCACATTTGATACATATGTGTAGGTCTGTTGTATCATAAAACATCCTACCATATGAAATATTTGCAATAAAACCTAAAATATAAGGAAATATCAGGGTTTTTCTCAGTAAACCGTAACTGTATACGGTTTAGTCTGGAAACATTTTTATTATAACTATTGTTCACATTTTGTGTATTTAACAACACTTAACATCGATTATACGGATTCAAATTTTGACAGTGGTTGTTTCTATCCCAAACCCACATTTTAGAACTATTTTAAAGCACTAATGCTTTCATCTGCAAATGGTAAATTATGCCTTTAAACTTGAAAGTGATACCACGTGTTTGCACATTGGCGCAACCACACACAGCGCGGCATTTTTGCGATCATCGTTATAGCAGAGTTTCCGATTCCAGTTAGGGTAAAAGAAATTGGAATACTTCGGAAAATACTGATGTTTAAAATCCAGTAAAATGAAAAAGCCTGAAAACAACGCATGATTATATTTTATAGTAAACAATAGTCGGAAACACCGAAGAGAGTTTTGCATTCGCTCACACAGAAGCTTTCTGGAGAAGATGAAAGCGTTCCCCCTCCCCTGCTAGATAGTGGAAGCTTCCATAACCAGCCCAGCAAGTTTCTGGAGGTACATACATGCACTTGTACACATGTATGCATTGCGAGAAAGCAAGCAATCAACGCTGAACATTGCGTAGTTTGGATTCTTTATCGTGCTGGTGTCCAGCTCGATACTTCGGCATGTGTCGTAATGTTTTGTTTAGAGCCTGTAGGCCTCATAAGTCGACGAGTTTAATTCAAAATAGCAAAAAGGGGGAGATGGGGAAATTACGGATTCTGGTGGAAAAATACGGATTTTGGAGCTGCTGAGTCCGGATTTGTGCTTCCAAAGGTTGGCATCTCTGGGGGGGGGGGGGGGGTCGCAGTTGTGTTTAGCATAACTGCCAAGCAGCCAGTTGCAAACTTGATTATCTGCATCACTGGTTTAAAAACTCAGGAATTATCCAAAGTAACACAGTATAGCAGTTCTTCATAAAAAAGTTCGTCGTAATTGAAAGGTCAAATGTCATCATTTTCAAGATGTGCCATTTTCCAATGAAAACAAGCTTGCTCAAAAAGTCTTATCCCAAGTGTTGATCTTTTCATTTCCATGCTTTTATAACTTCTCAGGTACCTGTAAAGTCTGCTATTGAAGGCATAGAAAAAGTTCTTACAACAAGGGTACAATCATCTTTCTATTCCCTTTCACCTGGTGCCTGTTTCAGACATCTTTCCATGCTTTATGATTTGTGGAGAATTACTTGCATTTACATCATTTTGTTTGCTTACTTGTAACATTAAGACTTCATTGTAAAAGTGAGTAAAATAAAGTGATCATGTGACATAATGTTCTCTCTCTCTTTCATGTCATTTCAGAGGACCATTCAGCGAGGTGAGACGATGTATCCACCGAGACACAGGACAGCAGTTTGCCGTCAAGATTGTGGACGTCGCAAAGTTTACATCAAGCCCAGGACTCAGCACAGAAGGTGAGAGGGAGACATTCCACCAGTAAAATGCTTGATAATCAGATGACTGTTTTTCTTGTTGCAATTAAGAGGGATACTGAACTACATAAAAAAATTCTCATATCAGAATCTTGATATCGTTTCATCCTCTGTCAATTGGAAACGAACTCATTCTTGATTTATGCCTCTGCTGAATGTTCTGATTTTATGTGAAAAAGCACATACTAGTACACACCAACTGAACTCAGTACTTGTGTTCATGATTAAAAAGGGGCTAGTGAATGTGATTTTTATTAAAGAGAAGAGCTGCTGAAATATGAAGCATTAATTGTCTCAAGAATAAATCTTGCTTGACACTTCCAAATTGTCAATCAGTAGAAGCAGCATATTAATATGTGTTGATTTGTGAACAGGTTAAAATCTTTTAAGTTATGTGAACTAATAATTTTCAGTTTTCCTTCACACTTCTATTCTGATCCAACATAATGTTTGTTCTTTGTTGGTATGATTATATATAGTCTTGTGTATTTTATGTGTGTGTGAATTTATACATGATTTCAGGAAGACAAAAAAAAAAAAAGGACCAGCTGATCCTTGCATGTGTGCCAGAGAATAATTCTTGTCAACATACATCAATCAGTAAGACTTGTCCCCTACTGAACAAGAAAATGTAACAGATATTCTACCAGTGGGTGTATTTTCAGCTACCTTAGAAATCAATCAATTATACATGCAGAGAGTTGATTTGCTGTAGCCTTGGTAGACAGAATGATTGCTCGCAGTATTGGGATTGGAACAACATACAAGTTTAATACCAAAGAATAAATGAAATTAAGAATATTTTCCCAAACTCAAAAAAGACAGCAAAGTAGGGGGAGGCTGAATTAAAACAAAGGAAGTTAACTGAACTGAGTGAGGTAGGAGCAGATGTCTGCAGTGTGATGCAGGAAACTTATGAAATCATTTTGAGCATAACAGTAAGCATCCTTTGGAATTACATCTAGGAAAAGACCACCCAGTTCAGTGCAGGCTAGCGCACTTGTCTTGCTCCAATTGAATTAGAATGTTTGAAACACTGGCATTTGCTGGCAGATGCCAGTTGCAGACAGGGTAAGAAGATCCTGTAAGGAGATATAACAACCAACTTGATGTGGAAGAACATCTGATCCCATCCCCTGGTTTGTTTTCCTGCTGCCTTTTCCTTTTTTTTTCTGTCTCTTCTCTTGTACTGGTTACTGTAAACGCCATATATTTAGCGAGTTTAAATTTTTGCGAATCGGGACTTCCTGACGATTTCGCGAGTGGTTAAATTCGCAATGGTGGAGTACTGTACTGAACGGAGAAATGTGGATGTGTACGTCACATTCATATCGGGATCAGAGTCATTATTTTTGCGTGTCTTTAATTTTGCAAATAGCACCTGACTCGCGAAATTTGCAAAAATAAAAACCTCGCGAAATGTTCGGCGTATACAGTACATTCACACGACATTTGTAATCTTCAGTGTTTTAAACTGCAATGATTAGCTTGAAGTTTTAAACCATATATTCTAGTCTTGTTTGTTCCAGACCTCGCTCCAGTGAACACATATCAGACGCCATTCTCACAGTGTCTGATCAAGCTAGACTATACATATTTCCCATTGCGTCCCACTACTGACCACCTCCAAGTGTTGTTCTGGCTTATCACGTGCTGTCACGTTTTGTTGCGCTCACCCCGGTTTATTACGGCCTGCTAGATTTCTCATCAGCACCATGACTGCCATGGCAAATCTTTTGACAGTTGAAAAATCTGACCCCTTATGTCATTCATGGCAGTCACGGCCTGTCGTGTTTGCCCATTCCAAAATGCAAATGAAAATGCCTTTTCCTTTTTTTTCTGTCTCTTCTCTTGTACTGGTAACTGTAAACGCCATATATTTAGCGAGTTTAAATTTTTGCGAATCGGGACTTCGTGACGATTTCGCGAGTGGTTAAATTCGCAATGGTGGAGTACTGTACTGAACGGAGAAATGTGGATGTGTACGTCACATTCATATCGGGATCAGAGTCATTATTTTTGCGTGTCTTTAATTTTGCAAATAGCACCTGACTCGCGAAATTTGCAAAAATAAAAACCTCGCGAAATGTTCGGCGTATACAGTACATTCACACGACATTTGTAATCTTCAGTGTTTTAAACTGCAATGATTAGCTTGAAGTTTTAAACCACGACACATGTCCACGTAACACTTAATCTTAGAGATCAAATTTTTGAGTGAGAATCGTACTGGATGATTGAACCAAAGAATTGGTTGAAATACACAATACAAGCTGTGCTAGCGATGAAGCAGAAAATGTGCGACCATACAGTTGTGTACAACACGCACAAAAAGTTGACCCAGAAGCTGAGGGGGAATAGGGTTAATGGAGAGGTCATGCTAACATGCCAACTTTTGAGTTCATTGAGAATCGTGTCCACATGATGCTAAACTACAAGTGGGGACCCCCCGTGGCTTGTGGATAGAGTGTAAACCCGAAGCTGTCTTGTGGTTCTAATCATTGACTAATCTGTATGACTGCTAACTTTCAAGTATGTCTACTTTGGGCTAAACTATATTGTACGAGTTGATCATCAAAGATTGAAACTTCGAGCTAAACTTTAAGTTTAGGGCTGTCATGTGAACGTAGCCGTAGTCAAGTGCCAGGAGCCCCTCCCGGCCCACCCCCTTACCCAAGCCACTTGTCTGGCCACTTACCACACCCCTTGGCAGGTTTCGTCTCATGGCTCTACAATTTACATGCAAATGGTAGATTTCTGCCAGAGATGGCTGACTGGCTGTGAGACAAAATGGGTCACTGCCTGTGTGTAATTGCCACACATATCCATCCTTCTATGGGAAGGGGTATGGGGATCTAGGAATCAAATTATGTGCACACACACACACACACACACACACACACACACACACACACACACAGAGTTACCACCGCCAGTTTCTCGTTGAGAATTGGCAAATTGTTGTTTCTTTTATTTTCTTGGTTTGTCTTGTATATGTAGCTCAGCCAGCCTTTTAGGGAATAGGGTAAAATCTTTGGATTGGGATTAGATGTTTTGATTAGTTATGAATTTTGGACAAAAAATTTTGTGCATTTCAGTCAAATTTAAGTTCAGTATCAGAAGCGACCCAAGTTGATGAAGAAAACTTCTTCATTAAGGACCCTTCATGCTGTTTATTTGGTGACTTGTATGCTGTGTGTGGGGGAAGGGCAAAGTGCGTTGTACTGCTGTGCTGGAACATGTGTATCACAATACCGTGTAAATAAATGAATATCGAGGAATATTGCATACTACTACTTTTTGTTTTCAATACTGGTTGATCTGTCACTGCCTTGCAATGTCATTACATTGCAACATTAGAAAGGATGTGTATGACAGCACAAATCATGGTGTTACATGAATGTTCAGGATTTTTTTTTTCTAAGAGTACTTTGCTTTTTATTTGAGATGTCCATTAGTTGGTTTTCTTTATGTGTAGTCATCATTGATCAAGACTGTCAGATTGTAAGGGTGTCTTTTGAGTTGAGAGGAGTGTACTTATCTGGCTGTGTGTCACATGGAGAGGATTGGACACTCAGATTAGCATTTGATTTTCAGCCAATGATAATTCATGACAATCATTGTGGCACAGGCCATATCCAGTCCAAGCATCATGCATCAATATATTTGGTTGAGCCTCATCAGAATTCTTCTCTGAGAGTTATAGTCACGAATATACATGTGTACATACTGTATCGGCTCACAACCTATGTGCAATATACAGCAGCCGTGCATCTCGCATGTTTGCATAGCGCACCTCCTTCATCCTTTAGAGCAAGCCAGGAATATACAGCCCATGAAATATACACAGATGCAAGGCAAATAAGCAGCCCATTGCTCTTCACAGCCAATTGACCACACTGCCCGAGCAAGCAAGCTGCGCGCTTCATTTATTTCCCAACGTTCAGGTGAGCTGCAGCTAGCTAGCTTTCTGCGAAGCATTAGCAAACGAGGAAGCTCCCCAGAGGAGGATGATGACTGCCGATTGTCGAATCGGGGATGTGGGACAAATCAATATCATATTCATAATTGTTATTGCCTGTTTACCAAGCCCAAGGGCTGCTGAAAAACAGTGAGGGCAGCATGCAGATATTTGGTGACCCCTCCGAACCTCCGGGGTTCGCTCATGCAGCCAAATGGGTTTTTCAAAGTGTGCTGGCCCCTTTGAAGTAATAAATTAAATTCTCTGACAGTATAGATAGAATCGTAATTCAATTTCAACACAGGAGGTATTCATGCAGTATTATGCAAAGACCTGTCAAATAACATTTGATTACCAAGTATCAAGTAACAACATAGGCCTTTATGTCAATATGTAAGCTTTTTCTTCTATCCTGTATTGTTGTTCAGATCTTTCAACTAGCTCATTTTTGGCAATCAAACTTTCTTTCTGTTTTTGAGGTTCTGACTTTTTATCATTTCTCTCCCTAAACTCAATTATTCCAGACTGAGCTCCTTCTTTTCCTGTTCAAATGTCAATTTCTGAGAAGGGCATCTTTTACAGTAAGAACCTTGAAGATGCAGAAATGTCATATAAATCCACCTTGAAAGTCAGAGCTCTGATGCTATGATATGCTTACACCATGTTCCCCCTGCGGCCACGACAGCCCCGTTTGCCCCCTTTTCCCCCTTCGTATTCTAGTCTTGTTTGTTCCAGACCTCGCTCCAGTGAACACATATCAGACGCCATTCTCACAGTGTCTGATCAAGCTAGACTATACATATTTCCCGTTGCGTCCCACTACTGACCACCTCCAAGTGTTGTTTTGGCTTATCACGTGCTGTCACGTTTTGTTGCGCTCACCCCGGTTTATTACGGCCTGCTAGATTTCTCATCAGCACCATGACTGCCATGGCAAATCTTTTGACAGTTGAAAAATCTGACCCCTTATGTCATTCATGGCAGTCACGGCCTGTCATGTTTGCCCATTCCAAAATGCAGTGTGCAGTGGTTAGGTGGTATACATGTACTCTTCCTTTTATTCCACCCCCCCCCCACCATATTCTAGTCTTGTTACCATGGAAATGTAATATTTAGCTCAATATTTTATCCTCGTTTGATTAAAATCTACAAATGCAAATATATGTGTAACATGTTACGAGCTGATCTAAAATGCAAAACCTTATGCTGCGACTAGCATTTTTCGTGACTATTTTTGGGTTGTTTCCTCTAGTTTTAACCTGGACTTGAAAGAAATGTATAATTGTGATAAAAGGTTTTGCAAAATGCACAGAATGTCACTCTAAATTCCTATGTTTTCATTTTTTTATTTCTATCGTCTTGGGGCCATTGAGAAGAGAATCAACACCAGCTGGAGTGCGATCGCCGCCAAATGTTTACATGACTAATAGGCTTGAGAATGGGTGCCATAGAAAATGCACTTAATGCAGTCATGCCCACACAAAATATCATTCTTTCACCCGGGAATTGCCGTGGAGTGTTTGCTCAGTGCAGATTGGTAATAACAGCCAATCTCCTAATACCGCAACCTCCCCTATCGACCCCCCCCCCCCCCACCATTCTTGAAATATGATGTAAATTCAAGTATACCAATCTATATGCAGATTTTAGATTGTTTGATATTGACACATGCACACGCATAGAAGGGGATCATACTGCTACCAGCCTTCATCAACAATTCCTACTAATTTCCATAAGTTTGATTTCTTCTGTCACTGTCAATACCGTGGAGATATGCAGATCATTCTTCTGGTGATTGCATACAGTGGCCACAAATTGCCTCGGTTAATCAATCAAATTTTTACGGTAGGGGAAGGAACCTACAGGTTTGGTTGGCTGTGCGCTCATTGCTTCCCATCTAGAACAGGGTCAAAGGTCACATTGACCAGGCGAACATTTGCAAGTAATGCTATTGAAGTAGTAATTTGGTCATTACTAAGCGCTTATCATTCAACCATTATGCCGAGGCCTTTGGCATGCTTAGTCATTTCTATATTGTAGGTTCCTCTAGTCTTATAGTGATGCTGCCCTCTGTACATTGCACTCCACCAAGTTTTAGATAAACCATTGTGTCACATTTCTTATGTGTATAGTATCAGTTGAATATCCTGCAGGATTTTGTACGTAGCCGTAGAGATGTAGTATGGGAAAAATATTGCCACTTATTATTATCATTTTTTTTGGGGGGGGGGGGGGGCAGCGCGGTGCCCTCAGTGTTGAAGCTTTACGACACCATATAACTGATCCTTTGATTTCGTGAATCTTCACTCTCGCACAATTCGCAGAATTAAAATGCATGCAAACATTTCTGGTTTTGCAGCACACAGCTGTTGTAATGCATGACAAATTGATAGCGGCAAGTTGATTACCTACAATCCATCAGTGCTGGAAGACGAGGCATAGAAATCCATGCATTTGAGAGACTGAAGATATTTGCATTGCAATTGTGCATTCAATATTTCCTACAAATTAAATTTTGGAAGACCTCGCTAGAATTGTGACATTCATTTTTGGGGGGATGGGAATAGAATTTATTAGTTTTGCTGGTGTGTTATTCATCTGAGTAGTTCAATCTAGGATGAACCCTCATTGGTCTGGCTCCTTGGGTACAGTGTGATGCTTTTATGAAGACCATGCATGAATACATCAATCAGATTTCTATGTACATACCTTAATGACCCTATGCCTAATGTCACTGTGCGTGTTTCTTTTTTCTTATGAAAAAAAAAGAAGAAAATACATGTTGTGAGAATAGTATTGGCTCTTCTTTTGAAGCCAAAATTTGTCAGATATTCAAGTTTATCACAAGTACCAGTTTCTTGGAGTTCCCGTGATGTTCACACATGTTTCATATTGTAGTGGCCAATGCATTATTCTGCAATTTTCGGGAATACTTCATGTCCAAGAATAAACAACAGCAAAAAAGAGAGAAAACGAAACAAATTTCTCACGATCCTTTTTGATTTGTTTAGAACTCAGTGCCATTCATTTCTATCACCACTGGTATATCTTTGGCAGTGAGTTGTGTATGTTCAGGTCTTTGTTCATAATTTCAAATTATTTGTTTGACAGTTATTCAGGGATAATATACCAGTTGAAAAATTGCTATAATTTGTGAAATATTCTCTATAGGGCAACATTTTTCAGAAGCTACAAACGTTGGTTAAATATTCCAAGCCATTTTTTACCATAAGAAGAAAGTTTTTGTGTTGTTTTGTTTGGGTTTTTTTTTTAGATCTGAAATGAGTACTGGGAGAAAAGTTACAGATCAGTTTAGATCAGTGGTCTGACCAAAGTTTGGTAAATTTGAAGAAAGTTATGATAGTTTAAATATCCGCGATTCCAGGATGGTAGGACATAGTACACTGTATGTACAATATACACTGTATTGCACCACTCCACATTAGTGCCTGATGTAGCAAGTTGTTGTTGTTATTTGTGTTTGTTTGTGTGTTTGCTTGTTTTTTTTTTGTTTTTTTTGGGGGGGGAGGGGTAGACATCATTGTGGAATTCATGCATTTTCATTCTTAGATGCATTCGTTAGTGGATTATCCGTGATCACCCCAAAGCATATGAGGGTTAGCTTTAGGCTTGTTTTACTTGGGACTATAAATCCTAGTCCACAAATCAAATTGTTTCAAAGAGCACAGATAAAATTTGTAGCTCATCTTAGGGTTTTAGGGCGAGGAACATTTTGCATGTTTCCAACTCAAAGCTTTCTCTCCCTTGCAAATGCAATGTACAAACACCACCTTGTAAATCCAAGGAGTGCCATGCGATAAAGGAAGGCAAGACTGGGAGACCTAACAGGTGAATGATATTTTGTGAAAAACATTCACTTCACTCCCCACTCATGTAAGGGGATCTTTACCCAGGGGATTTCTACATGTACATTTCTGCTGATTGATTTACATTCGTTCTAATTTGATCAACTCCGGCTTGCATTCCAGAGGTGCGCTGTACTGAGTATGTGCTGTACACGTATGCTATGCTCGTGCTTCGGGTTGTTGAGGATGTCTGCGTAGAATCTGCAATTAAGGCGACACCCAATTTCTTGCCGCTTCCCACAACCCCCCTGCTAGATCTCAATTAATCCAGGGGAACATGCTCCGTGTACTTTACACATGTTAGTTACCTCGTTTCTTGTCGCCATTCTTCTTCCATTCCACCCCTTCCCCTCCTCCCCTTCCAAGTTCCGCATCTCATCTCGTCTATTACCATCTCCGTACACGGCTAATTGCCTGACGTGACGTGCTTCCAACAAATCTGTAATCTTCAGTCTGTAGATTGTGGAAGTTGACATTGTATAGATGCTGTAGACGGCATTCTTGCATTGTGTTCCCTGAATTAACGAGACTGGTACATTGTTTCAGTTTCCCTCACATAAAACCTCGCCATTAAAGGGATGGTACAGTTTTGGTTGTGATAGGGCATTCAGATATTAACTTTTTAAGAGATGATTAGATACCATTATTATAAATGACATATTGAAGAGCATTCAGTTCTAAGAAGAATTCAAAGTTTGTTTGATGAAAATAGGTTTTGAAATGGCAGAGATATCCCAAAACAAAGTAAAACAAAGTGGTCCTTTTAAAAGGTGGGACTCACCTTTTATTAGGATTTCTTTTCCCTTTTTATCTGTTTTTCTTTCATTTTCTGTTCTTATTTGAGCTTTAATAGCAGCTAAAACTGCCTTTTTTGACTTCAGACATAAGGATTTTGTTGTGGAGGATAGAAGCTATGTGTATAAAATGCAGCAGTTCAGTTTATGAAATATTGACATAGGAGATTTGACAAGCAATAAGAAAATTATGAAATTAATATTCCAATATAGATACCACATATTAAAGCATTTGATGGGTGGTCGTAAAATAGTGTCTTTCTCAAAGAAATATTCCAATGCAGACTGAAGCAGTGTTTTGAGTGCTCGTCGGTACACAGTACACCTAGTTCGGTGAATTCAGTAATTATGGCTTTTGGCCATTAGAACAGGTCCCTTATGAAATCGGCGAGCATTCCAGCAGTAAAAAGCGCGCCCAGGTGATAACGTTTTACCCTGTCCCTTGAGCCCTCATCCTATCCTTTGTTCTGCCCGTTGCAGATTCAATTTGCCTTTCGGCACCGGTCAAGAGAGAATCCAATAATAGCAGCTCAGAAGCCAAAGCCACATCGCAAGAGAGATAGATAGATAGATGGAGGGGAAAGAAAAGGAGAGAGAGAGAGAGATGGAAGTAAATCCCTCATCGTTGTAGAAAGAAGGTAGAAAAAAGGTGCATCATAGAATAAAATTTTGACCAACAATTTTGGAGTGGTTGTGGAGTTAACTGGTTCATTTGTAGCTGATTTTTCCGGTTCTCAGTCATTGCAGCCAGCTGCTGTCTGTACCTGTCCTTTCCAGCAATTAGATATGAAGAGTTTCATCGTAAAACATTCTAAGCGCCATTTTTTAACATTTTAAAGTAAGTCCATCAGATACAGCAAACTAAAACCTTTCCTGTGATATCTCACTTGTTACATATTGTCACAGGGAGTTAATATTCTGGACGTTATGACCAAGAATATCCCATATTTTCTTAGTTGTTTAGAAGCTTTAAAGACCCAGCAGCGTGGAGATTAATTCGGCTTGTGCCGAAAGGGTGGGTTGGGTGGTGGCGCGTCGCGTCAATGGGAACACCACCCTTCATCCAAAGCCCCCCCGGTTTTGCCGAAAGGGTGCGTTGGGAGCGTTGGGTCGCGTTGACTGGAACCCTACCCTTCGTCCAAGCCCCCCCCCCCCCCCCCCCCCCCGGTTTTACCGAAAGGGTGCGTTGGTACTTTTTCTCATGTAATATTAAAAGACGAGTTTTGAATTTATATTTAACCTTCAAACAACCATTTCAAAGAGGCTATCGTCCGGATCGGTTTACACTCTATAACCACTTGGTCTACAGCCAGTTGGTCTAATAGACTGTTCAATATCATTTGGTCTAATAACCAGTTGGTCTAGTCATCATTTCGTCCAATCATTGTTTGGTCTAATTGTTATTTAGTTTAATTACTATTTGGTCTACAGTCATTTCGTCTAATAATTGGTTGGACCCCTGTGAAAACCAGCTTTTAGCTGACCAGGGCAATCCATCCCATGAGTGGAGAATGAATGAATAAATAAAATAAATAAATAATAGCCATTTGGTCTATTTTTGGTCTATTATGAGTTGGTCTAATTCCATTTCGTCTAATCATCAAATGGTCTAAAATAAAACCAAATTTGTCCAATATAAATTTGGTGTACACATCATTAATTTTGGTCCATTGCCCAGTTGGTCTAGCCTCTGTTTATCATCATTTAGTCTACACCCATTTAGTCTAATAACCATTGATCTTATTGTCATTTGGTCTAATAGCCAGCCTCCTGGTCTAATCAGGTACCATTTGGTCCAATCATCGTTTCGTCTTTATGACCAACTGGGCTATTTTTTTTTTTTTTTTTGGGGGGGGGAGCTTTTTATTGATGTGTACACCAAATTTATATTTGACAAATTTTGTTTTATTTTAGACCATTTGATGATTAGACGAAATGGAATTAGACCAACTCATAGTAGACCAAAAATAGACCAAACGTCACTGTAAACGGGGTCTTAGATGTCCAGTAAGTAGCAGGGCTTGTGTAGCAGTCATGCCATTAAATAGGTCATTGTATAGCCAATATCACAAGAAGAGTTGGGTTGTGATTGATGGCAAAGATGTGATAAAGATCTCTTACTTGAGAACTTTTAGCAGCACATAATTGTTAACATTTATGTGATTGCGAAAATGTTTTGCTTCATATCATTACACCGCTCAGATTCCTGTTATTGCAATCCTCACTAAAGCCGTTATAAGCTGCAAGCTGCATATGGTCGTCAACATTCATGTGCGATTTCTAGTATATGAGGTTGTTTTTTCTGTGTTTTTTTTTCAGAAGTGAGGAGGATGATTTTTTTATGTAATTCATTCTAGTGCACAAAAATATCTTCGGCAGGTGGTATCATATTGAAGTCAACAAGATTTTTTTTTTCCATTCAAGCACAGTACAGTATGTTACAATGGGCACACAGAAAGGCAGGAATAGTTATGGATTTGTCAGACTCTGTATGTGCGACATGCTTATTTGTCACTTCAGTTGTGCACTGGAAGTCATATTTTCACCTCTCAAACTGATGTTGAAATGCATTTATGATGAACAAAGAGGAGCAAGTGTTCTGGTCTTTTTCAGCCTTAAAGGTAGGGAATCCCATTTGCATGCCTTAAATGAAGAGTTGTATTAATACAGTGGTATGTTGAAGAGAGTATCATTTTAGAAACTCCCATAAAGTATTGAAAGTGGAAGGTAACATATAGTACATTTTTATTGACCGTTAGATTTTGAATTGAATTTTTTTCGGGGCTCACCGTAAATTCCCGTACATTACTAGGCTACCTTTGCAGACCCATGCACTGCATGTGTGTCCACCATGTATATTTTGTGAAGAAAGTTCATCAAAACTTACAAACATTTTTATATACATTCTTGCCACACACTCTATATGTTATTACATCAGCTCTTATACTTTTAGATTTGTGTTTATAGATAAAAAAAAATAAATACAGAAGACTGCAACAAAAAGGCTTAAGTGTGGCTGACACACAGAACTACTGAGTAGTTGAGTTTCGTGCATTATTCAAATTGTAGATAACTGTTGACTTCCCAATTTCTCAGCAGTGGCCTAAACAAGTCCCCTGAGTTTCATATTTAATGTTTTGCTGCATTTTGGGAGGTCTGTAAAAGGTACCCCCTACCTTTAAAGCATAGTGTATGAATTTTTAGGACTGGTAAGGTTGTGTAATTCTTGGCAAGAACTCAAGCAGACACTCTGGCTTGTTATGATCATCATTGGGTTTCATCAGCTTTTGGTCTGAAATATGGATGCAGCAATTTAGCAGTGGTACTGCAAAGGAAGAAATTTTCGCGGCATGAAACTTTCAAAAATTGGAGCTGACGGCCTTTTCTTGCGGCATGAAAATTTTGAGAATCACCTCTGCCTTTCAATGCATATCGTGCAGACAAGAACTCTAGCTTGCATTGTAATATCATGACTCTTGGCTCTCGCTGAATTCATGACATCAAAATGCACACAAACATTTCTGGTTTTACAATATTTTCTAAGGTTCAAAATACCTCTTTTGAATCACCACTAGTTCAAGAAATCCAGTGAATTCAAGGAGACTTCCAAATGATTTTTAGACATTTGTATTTGAACATCTGTGAATTGGTTATACTGGGTACAGAGCTTCTGAATTTGTAGTGATTTGGATGAATTATATTGCTATATTACTTTAATATTTGACCCTCTGTGTCATCAGTCTTGTTCACTGTGTTATGTTTTGGGGTTTTTCAGTGTATTGGTTCATCTGCTCAAGGACCACAACAAATTCCACAAATCTATAAATGGTGCTATCACTTTATGTACTATCATGATGTGACATTATGTAAGTTGTCTGGAGTGCTCCTTTAAGTCAGTTGTGAAGAAGAGTAAGAGATGAATAATGCATTTGGAGTTTCTTCATGTAACACACATTAGGTACGAGTATTCTGTAGTAAAGCTTACCTGGGAGAGGTTGAGGGATAAACGGGGGTGGAGTTGTTGGAGGAGATCATTCAGAAGACAAGCTACTCCATGATCAGTACCATCAACCTAGAAAAACGGATACAATATCAGTTGACCATTCACACCACAAGCACTCAGACAAGATGGTGTGCACTTGTCTTGCCAATTCACACAGAGTGTGAGAAACAAGCCACTCACTACTACTACTACTGCTGCTGCTGCTGCTGCTACTACTACTACTACTACTACTACTACTACTACTACTACTACTGCTATTACTACTACTATTACACTGTACAACTATTATTACTTAGTATACTACTACTACTACTCTACTACTACTACTTCTACTACTACTCACTATTACTACTACTACTACTACTACTACTACTTCTACTACTACTCACTATTACTACTACTACTACTACTACTACTACTACAGTATTCATCGCATAATCGGGCATCTGATAATCGGGAACCTCGCTTAAATGACATACGCTTCCCAGAAACATTTCCAATGCACGTTATTTTCACTGGATAATCGGGCGGGGACCTCTGATAAATGGGAAAATTTTTCTTCAAGCGATCTTTGATTTTGTTGATATTTTACACAAAAAAATCTACCAAAATACCGCAACAATATTTCAAAGATTCCCTACAGTATATACCAAAAGAAACTTTGCGTTAATCGACAGTAACGTTTCATTAACGCAAGCGGTTTCACCTGAATCGTTAGTAACGCAAACTAACGATCGGGAAAATTAACGATTGTAGTAACGATGAGTAACGATGAGTAACGATGAGTAACGATCCTAACGCAAATTAACGATGTTTCATTAAAATTAACGATAGGTAACGCAAGAACTCACGCGAGATTTTGGTTTTGTAACGAGACATGGTGAAAGGACGACGTAGCCCCTGCCGAGTGTAGCGATTTAGCGGAGTCTTTTCGCGAATCGAATCACGATTTCGCGAATGGTTATTTGCAACCGGCGTCACTAAAAACGCACGCCGGGCCACCAAAAAAGCCGGATGTTTGCCTTTAGTTTTGAAAATGAACATCGGTAACTATCGGCTCCGTAAGTTGCTAGAATAAATGTCAGATGTTTGCTCTTAATTTTGGAAATGAATAACGGTAATATTCGACTCCGTATTATACCAAAAAAAAAAAAAAAAAAAAATGTCGGATGTTTGCTTATACTTTTGGAAATGAATAATGGTAAGATTCAGCTCCGTACGGTGCTGAAATTAATGTCAGATATTTGCTTTTGCGTTCGGAAATGAATGAGGATAAAATACGGCTCCGGAAGATGCTGAAATAAATGTCGAATGTTGCTTTGACGGTCGGATATAAATGACAATGATATTCAACTCCGTACGATGATAAAATAAATGCCGGAAGTTTACTTTTACGTTCGAAAGTACATAATGATAATATTCAGCTCCGGAAGATGCTAAATTAAATGTCGAATTATCCCTTTGGCGTTCGGAAATGAATAACAATAATAATCAACTTCGTACAACGATGAGATAAATGTTGGATGTTTGCTTTTACTTTCGAAAGTGAATAGCAATAACATTCGGCTCCAGAAGATGCTGAAATAAATGTCAGATGATCGTTTTTACGTTCGGAAGTGAATAACAGTAATATTTTGCTCCATACGATGCTAAATAACTGTCGGATGTTTGCTTTTAAATTTCGAAATGAATAACAGTAACATTTAACTGCGTTTGATGGTGAAGTTAATGTTTGCTCTGACGTTCGGAAATGAATAACAATAGTATTCAACTCCGTCCGATGATAAATAAATGTCTGATGTTTACTTTTATATTCGAAAGTAAATAGCAATAACAATCAGCTCCGGTAGATGCTAAAATAAATCTGGAATGTTTGCTTCGGCGTTCGAAAATGAATTACAATACTATTCAACTCAGTACGATGATGAAATACGTTGTAATTGCTGGATGTTCGCTTTTACGTTCGAAAGTAAATGGCAATAACATTCAGCTCCGAAAGATGCTAAAATATATGTCGAATGATCCCTTTGACGTTCGAAAATGAATAACAATGATATTCAGCTCCGTACGACGACGAAATGCCGAATGTTCGTTTTTACGTTCTAAAGTAAATAGTGCTCAATAACATTCGGCTTCGGAAGATGCCAAAATAAATGTCAGATGATTGCTTGAAATTTCGGAAGTGAAAAGCAGTAACATTCTGCTCCATAATTAAGATGCTAAAATAAATATCAGACATTTGCTATTTAACATTTCGAAATGAATAACAATAACATTCAGTTGCGTATGATGGTAAAGTAAATGTCGGATGTCTGCCTTGACGTTTGAATGTGAAAAACAGTATAACATTCGGCTCCGTACGATGCTGAAATAATTATGTCAGATGATTAATTTCACTTTCGGAAGTGGACAGCAGTAACATTCGGCTCCTTCGATCGTAAAATAAATGTCGGGTGTTTGCTTTTGAATTTGGAGATGAATAACGGTAATATTCTGCTCCGTTCGATGCTAAAATAAGTAACAGATTGTTGCTTGTACATTTGGAAATGATTAAAGGTATCAATCGGCTCAGTTAGATGATAAAATAAAAAGCGGATGTTGATTTTCACGTTAGGAAATGAATAAGGATGATATTCAGGTCCGTAAGCTGCTAGAATGAATGTCGGTTGCTTGGTTTTACATTTGAAAATGATTAACGGTAACATTCGGCTCCGGAAGGTGTTAAAATACTTGTAAATGTTGGATGATTGCTTGAATTTCCATCAGAAATATATAACGGTAATTTTTTGCTCTTTATACGATGCTAAAACAAAATGTCGGATGTTTACAATGTCTGCAAATGCTCCCACTTTCTCATTTCAAACGTAAATTTTGACCACTCTAATAGGCATCAACTTTCATAATATTAATAATCTATAAACCTATTTGCGAAATCTTAGAACTCAGAATAACGGTATAAGACGATTAAATTTTCTATTCATTTATTTTAGACGTGGGTACAAATAAATGTACCGGTATCACTTCAGTAATACTTGATATTTATTTTTCTATGTTTACTAGGACCGATAGTTTTGCTTGTTTGTTTTTCTTTTCGGGCCACCAAAATAAAAGTTAGTGTGGAGCCCTGGCCTTTTGTGGATAAAGTGTCATGCTGAAAGGCAAATATCGGGCTTCGAGGGGATTGAAACCGCGAACCCGTACCACGGCTAAGTGATTCAGATTTTACTTGTATTTGAAGGTCAACTTTAGATAGACCTTTTTTTTTTTTTTTTTTTCGATACAGCTGGGGCTCCATTCGCATTTATTTACAACAACAGTATAATCGGAAGACGAACAGAAAGAATGTCAGCACCAGGAGTAATCGCACCGGGCCGAAAGGGAAAAAGGAAAAGTATATCCTGAATCTACCCCCCCCCCCCACATCGACAAGAAGACAAATGAAAAAAAGAAGAAAATGAATGGACCCACATGACGCATAATTTTGGAAAATCTGCGGGATATTCGTTATTTCATTTTGCTGCGTTCAAACTATAAACCAGTATAGCTTTTCGAGTGTGATCCTAATGCGTATGAATGTTCTATTTGTTTCAGATGCGAAAGAGGGTAACTATACAACAATTAACGACATTGATAACGCCAAACAATAGGAAATTACAGAGTGCAAGAAAAATAAGACGTCCCGGAAGTACGCCAGACATCATAATTGCTTTTTTTGTTCCTTTCTAGCTCCACAGCATCACCTAGGAAAATCGATTTGACCAAGAACAAAAGCGCGTCCCTCTTTTCTTCCTGGGCAATTACCCCGGACCCTTCCCCCGGCCCTAATCCTAACCATAACCCAAACTCATCACCCTAAACCTAACCCTAATCTTTACTCTAACCTTACCACTAACCAGTATTTAGCGAGGAGGGGGGTAATTGCCCTCTGGGGTTAATTGCCCGGATTAGGTTGCAACACACAACAAAAACCTCTTCCCTAGCCCTACACCTTCCTGATCTCCGTGTGTTGTCAGGTGAAACGACATGTTCAAATACAAGAATAAAACAACAGTAGGTATTGATTGAAACTCGACACCCATTCATGCCAGCCAGGCCAGGCTGAAATGTAACTTCAAAGCACATTCCGACAGCTGGCTGGCAAAACCACATGGCAAAGGAATTTGCGCGCGCGTGTGGATTGCATGCTCAGTATGGAGGGCCTGGGAGCGGAAAAAACAAGGGTGATTACTGTAGTCTGTGAGTTATCAAAAGCAGACCTTTCGAATAATTGCAAACGTCATGATACTATTTTGTCTTCCTTTTGGACTGAAAGAAAAAAATCACGAAGACGAGTTGAGTACACGTTGTATCACAATTTTTTACATAACCATGCAAAACGATTACTACACTCATGTCATGACAAGAAATGAATCAATATTCCAAGACAAATACAAAGCAGCCTCGGGTACTGACGGTGGGTGACAAGAGACGCCACGCACTCACGATGCACGTTGGGGAGCAACAGGGGAGGTGGGAAGAGACTCTTCCCGCCTCCCTGATCCTGGAGTTTGTGAGAACTTCCCGATACGTGACAAGGAGGTGGAAGAGAGACACTCCACCTCCCTTGTGACAACACGATTGTGACAATCTCAAAGCATGGACCCTACCACGCCCAGCATATCTGCGTGCTACTTCTCAAAATTTTAAGGAACTTTAGGGCTTTTTACACTTGTGTTTCTTAACCCCGGACTTTCTCTGACCCAGGACTATCGTTAGTCCCGTACCAATTTTTTCAGCTTTTTACACTCGCCAATTAGTCCCGTACTATCTCTTGTCCGGGGCTAAGGAGAAAACTGACCTTTTTACACTCGTATTTCTTAGCCCCGGACTTTCCAAACCACATGAATATTCATAATTACGCTGTGTACTGTACACGTACACGCACGCACCGGCAGCACTTGATTACCTCGTTTCTGATTGGTCAGTGAGGGTCGGACTTCGTCTCCATTGCTTAGCCCAGGATTATTTTTTCGTTCTGTTTACACTCACTTGCTTGACACCGCAATTGCGGTGCTAGCACCGCAATTGCGGTGCTAACCCCTGCTATTTTGCAGGGCCAGATAGTACCGTACTATCGGTGGGGCTAGCCCACTTTGGCAAAAACGAGTGTAAACAGAAAGTGGGCTAAGGATAGTCCCGTACCAACGGTGGGGCTAAGGCCCCCCCTTAGCCCCACCGATAGTCCGGGGCTAAGCAAAAATTTACAAGTGTAAAAAGCCCTTTTGTCTCTGATCTGTTGAGTTGTTTTTGCTGAATATCAGGAGCTTTTCATGCCTGAAGTTCAAATGGATGGTTGCCAAAAATTCCATAGTGTATAAATCTCTCAGTAATTTATTTTAGGCTGTTGATGCTGCCGTAAAAACATTAGAAATTTCATATGAACTAGTCAGGATAAAGACAAAAAAATCTCCGCACAAAACAAATACAAGTATTTTTTATTGTCATCGGTAGTCAATTAATTTGTGTTTTACAGATATGATTAAAGCAATAGGTATATTATCAACTATTGTATTACACGTAGGAACACTTTCATGGTAAGTTTGACGTTTTAAACGGCTACATTAAGTTAACAAAAATCGCAGGAGAGTTTTTCAAGGAGTGCAACCATTTCTAAACGTGAAGGAAAAAAAAAACGTGAAAGGGGAAAAAAAAAAAGAATCAACGTTTGTGATCCTGGGTCTTCGACTTGAGCTATCTTTTATAATCAAACATTCCTTCTCTGTTCATTCCCAAGACCCCAGACTGTTCATGACCTCCGAGAATGCGCCAATACGCGCGGTTTCTTCTGTTGATTGGTCTCTCTCTCCACCCCTCCCCATTCCCCACTCTTGGCATCGTGGGATTTTTCATGTTTCTGGGTAAACTTCCATGTGAAAATAAGCGTGTGCACGTGCCTATCACTTGACTCACCTGCTGGCAGTGTAATAATGCGAGCAGAAAGTGGTAGACATTTTCTTCTGCTGCTGCAGCTACTTTTACTGCCGAAATACTCGGCTTTGTCACCACACACTACCACCAGTTATTCGGCAGTTATTCGACATATGTTGTGCATTGGAATATAAATGGACTTTTGCACCTTCCTGAATTGAGTAAGTGTCTGACAGTTGTTGAAATCGTGACACATACTGACATCGCTAACGTTAGACAGTCGGCATTAGTTTTAGGCTTGCGTATGCGTGATTTCATGGGTTCAATGTTCGATGGAAAATGTTGGCTGTGGGGAATTTTTTGCTTGCCCGATTCCATTGAGATTGACTGCGCCCATATTATGAGTACACATTTGACGACCATGACAATACGACATTGCCAGGGGAGTTCTGCTAAACTACAAAATCTTTTCGGTATTTGATTTCGCTAATGCCCTCCGTCGGCAGGAAATTGTCTGTAGTAACGACAGTTACTGTACTCAACTGAGTCATCTCCGAGTCTCGCAATTTCCGAGATTTCTTGCCGGTCCACATGACAAGTCCGCTAACGCAAGATCTAAAAATTAACGCACAGTAACGATCATTCACGCACAGTAACGATCTGTAACGATCATTCACGCACAGTAACGATCTGTAACGATCATTCACGCACGGTGATCGTTAATTTTGTAACGCAGAAAGATTAACGCAGTACCGATCGGCGCTTGCGTTACACGTAAATTTAACGCAAAGTTTATTTTGGTATATACTGTATCAGTTGTCGTTTACACACAACAATATTTCAAAGATTCCCTATCAGTTGTCGTTTACATTGAACTTACAAAGCAAGCTTCGGACTGGTGTGTTTTGACCTCCGTCCATCCAGTACACGTACATTTCAGCTTGCTGCCCGCCTTCGCTTTTCTGTACATGTGTATATATGGCGAGCTAGATCGCTACATATTGACAACACAATCATGTACAGTGCAGTGATCGCGGCAAGTAAACAATCAAGCCGTGATGATTGAATGATTGAAGGACTTTTCATTGACGTTCCCACATCAGTTCTGGGTAATCATTTCCCATGGTTGTGGATATGTATTTATACGGAACGCCCTACGTGTCCAAGAATTCTACGAATGTTTAAGAAAGTGCTAGCTTTTAATCCACATATTTTGTGTTCAAAGAGAGGTGACAGAAGAAGAACCCGGTTGCGATTACTCTACATCATTGCGAGAATGCAGGGAGAGCTAGAGGGTCGCGCCGAGGGATAGCGTGGTTGTGTATTCATGTACATGTACAGTACGTCAGTATGCATGTGTGTGTGTGTGTGTGCACTACATGTACATGTCATAATATGGCCATTAGTGTATAGTGAGTGCTCATCGCGAAATCGGGCACCCCGCTTTAAGGGGCCATGTTTGCTACTCCCAACCTGTCCCGATTATGCGATGAATACTGTACTACTACTACTAGTACTACTCACTACTACTACTACTACTCACTACTACTACTACTACTAGTTACTACTACTACTACTACTACTACTGCTGCTACTACTACTACTACTTCTACTAGTACTACTAAAAAAGAAAAAAAAAAGAGTAACATCTATTAGAAGTTGTATGATGACATTATTATGTTCGGGGAGAGTGTGAATCTTTTGTCCAGGGAATGGAGAATAAAAGAAAGCAGGATCATATTTTCATAAAACAGATTGAAATTTTAGACCAACTGCGAGAGAAAATAATCATTTTTTCTTTAGTAAGTTCAAATCTTTAGTCCTTAGAACACAATCTGAAACTGCCTTTTAAATAGTACATCAAGAATTTCAGAGTTTTTTTTTTTTAAACCAGATGTTGAAAAGTATTACTACATTGTAATTAGTTTAAATGTGATTAAGCCTTAGAAGTATGAAAGATAAGTTGTTCATAGCAGTGGTAGTTGTGGCCCTATTGGACCCAAAGCAATATATGTTGAAAAAAAAAATTATATGATTCGTGTCATTAAAACTAAGACCTGCATGATCAAAGTTTATTAGTGCTTTGAATGAATCATCCTTAAAAGTTGGGGTAAACAAACTTAATATTCTAATTGCACATTCATTCCAAATTTGGACTCAGAAGCAGGGCCCCAGGGCAGTGCCCCAGAAATCCAAAGAGCTGATTGGTAAAAGGCATCTTAATTCTTCAGAGCCATGGTCTTCTCTTGTAGTATCATGAGTGGTATTGTGAGAAGGCAAGATCCAGGGGTAAGCCCATTGATTGTATGTACAGTATAGGGCCCCCGAAGAGGTCTTCACTGATCACACAACCCATCCAGGGGGCACCACAGGAAACTATGAGAAAGGATTTCATTAAGGTTAAATCTATCTTGAAGCTCAGGTGATCCTTTACACCCCACCTCCCCCCCCCCCCCCCCACCCAGCTCTTCTTTTTATATGCCAAGTGTCTACTACAATGCAATATTGCATGAAGCGTGCAAAAGAGCGTGCAAAAGAGTGCTACTGTAATCTGTTGAGTGGAATTGCTCAGTGTCTTCTGACAGCGGGAGGGAACAGCAGTGATGGGAGTGACAGTGGAGAAGATAGAAGTTACAGAAGACTGCCTAACAGCAGCATCCTCATCAGACAACCAGATCTCATATAGGCAATGCATTGTGGGATGGGAGTAGGGGCGCCAAAGTGTGCCCTCCCCCACACACACTGGCAGGGCTTGACTCCTCCAAACGTGAACGGTGGACGGGTCAGTTGCCCAAATTGATTCTCCGCGCCACGGTCCGATTACAGGTGGAAGGCTGTAACCGGAGTCACGAGCGGGGACCCTCAGACCTGTCAGCGCGAGGGGCGGAGTGCAGGTCACCCAAATTACCAATGTGCAGTGCTATCTAGGCATAGTGGGATTGCGGTTAAACAGAACGTTTCTCTATGTAGTGTTGACTCTGTCTTATATGCACAACCCATCCACTGTATAGATCCCAGAATTGTCTCTGGTTTGACTCCAGGTGTTACCGCCATCCCCCGTGAAAGAACAAGGTCATGCGCAAATTGGATGAAATGAACAATGTTGGATGCAGACTCTCCCTGTCATAGCCCTGAATAGTCTCTCGCTGTATGAGTAGGCGTAAATCCTTCCCCTTTCACTAATTACACCCAGAGCAATCACCCAGAAAGCAGAAAACAGGAAAAGATCGAATTGAAGCAAGCTCATTTCTGTCATTGCATATTTGAATTCCTTTCGTTCAAGTGATCTGTTTTCCTGCTCCTATTTCATCGCTTTCATTCTTACTTTCCTTCTTTCTTTCTTTATCTTTCTCTTTGCTCGATCCTCTTTCGCTATGTGCATCTTTTCTAATAATCTACACAGATTTTTGTTGTTGTTGTTGTTTGCAGGGAATATTCTTGGTATCGCATCGCAATTTGCTATGCATTTTTTATACGACTACTTTACAAAATTTCTTGTGTGTAGCAGGTTTTGTTTTGTTTTTTTTTTCACATAGGACTGCACAAAACTTTGTTTAATGTATTTTCCTAATGATCAAAACTGCTAATCAAATTTGAGAAGAAAAATTATTCCCTGGTTTGTGAATACTGTAATATTATGATCATTACTGTGTTGTTTCTGCAATGTCACTGTCAAACTTTCGATCACTTTTTTCTCCCTGTACACAGATCTCAAGAGAGAGGCCTCCATATGTCACATGCTGAAGCACCCACACATTGTAGAGTTGCTGGAAACCTACAGCTCTGATGGGCTCCTCTACATGGTGTTTGAGTAGTGAGTCTACCTCTACCTTTTGTTTTCTTTTATCTCAAAGGAGAATGAAACTTGGATATATTGTAGATTGAGGGATTGCAGCAATATTAGTAGAACACATTGGCAGAGTTTGAGAAGAATTGGACAGTCTGTCAAAAAGTTATGAATTCTTAAAGTTTTGGTGTAGCTATCGCTGGATGGGAAGACTACTTCATTTCATAATGTCATGCAGGGACAATGATAAAAAGGAGGTGAAGAGAAAATTCAGCTTATTTTTCATGTTTCTAGCATAGTGAAAAAGCACTTGAGCTACCTTACCTCTTTAAGAAAGCAGGGGGAATAATGTTACCCTCAATAAATGTCAGTAATAAATCAGGGTAATGTGTACTTTTCATTTAAAAAAAAAAAAAAAATTTGTGGAATTTTATGTATATCTTCTGTATAGCCTTGAAAATGCATGATGCCAAGTACTGTAGTGATCTTCTCGTCCAATGATGGTGATGCCGAATCTTTAAAAAGTCATAACTTTTAAACAGATTGTCCAATTTTCCTCAAACTTCTCTGATGTAATCTGCTAATATTGCTGCATTCACTCAATCCACATTTATATTCAGGTTTTATTCCCCTTTAAAGAAATGTTGATGGCCCATACAGCTTCATATCTAGACTAATGCTAAGATGACTTGACTGTAGGCCTATTGTTTCCCTGGTTACTGGTTTCAAATGTACGGTTCTCTTGCGTGAAGTTCATGTAGAGCAATTATTCTTCAGCTGCCATGAAGTTCTTAACTCATAATTAGAACCAGCCCAGCTTGCCTATCTGAATAACTTTTGGAGTTCGGAGTTTAAAACATGAATAGGCACATCTGGGACTGAAATGACGATTCTTCAAGAAAACAAGATATAACATTATCTGTATATTGTCACATTGTATTATATACTTGAGAAAGTAATACTCATATGTTTGTTTTCCTCTTGAAGCAAATGTGTAGGTCACTGTATAGAGCATTCAAAGAAAAGTTTCTCATTGCTAAAACTGTAAGTTTGAGGTAGAATTAGCATATATGATTTGCCTGCAAATGCTTAAATGGAGTCTTGAAAATAGGATGAAGAGTAAAAAGATTTACAACTGAAGGCTTTTGTGTGTTAGGTCACAAAAGACAGTTGGTAACAATGGTAAGGTCGCTCACATTGGAGTTGACTGAATTTTCTCTGCCGTGGATTTGCAAAAAAAAAAAAAATCCAAAAAGCATAAAGTCACTGACATCCAGGATATATTGTAGTCAACCCCTCTTTCCTGTTGTGGGCTTATGTTCTTTTATCAAATGATCTATTGTGATGACACAGACATTCCATAATATATATATAGAAGTTTTGTTGCCAGGCAACAGAGTACTTCCGCATTTCAGTTCGCCATCAGTGACGACGACAATTTCAGGAAGATGACAGAGAAGGGAGAAAAAGGAACAAGGGGGGGGGGGGAATGTCTAGCCGAGAGTCCCATCAAAGTGGAATATGACACCAAAACTCATATTAGTCCTCCATGAAGCTGCATGAGTTTGTCTAGATTTATTTATTTCATGGTAGATTTAGCAAACTTTTCGACTGAAAACATGAGTATTAATAGGGATTTTATTCTTTGCATGAAGTTTACCAGCCCAAAGCAGCCTCAGAGAGGAAGTCCAGGGGGGCGTTTCATCAACGAGTTCATCGGAGGTTTTCACCGACAAATTTGCTATCAGCCAATCAGATGCAAGGATTTCAGTAGCTTTTAACAGTTGTCAGTGTAAATCACTGACAAAAAGTTTCATGAAACGGTCCCCAGGAATAAATTTGCCTATATATGAAGAAAAATAAAATGTGGAAATTGATACTCAAAGTGCACATAGCATAACCATTGTCTGCAGAGTTAGTTGCAAAGGTACACTCATGACAGCTTCATGTACAGTGTAGATACAGTTTTAAAAGAGTGGGCAGGCTCACAAAGCTTCCAATGCATGGTGAGTTTATGGCTTTCTTAAAACTGCAGCAATTATGAGGCAAAGGCAGCAGTAAAAAGTTGCGATGTTGACTTGTAGGTAATGATTTGCAGAGAGGGAAATATTGCACTGTGCAAAGGACTGGAATTAGTGCGGGGGGGATATCCATGATTTATGCAGTGATAGTGTGATATGCACACGGCGTGGCATCTACCAGATATGCAGTAAGCCACAGTACACAGTTTAGGCATTCAACATCAGAAGTATATCTGTTGTGTGAAGTGTGGTTAATGCGGCATCTTCTGGACATGACCACAAAATTCTTGTCAAGCTGCACTCTTATGAAAGATATAAGTTTATGAAATACAGTTTTAGATTAAACATCTTTCCAAGTTGAACTTCATCACTGTTCCAAAAGAAAGCAAACAAAGATTTTCCTTTCCGTTTGAAAATGCCATGGTGCAGTGGCTTTATAAATGATTATTTAATGTACTCTGTGTTATTTTGTTTTTGTCTATGTATATGTGTGTATGTGTTGTATGTGTGTGTGTGCGCTTGTGTGTATTTGTGTGAAGTCCACTGTTTGTCACAGCAAAATTGAAATAATGGCAGAAAAATAAACAAATACCAAAACATCCTCTTTACTTGTCAGAGTTTATGTTCACATCACCCCCTTCCAAATATGTCTCAACTTCACTTTAAGCATCTAATACCCTCTTGATTTTTCATCATTAATTTTGTCCAGTTATTTTACAAAGACTTCACAACTATTTTAAATATCTAGATATTTGTTCTTTATTTATTGACTTTTTTATTCCATAGAAACCAGAGACTGACTCTTGTATTTCAAAAAGACCATTTCAATTAATGGAATTACATACAATGCATGAATTTAACCTGAATTTTAATCACTAACAGCCTGCAGGCTCTAGTAGAAGTTCTGAAAGAAGATACAAACTGTAGAATATGTATTATTTCTAATTTACTTCACAGTGCATAGTTTATACCATTGTCAAATGTACACACAGATGAATAGAACACATGAAAGTGTGCACTCCGCTTTTGGCTCATCCGTTCATTATACATCCAAAGAATCTCATTTCAGCATTTGGTATTTACAATTCAATTCTTTTTTTTTCCTCCCTCCTCCCTCCGTCCCGATCCCGACTATTCCCACAAGCTGTATCACTGAAGAGGCTGGATTTATCATCCAGACTTTCTCCTTTTTTTTATGCGCTCCAGTCCTGCGAGTAATTCTATTGATGGACAGCGGGCTCTGCAGAAAATAAAGGGCTATTTTTAGGCTGTGCTCGCCTCAACTGGAGTCATAGTCTTGTTGCCACACACATTTAAGCCTTGATTGCCCACTGTGCTGTACTGGCCCATACGTTCATTTAAATCCTAGTTAGATATGAAGTTAGTGATGACTACTTAACTGTGTGTACTTCCTGAGATGTTTATTGAGAAGATGTGTGGTATCGATATGAATGCTTGTCTTTTTCTTGGCTGCATTAGTAGTTTGTTTGTGGGAATATTTTTCCTGCATTCTACTTTTCATATTTTACAGCATATTTGCATTTGCGACGTTGTTGGGGTTTGATGCACAAAGACTACTAGAAATTCATCAAACTTTTGGTAGGGGTAGTCACCCATTCCATAGTCTGTCTGTCAGACTTTTGTGGGAAATCTCTCAAATTAAGACTCTGGCAATACTCACACAGTTTTCCCATAGGATGACATACAACGTAAGACTCCAAGAGTGCCCACGCGGTATTTCCACAAGATGACATTCAACTTGCGGTATTTTCTACACCGTGTACCTCACAGAATTACTCAGTTATTGCCAGTAAAATGTATGTATGATGGAAGTGAAATAGAAAGCCACTATTGGTGAAACTGCTGTGTGGAATGAACGTTTTTGCTTGCACAGATGTATGTGTATTTGAGCATATATCTGAATAGACCCAGACATAATTTTCTGTCAAGACCCATCAGGTGCATGTGCACAGGAATTCAATACAATTTTCATCAAAGAAACCAGAGTGTCTACATCAATCAGGAGGACATAAATTGGGAAAGAGCGTTGAGAATTTAGATACAGAGAAGAGAAAGAGATATATACCAAACAAAATGTGTGTTTGGTCACACCATCATATGTTATTTTACTGAAGTTGAAAAAACAAACAAACAAAAGCAGTAAAAAGTGTCAAAACTGCTGAATGCAGCGAGTCACTTTGTCATAAAGTAGAATGGACTACAAAGAAAATGCTATTTTGTGTGACTGAAACAATGCAACAGGGACCCACAACATAAAACAGTTCATTAAGTTTGATAGTGGATTTTCTTTTGTTTTAAGACCCAGCCAATCTACATTTGACAAGAATCAAGCAACTGTAAAGATGAATTGTCTTGTGTCATGTTTTCTTAAAAATCATTAAGTTGAAGTTCTCCTTGATTTGTCCTGTTTGGAGAATAGTTGGTTAACATCAGCTGATCAGATATCTTGATGATGACACTAATGATGTTTATCTCTCATATTCTTCTTCTTTTTCCACCACAATCTTTACTTTCTCTTTCTTCTATCTTTCATTACTTTTCTTGTCAATTTTTATCCCATTTACTGTCACTCCTTTCACTTTTTTTTGGATTTTGTCATCTCTTGTCTTTCCTGTTTGTCTGTCTTTATGTATGTATGTATGTATGTATGTATTTATCTATGTCTGTCCATCTGTCTTCTCTCTCCTCCCTCCCTTTAATACCTCTCAAAACACTATACAGCATGGAAGGAGCCGACCTGTGTTTTGAGATAGTCAAGAGAGCCAATGCGGGTTTCGTCTACAGTGAAGCAGTAGCGAGGTAAGTTTTAATGCTGTGGGGTACCACATTGTTCCACTGATGCTCAAGTCTAGTTTAGAGGGTTATTACCATTAATCCGTATTTCCTGGCTGCTTCTGTTTTGCAGCGAAAAATGTCGCACAGTTTTAAAGCATGTGACACTGTTATTGATATGCCATGACAAAAACAAAGAACAATGTCTTACAAATAACTCCAGAAACATGCAGTGTAAAAGGATCTCAGTAACTTGTAATATGCTAATTGTCTATACCAGTGAGGCAATTACCTTTTCAGAACCAATTGATAAAATGTTATCACATTATTGCGACCACAATATACCATGTGCTTAGGCGTATTTCCTTCAACTAAATTGTCAACTACTGTAGGTGCTGAAATATAAATGATGAACTGTTACCAGTGGAACATTCAAACTATACACTTTCACCAGGATTTTGTTGGTGAGTTATTATTAATGATATAATAGATTTGTTCTTAAGCATAGTGTGCAGATTTTTTTTTTTTATTTTGTCTTATTTCAGTTTTTGCTACATAATTGCTTTCTTACAAATTTAAAGTTCTATGTAAAATACAGCAGAGAAACTTAGTACTTCAAAGATGCCATACATCTCAAAAAAGATTGTGATCAGCTTCTCCTCAACTGATATTTTGTTTCAAAACTACATTGTGCATGTATCCTGCACTATCCTAAGAGTGCGCTGTTAATTTGTCACAGCATAGCACCACAGCTTGTACAGCTCCCACAGTGCAACCGCACAGTAGAACTCCAGTGAGTCAGAGGAGAGAGGGGGTGGTGCTGGAGTAGTAGGGTAAAGGGTTGTGTGTGACTGATGTCTCATCGCGTGGGGGGTGTGGGTGGGTTCCCGCACAACATCAATACATCGGCAGGCAGGCAGGCAATACAGGATGGTTCATTGGCAGCCGGCGCTGCCCTGCTCGCCGCAGTTGGAACATGTACGTGTCAGAGCACGAAACTGGTGTTGACGCGAGCGAACACGAACACGAACACACACATACACACACACACACATACACGTACACTCACTCACATCTTGTCGCCATATCACAAATTTTCTAGGGCAGTGTGGCGGCGACAGGGTTCTCACAAGCCTGCATTGAGATGGAGATGGAAAAACAATCTCTCTCTCTTTTCCTTCATATGTTTCTCTCTTTTCCTTGATATGTTTCTCTCTCTTTTCCTTGATATGTTTCTCTCTCTTTTCCTTGATATGCTTCTCCCTTTTTCTTGATATGTTTCTCTCTTTTCCTTGATATGCTTCTCCCTTTTTCTTGATATGTTTCTCTCTTTTTCTTGTATGCTTCTCCCTTTTTCTTGATATGTTTCTCTCTTTTTCTTGATATGTTTCTCTCTTTTCCTTGATGTGTTTCTCTTTCTCTCTCGCACAGATGACATCCGTATGAGCTTTCCAGGCAGTCTCAGACGGGGCACAAAATTGAAAACTCTTGCTGTCTTTCCTCTTTTCCTTCAAAGTAGGAAGGGCTGGGGATTCGTGACGATGATCATGATAGCTTAGGATGGAGAGAAAATGCATTGCTAATATTGGTGTCAGTATTAATTAGCAGTCATCTCCTACAATGTATAAGCAAAATTATTTGACCTATGTATTGGTATGACAGTGTGATAGTTACAAGAACACACTAGATGTTGTAAATATATATTCCCACAAATACTTTAGTCTTTAGCCAATCTGTTTTGAAAATGTACTTTCTACTCTCAACTGCCTTAATTGAGAAGGGAAATGTTGTAGAGCGAATCATGAAACTCACATACCAATGAACAGCTGGTATGATGCTATTTACTTTTCTGTAGGGTGTATCATCGTCCCGTTGTAGAGCCCCGAAGTATCTTGCTCCTTCAAGCTTCTAATATCACTGTTATAACATTGCTGGAGATTTGTTCTTGTCACATAACGGATAACAAGTTCAACTGTGCTAATAAAATGTGCTCATTAAACCTCAATATTGATCCCAACTCCCTCTCCCTGCCCCACATGAGTTCATAACCTACATACTGTTCAGAAGAAGAATAAAAAACAAAACATAGAGTTGCTACTTCTTCATTGCACTCGGTTCTGAGTAAGCCACTTATCTGGCTGGGCATTCAGACTTTTAACTCATCTCACGTCCTGGCACAAATTGCTTTGATCACCACATGGATTTTTGTAATCCGAGCATGTGTTAAAGGAACGCGTGCCGAGCCTAAATCGTCGAACCATGTGCGTGTAGCAAAATGCTATTAAATGTCATGGGAGCAGAGCTGTGTAGGAGCATTTGTGCCAGTACATACTGTTGTATATCAGCCTGGATTAACCCTAAGAGTGCTGAATGTGTAGTATCATTCACATTTTTAGAGGTTTGGAAGAGATTCAGTTTGTTGTGCTCACAGTTCCGAAAGAAATCATTTAATACTCATTGAATGTGGTAAAATGATGATCTAGATCTACTATATTGAAGTTTATGTAGGTAATCACTGTGCCTTCATGAATATTTGAACATCATGAATTTAAGTCCAATATCTATTATCAATTTTCGCATCAAAATGCACGAGTTGGATTTGTTGTGTCCACAGGAATACAAACTTATGTCATCTGTCAATCTTTGGTCACCTTTGATCTCTTCTGATATACCTGCATATTCCCTGAAAAATTGAGTTTATAACCTTGAAAGCAACCCCCCCCCCATGATTGTACCAGACAATGACACTGACTGAGTCAATGAAAGTTTGCCACCACTTGGTGCCACGGCAACCCACAAACCAGAGCCTTTGTCTCTGATCTATTGCCACTCTGCTGCAGACAAAAACCCCGTCTTGTCACCTTCTCTACTTTATGTAATTGGATGGGATCAAAAGTTGTACAGCGTCAGTCCATTCCACATAGACAAAACCACATAGAAATGATAAATATCAAGGGGCAGGGTCACTTTCATCTCATCAGTGCATGAAAAAAATAATGGTCCCCCTTTCTCTCTGCTCTACCACATTTAATCAAAATCCTAGTTACAAACAAACAAACAAACAAAGTAAGGTAAAACATACTTTCTGTTGTTGGCAATGGTGCTTTTGAGGCAAAAAAAAAAGGGGGGAAGGAAGATAATACAATGGATACAGCTCTTCAATGCCATACATCTGTAACTTCATTGAGACACTTTTCATCAGCGTGGTCATGGCCCACCACCCTTTTTCCATTCGCCACAACCTTGGCCTTTTGTGCTTATGGTTTGATAGTCCACTGATGCAAGAACAGTCCTTTACATTAAGAACAGCTTTATAAAAACAGATACATCCACAACTTTGCAGTATACAGTATGTCCCCCCAAAAAAATCACAATCAAATTTTCGCATTGATAACACCCAATATGATTAAACTGCCTAAATGCTACTTCAGGGTCATAGAATATAACATCTTAGCTCTATTTTGCAGAAAACCCAATTCAATTTGGTTAAGCAGTCACAGACAAATGTGAAAAGTTGTAAAGCATGCCATGAGTCTGATTCTTTCAAGTTCAGCACTTCGATGTTTTTGTGTGTGAATACAGTAGACAGAAATTGGAGGGAAGAGATTCTTGACATCCTCTACAAAATTCCTCATTTCTCTTTGGCCACTGAAGCAAATTGAATGGGGTGTTCTGTAAGATGTGGGCAATGAGTTATAGTTTCATACCCTGAATTTGTATTTGGATTGATTCACTATTTTTAAAGATACATCATTGCGAAGGGTCCCATTGTAATTTTTTTTTTTTTTTTTTAGTGACATACAGTATAGAGTCGGCAATAACATTCAGTCATGACTTAAAACATGAGCTGTTTATTTAAATCTGTTGTCTAATCAAACATCAGAGAAAATATAGCACAAAAGAGTGTGTTTGTTCTTATTCTCTTGAATCTTTAGTTTTGGAGCTGACTGTCTGTTTCAACACCAAGAACATTCTGTCTGGTGATCCAAATATGTAGACTTTAAACCTGAAAGGGCACGTTCTAGAATACCTAGCCCAGATTTTGCTTTTCATAATGATAATAATAATAATAGTGGCTACTTGTATAGCGCACAGGTCCACCATTCAGTGCTCATGGCGCTTCAACAATGAAAAGATAGATGATTATATTCATGCATATAATGTTCAATCATGTCAACAAAGAAGAAAATGGCAAACAAAAAACAAACATATACCAAATAAAAGAATACAATATCGTTCCGAACATTAAAGGTCCTGTTTACCTTTGGGAGCAGTGATATAAAAATGTTCAAGATATCACTTTTGATGCATATGTGTAGGTCAGTTGTACCACAAAACATCCTACCATATAAAAATTTTGCAATAAAGCCTGAAATATAAGGAGCTATCACTATTTTTCTCATGAAACCATAACTGTAGACGGTTAAGTCTAGGAACATTTTTATTATAACTATTGTTCACATTTTGTATATTTAACAATACTTAAAGCCCGTGTACAGTAGTCGATTAGACACCTGAATTGTCGCCAAAAGCCACGAACGCGATTGATTTTCTCAACGAGACATTGTAGAGTATTATATAGCATTCTGACATTGATATACATGGATTTTGAGGGTTGAAATTACTGAAATTACCCGATCACCGAAGTGCTTCAAAATCTTGTTTCGCCAGTTTCGCGGTCAGTTTTTTCTTTCGAATAAGTACGATCGGCCGTTACTTCAACAGCACCACCATGCGGTGTGTTTGTGCCATCCACAAACTTTCCTCCCGATTTTCCGCCCGATCGAGAGCGAGTGAGACACGATGGTGTACAACTGTACGCATAGCTACAGTAATAAAGCAATCGCTGTCTGTTGTGTGACCGCGCTAAGTCGCGCTGAGCCGTAGCACTCAACTGTCTCTGACCGACCAGACGCTGTTACTAGTGTACTACGCTGTGCGAATACACGTACAGCGACTGGGCTGTGTACAGCCAAGGAGGTATCTCATACACACCGCCGTGGGCTACACCTCCAACTGTGGAGTTTGTGACACGTACACGTTCATCCACATCGGTGGGAAACGGTGGGATCAGTCGGCAAGGAAGCCCGAAAATATCCAAAATATCCAAGTCCTCGCAGGCGTGACCTCGAGTTGACCCCGCAGGTCATGGTATGAGAGAGTGCGATTGCAGAGTCGTTTTGAAATGCTCATATCTTGGTCACTGAATTACATTTTCACATGATTTTTCTTTATTTGATAGGTAAGGGTTAAAACTTGGATGTGATCTTGTTCATTTTTCCAAGAACGACATGAAAGACTATCAACTTCGTGGCTAATTAATTGCCGATGTTCCGGAAATAATGGGTACAGATATTCTTCTAAAATCCTCCTAAAAGTCTTCTTTTTCATCGTAAGGCACCAACGAAAGTTATACCATGTAAAAGAATAATTATTCAGCTTTAAGATGATACCTAGATGATTTGTAGATGGGTCAGCAGCCAGCCGAAATCATGGGGATGTCATTCCTTTTTTTCTCGGCACAAAATCGCGAAAATACAGTATTGTCCCACATATAGAAATTGACGTGTGTCCTCGATGCCTTTGTTCGTGTGTTACGAGCGACCCCATGCAGGCAACGTACTACATGTACTCGACATGGTCAGTTATGAGCGTCTAGCTGTGATATACATGTACTGTACTTGTGTCTGTCATTAGATATTAGGTACTAATAGTCTACTGCCTCTTGCTGGGCCTCTCTCCCACTCCCTCTCCCTCTCTTTCTTCGATTACATGGAAAGAGTTCCTTATGTCCCCCCCCCCCACTAGTTTGCTCAAAATGGATAGATTGCTATTTTTTTTTATACTAATACCAGTAATGGACTAAATAAAGGTTATGCTATTTATGGGAAGACTTCCCATAACCTTTATTTAATTTATTATTAGTGAGGGGGAATGGTGGTTTGTTTATTTTGTTTAAATTGGTGTGTGTGTGGGGGGGGGGGACATAAGGAACTCTTTCCGATTCCATGTTTTCCCTTGTTCTTGTAAATCATAATACAAAATGTACTGTTTATTTGGTTTGCTTTTGTCCACCCTTCTGATTTCGTTGATGGGAAGTGCTGTCTGATTCTCAGTTTCATTCTGCCATCAATCATTCAGATCACTCTCTCTCAATTCAAAGCATCATAAGCATTCACTCAAATATACTATAACCACTAGTTATACCCTTTACTCCCGTCAAAGTGAACACAGTTACATTATATCAAAATTCCACTTACAACATTATCCACTTTTTTTTTTTTTAATTTGCTCAGTTATAACAAGTGCTGTTCATTATTCCGAAGGTCACTGTTCAGAAGGTTCGTTATTCCGAAGGGTTGTTAATCCGAAACACGCAAATTCCCTATATAGTACCTAGAGGTTCGTTAATCCGAAAATGTGTAGCGTTATTCTGAAGGTTCGTTATTCCTGAAGATTGGTCAATCTGAAAATGAAATTCGAAACAATGAACCTTCGCAATAACAAATCTCAGGAATAAAGAGCCTTCGGAATAACGAGCTGTTACCTAACATTTTGATATAAAAAAAGAAAACTGCTGATCCTAAAGGACTTCACTACAATGGGAGGCCATTGTGCCTATTCTCTCTATTACTTTAGGAGGCCTACCTAACTAGGCAAAGAACTTTCGATACATTATTGCACATGTCATTTTCATCAATTAGTAAAATACCTTCTTTATTCATTAATAACAACAGAGAAAGGAGCACAATCGACAAGTTCTCTTTCCTTTATAAATGTATATACATCTCCACATATTTATTACATATAGGTGTTGAAAGAACTACATTGTAGTTTAGTTTCAAGGTACTGTATCCACCACTCTTCATGGCAATGTATCACACACAAGACAAAAATATGTACGTTACCAAAAGCAAGAGCTGCATAAGCAGTCTACAGTTTTATCTACTTTTTAGCATTATAGTCAAGTGCAGCTTAGATTATTTTATTTATTTATTTATGTATTTATTTATTCATCCATTTACTTATATATGATATATATATATTTTTTTCTTTTTTTTTTGGTGGTGGTGGTGGAATTGGTATCAGTCTCAGGCCAAGTCACATGTAAGAGACCTATGAAAGGTACAACTGTCAGCGGTCTTTTGAGTAGGAACATGAGTAGGAACAGTCTGTCTTGACTGTGATGTACAGTGAACATTTCAAAAATAATTCTTCTGGTGAAGCTCAGTAAAAAGACAAAAGCAAACGCATGTACATGTACCAGGTACATGTAGTTTGAACAATTGCAGAGCTACATTGTATCAAGCAGATCTGTATAAATAATTTGCAGGCAAGTTTTCGAACTGGCAATAAACAAACTATACTGGTACATGTTGTACAAACATGGAAGAGTTGTGAATATTGCTTGAATGTTTTGTAAGTGAATAAATACTAGTAAAGCTAGAATAACACAAATGTTTTTGAGGCAATTGTACTCTGTAAATTACATGCCATCTACACTTTTGGCAAGGTTTCACTCAAATGATACAGAGATAACTTCATTAATAGTCCAAACTGCATGAACGTTTGAGGGTGTACAAATGTCCTTGAGTACTCTGGAGGCAGGTACACAAACATGTATCTACTAGTATTCACATCACCAAGGCTTCACACACATGAATAGAGGGTCACATAAACTCGCAGCTGCAAAAGCAATTTGAAGGTGTACATGTATACATAATTATAAAGTGTACTTATTGGAAACAAAATGAAACATGTACAAACTAGAAATGTCGCTATGGCGACTGGTTTGCCTCCACCATAATGCATGGTTCTCCAAATAGGTCTTTACCACAATGTCTTGACAATGTGTGATGACAGTTTCACATAACTACTGGCAAAAATATTAAGAATGACAGGTTTGTCACAAATGCAATGAATGTTCACTTTCCTTGAACTAGGTTTATTTGGTTGAATGGCTATCGAGTCTAATAAGAGTGCAGGTATTTGGGGATTTGTACCCAACTTTTGACCCTTTCATAAGTTTAAAGAAGAAATGAAATTTAGCGCTTTCACTTGACCTTTAACCGTTTGGCCTTTGACCTTTTGACAAGAAACTTCCAAGAGAATACGTACATTTGTATTGGGTAATACTTGTGTATGCATACACTAAGTTTCAAGAAAAAATCCTGCAGGCATTGCATATGTAGATAAGAGGGAAACAATGACAATTTAATGAGTTGCAGAGACTCCAACTCTCCCGTTTTCGACGGGAGATCTCCTGCCGAAAAACCCACTTTTGCAAAATCTCCCGTTCTCCCGCTTGAGAGCTAATTCCTCCCGCCCTGGCTCTGTGTCTCCCATTGGAAATGATTTCTTACTTATTGCTACCGTATGTTGAAAAAACAAGCCTTGGATAGCACCAGAGAGCATCTAGAACCATGCGAACATCGCACTGATGAACTTGGAGTCTCCCGTTTGCTAGGGGTTTCGGGCGGGAGAATCTCCAGATCAGAAGGTGCTTGGGGTTGGGGTCTCTGGAGTTGACCTTGACCTTTGACTCATGACCCCTTAATTGCCTACATGATCACTGTCATTCATTACATAAGTTCCATGAAGATACCTTGAAACATTTATGGAGAATTAAGTGACATTTTCACTTGACCCTTGACCTTCGACCTCGTGACTCAAAACCTCCCTGGGGAATCTTCATTTGGTAGTTATGTACAGTATACACCAAGTTTCAAGAAAATACAATTGTACCTCCAGGCATTGCAGAGGGGGAAATAGTGAAATGTTCAGCATTTGACCTTGACCTTTGACCTTGAGTATGTGCACTCAAAAGTTGATAGGCACAACTTCACCCACTCATACATATACATGTAAAGTTTCATTTGATACCTCTAACGGTTTTTTAGATACAATGTCCACAAAATTGATTACAGACGGAAGGATGGACGGACGGAAGGACGGACAGACGGACAACCCGAAAACATAATGCCTCCGACGACACTTTGTGGCGGAGGCATGAAAATATAAACTTGATCAACAGTCCAAACAGCAGAGAATGTTTTGAAGGTGTAGATGTACATGCCCTTAATTACAATTGTACATGTACTTTGAAGGCAAGTATCTATTGGTCACTGCCAATGTTTCAAACTCATAAACTGGCAGCTGCATCAACAATTCAAAACTGTACGTACATAATGTACATAATATAAAGTATGCTTATTGGAAACAAAACAGATATAACATTTTGAATACACTTCAAAACATCAATATTACTAGAAATCAAAGCAGACAGATCAGAACTGGCCCTTATAACATCTTGCAAAACATCTATGTGAAGAAATCTTTCATCCTCAACTTTAGCATTGGCTGTACAGTGTATACACATGTACCGTACAATCTTATCTGAAATGTCCAAAGGCAAACTAATCATCCCAACATCTCGTGTCAACTGGATACATATGTATCAGTACATCAGGGCTGCCAACACTGGAAACTAGTTGAGAGTGAGACTCCCATAGGTCAATGCTATAATTTAGGAGTCAAAATGTGTGAGATCAATAGAAATGCATGCAAATGAAATAAAGTTTTAGGGTGAGAAAGGACCAAAATATGCGAGTCTCAGGCTCATTGGTGAGAGTTGGCAGCTCTGCAGTACATGTGTACAAGCAGCATCATACACATTTAAAATATCTGTGTGTCACTCTCTTCATGGTTATAAATGAATGAGTGAATGATATTCAACCCCCTTACCAGTAACAATTCACTCGACCACTCTGGTGCGGAGTATTGGCCAACATGACCCCCCCCCCCCCAGGTGGTATAAAAATCTGCTCATCTTACCTTTCACAGGGTCCACAATTTTTCTTGATAGGTATGTGATAAGAGCATGCTCGGTCATGTGAACATGTACAAATTTCGGCCGATTTGGTGGAAGTGCATGTTGTATCATCATCTATCTAACTGCTGTGTCAGAATCATCATCTTCCTTATCCCTTCTTGACCATTCAATTCTTTTTGATGACATACCTTGTGTACCTACCTGATCAAACAGAATTCTTATTTCTTTGAAACCTTTTCTGAAATATCACAACCAAAATGTCAACAACAAAACATGTATACTCACTAAACCTCTTATAGTGCATCAGTGGTGATGTACAAATTAAATTCATAATTAGGCCCCCTGTTGAGTAATGGCTGGACATCCAGATACTACTTCATACAAAGTACTTGGTTCCCTAGTTAACATTTATCAAGAATATCATGAAGGATAATATCTAATTTAATGAGGGCAGGCAAAATTTGAAGTTTCATCCCTCATACTTCTGCCATCTGTACAGACTCCAAAGGAATTTACATGCACTGATTTAACATATTATAGATTATTGCATACATTTGTACATGTAGTTCCATACATTGATTATCTGTATTCGTCGAACTTCGCATTTACTACAACACCCTTGCTTTTCAAAGGATAAATGTACCTTCGTCTTTACTAAAAATGTTACCGTAAAGATGAATGAAGAATAAAGTTGATATAGAATAATTATATAATATTGACTGGCCTCGAGGGAGATACCAGAAAATATTGCCCAAACTGAAAGAATATTGCCCGAGTCGAAGACGAGGGCAATATTCTTTCAGTGCGGGCAATATTTATGTGGTATCTCCCTCAAGGCCAGTCAATATCATAATTATTACCTATCCCCTAGGTAAATTAAGAAAATATGTGAATAAAGGTATACACTATGATATAGATCAAGCCACATTTCACTACCTGTAGATCATCACCAACATGTCGAATAATTGAAAAATTGTTCATCAATGTATATCATTCAACTCCAACTTCAAAGATACATATGTAGTTATAACAGGCGAACTTCAAACATCTGAACGCTTTTACACTTTATTTTTGCTTCTGTTTCAATTTGGAGAGTTGTAATAACTGATGGTCACTGTGCAGTTAGTCACTGTTTGACGCGTCGTGCTGCTGGAACTAGTGGAAGTGGTCGACCTTGTATGAGTTGATTTATCGGCGTTCTTCTGCGGTGCGTGTAATCGACACGCAGCGACGT